>JACEFZ010012559.1:0-313008 GCA_014155875.1 Cepaea nemoralis
TTGTTTTCTTTGTCTGTCTATATTTGTTTTCTTTGTCTATCTATATTTGTTTTCTTTGCCTATCTATATTTGTTTTCTTTGTCAGTGTATATTTGTTTTCTTTGTCTGTCTATATTTGTTTTCTTTGTCTGTCTATATTTGTTTTCTTTGTCTATCTATATTTGTTTTCTTTGCCTATCTATATTTGTTTTCTTTGTCTATCTATATTTGTTTTCTTTGCCTATCTATATTTGTTTTCTTTGTCTGTCTATATTTGTTTTCTTTGCCTATCTATATTTGTTTTCTTTGCCTATCTATATTTGTTTTCTTTGTCTGTCTATATTTGTTTTCTTTGTCAGTGTATATTTGTTTTCTTTGTCTATATTTGTTTTCTTTGCCTATCTATATTTGTTTTCTTTGCCTATCTATATTTGTTTTCTTTGCCTATCTATATTTGTTTTCTTTGTCAGTGTATATTTGTTTTCTTTGTCTATATTTGTTTTCTTTGCCTATCTATATTTGTTTTCTTTGTCTGTCTATATTTGTTTTCTTTGTCTGTCTATATTTGTTTTCTTTGTCTATCTATATTTGTTTTCTTTGTCTGTCTATATTTGTTTTCTTTGCCTATCTATATTTGTTTTCTTTGTCAGTGTATATTTGTTTTCCTTGTCTGTCTATATTTGTTTTCTTTGTCTGTCTATATTTCTTCTAATCTGTCTAGTTTGATATTGGTTGGAGTCTGTTGTGACAGTGGTGTACCTGAAACCCTTGGAGGAAACACTCAAGTCCAGGCATGACCCCAGTCAGACTGTATGTGCTGTGTTATCATGACCTGGTTAGACCCTGACCTGTGTGTGCTGTGTTATCATGACCTGGTTAGACCCTGACCTGTATATGTACAGATCTACAGTTCTAGTACTGTCCTTGGACACCCTGCTGGTTTCTGAGCTTGAGAGGGGAAAGAGAGCTCTGCAAGTCCCTGAGAAGGAAGTTCTTAGATACCAGATTGGAAGGAATGTATCCTCCCCAGGCTCGTTTTGATATATGCAAGCCCATTCCAAGGCTCAAACGACCTTAAAATTCAATACATCAGCATCAAGAATTTAAACTCCATCTACCAGAAAGATTCACCAGGCAGACCTGTCTAGTTATGCTATGAGCTGATTTCCCTAGCGTGTATACTTCACCAAGTTAATTTCTTTATCTGTGGATTTATTGAACTGTATCTAGTTATTTCCATGATCTCCACAAGAGTTATTCAGTCATACCATTTTTGTCCTTCCTATCTCTGCAGGTGTAGAAGTAAATGTTTATAATTTTATAGCAAAAAGGGTAATTACTAGACTCCGACAGATATTGTTGTTTTATTCTACAACATCCTTCTGCATAACCTAATTTTTGGAAAAATAATCTTTTGTTTCAGATCTGTCAGTGACAGATCTTCACTTGGTCTTTTACCAAGTAACTGCCTGTTAGGTGAGCCACATAGTTTTTATTTATTTATTTATTGTTTCTTCAAGGATGTCTTATTGCTGTTAATATATTGTTTATGTACACACACACAAATGCGCGCGCGCGAGCTGGTCACCCTGACCTAGGGGTTAATGTCTTTCTCCGTAATCCTGTATATTCTCATGAGTAACATAACCTGCGCGAGAATCGGTAGCGGTTCTCACCGCATTGGTAACTTACAGGTATGTGAGCCTGAAGCTCAGAAAGCAGTGGCAAACTACTGAGCGTAATCTTGCCTAGTACATCAACAGCAGCTGAAAGGGAAATATATATATATATATATATATATATATATATATATATATATATATATATATATTAGTACAAAAGACACTACTACGAAACACGGAAGACAAACTAAAATGATTCGAAATAAAACTACGAGCATTCATTAAGTGGACTAAAAATAGGACAAATTGTATGACAGAATTTTGAAATTACGAATGCGGAGCTCATGGAGAGAACAAGACTAATACTCTTAAACCAAGAGGGGATGAATAGACACTGGTGCTAGAATGAAGAGACAAAAACACTGCTATCCAATACCCCTATCAATACTGTTGAACTCAACCATATTATAATTTTAAAAAAAAAATAAACTTGTACATCTTCTTTTATCTTTTGTCATGTAGTTTCCAGTATTTGGAAACCTGGGCCATGTTTTTTTTCTCTATTAGGTATGTATCTCCTTATAAGAAGACACAGATTATGGTCGTCACTAGGAAGAACGAAATAACACAATGTAATATACCAAGTAAATTGGAATATTCTTCAACAAGTGTATCTGTACAATTATCTTGGAACAGTAATGACATCTGATGGGCGATACCTTGACAAGATTAGAACAAGAATCGCCATGGTGAAAGTAGCCTTTAGCAAGATGAAAAACATACTGACCAATAAAAAAGATGTCAATTGAAACGAGATAAAGAGTGTTGAGATGCTACATAGAGCCTGTACTTTTGTATGGATGTGAAGCTTGGACAATGAGCAGTCATGCTGAAAAACATATTATGGCTGTGGAAATGTGGTTTCTGAGGAGAATGCAAAGAATACCATGGACAGACAGAAAAACCAACGACCAAGTCCTACAAGAAACAAATGAAAATAGTAAACTGGTTAGAGAAATTAGACGTAGGCAGTCAACATTTTTTGGACATGTTATGAGAAGAAGTAAATTAGACAACTTGGTGACAACTGGCAAGATCGAGGGGAAGAGAACAAGGGGAAGACGGAAGTAAATACTAGGATGGCTTGACCACGTGGCAAGGTTGAGACAAGAACAATGAACTGATCCATGACTCTGGTGATCGAGTGAAATGGCGAATCATGACCGCCCACGCTTACCGGCATGGCACAAGATGCATGGATGGATCTCCTTTTCACTTCCTCACTTTACGTTACTGTTGATTTTTGTTTCTGTCAACTTTTGACAAATTATTAGGTAACGTTAAGGATGCAAGAATGTAGTTAGTGGCATTATGTACTGGAAAACTGTTAAAGACTATTGACAAAATCAAGGTTCTGTCTATAATTGAGTGGCATTGAACTTGTCTACTACTGTGTGAGTCAAGGATTCAGTCCTCTTGACACATTAATGTCTTGGATTCAGGAAATCAAACAAGGCAGCTTTTAACCTTTTCAGTCCTGTGGGATTTTTAGCAGATGCCCAAGGGGGAAATTACCCCTATGATAAATTATAAGTATATTACCCTTTCCATTTGAGGATAAACTGATGTGAATAAGCTCAAGTTGACTGCTGCTTTCTTTGCATTTATTCATACTGACATCTGAAGGTGTACAAAGAAGAAAAGGTGCATTATTCTCAAAGAGGGAAGCCAGATTTCTTTAGTATTTTCTGAATAATTGTAAAAACTAAGAACACATTACATGATGGTGAGGATTCACAGGGAGAAGTCAATCGCACATCGCATGGGACTGAAGGTTTCTTCTTATAGTTCATGCCATGTGATGTTGGCATCATCTGTCCACAACCTTCTGTTTTGTGTACTGCCAATAGTCTTATATTCTATGCCATGTGGTGTTGACATCATTCCTGTCCACAACCATCTGTCTTGTGTGCTGCCAATTGTCTTATATTCCATGCCATGTGGTGTTGGCATCATCTCTGTCCACAACCATCTGTCTTGTGTGCTGCCAATTGTCTTATATTCTATGCCATGTGGTGTTTGACATCATTCCTGTCCACAACCATCTGTCTTGTGTACTGCCAATCGTCTTATATTCCATGCCATGTTGACATCATCTCTCTCCACAACCATCTGTCTTGTGTACTGCCAATTGTCTTATATTCCATGCCATGTGGTGTTGGCATCATTTTCGTCCATAACCCTCTGTCTCGTATGCTGCCAATCATTTCTGATTCCTCCATACCATGGTGTCAAACTGCCTAGTCTCTTCTCTTATGGTCTCCCCTGCCTCTCTTCCTCTCCATTTGAAAGGGTTAATAATGCCAAGATAAAATAAGATATCATTGGCACCTTTCCGTCTTGACAGACGATAGTTTGGTACATTGTGCTTCAAAAAGGCATAATAACTATGACCCATGGCGGTGGCGAGTGTGGCCTATAAGGCCAATTCGTGCTGAAAATGTTTGTGCACAGTGGATGCATGTGAAAACATGGTCATTTCCACCATCATGCTCTATCTTACGTCTCTTACGCTCTGTGTATGCTTTATCTGCAATCATTTTCTCCTTTGTCTTTATCCCCTTTCTGATAGTTGCCCTCCATGCAACAAGTTCAGCGGCGACTTGCTCCCAATGTGCATTATCAATGCCTGTATCAATCATGTCCCGCTTACACACATCCTTGTATCATAGTAGAGGCCGACCCTGAGATCTCTTACCCATCTGTAATTCACCAAACAAGATGTCCTTTGGTATTCTACTATTGTCCATCCTCCTAACATGTCCTATCCATCTAAGTCTACGAAGACTGAGCATGGAAACACACCGTCACACAACCTGATCTTTCCAATACTTCAATATTTGTGATTTTGTCTTATCACTTAATACCAAGTATTCTTCGCAGAAAAATATAAGATAACTATTTTCACATATCTTTATTCAGATTCAAGATAAACTGAGCTGAAAACATGCATGCACAGATTACATTGTTGATTCTGCAAATACTGTTGTATACATGTGAAGTATGGACAATAAGTAGACAAGCTGACAAAGAAGAGAAAGTATCTCTATAAAATTAGTTGCATATCCTTTACAGGACGTATAGTCAACCCCATCATTTTTTGGCTGATCGTGGTTTGTTGTCAAGTTTACATTCAGTAGTTTGCCATTGCTTTTTGAACGACCAGCACCCGTCCCATTTTCAGAAAAAAAAAACAACGCAAGGCAGTCTGCTGCCAAATCGCATGCAGCTGTTTTTTGAACGCGGGTATGCAGGATTAGGAACTGCGTCCGTGACCCCTTTGCCACGGAGCCGGCTCTACAAAAGGAAATGTGAATGAATGGGTGCTTACACAAATACCGTTCTTGTATAGTAAGAGGTAATTTGTCACTGTAAGCATTGAATTTTAAGGATAGTTGAGTTTAAATAAAACAGCAACAACATTAAAAAATATTCCTTATTCTTTCAGATAGTGAGAACGATCTTCTGCAAGAAGGGAGCATTTGTGAGTACTGTAGTTTTATCATGCTTGTGTCATGCTTATTTTTATTTGTTTACTAGAAAGTATTGCCACAGAATTGTTCATGTTTTTGAAGAGATAGTATTTGTAGCGTGTTCAATACTAATGTCAGCCTTTGCACAGCTTCTCATAATTGTCTTTTTTGACAATGTTTATTAGCAAGCACAGTAAGCAATGGCAAACTACTGATCAGAAACTTGCCAAGAAATCACAAACAGCTAAAAAGGCTGGGATTGACTGTGACATCCTGTAAAGGATATGCAACTAATTATTAAAAAGTATTATACTAAATACGTTTACCTTTAGAGTTTGTAGGATTTCAGTATCTATTCATAATAAATAGTACTGATAATTAATCTTATTTTATAATTCATTGCTTCTTCAGTATTTTTGATCTCATCAAAGTCTTGTCTCGTTGGCCTGGCTTGCGAACGCGGTTCGTGAGCCGCATACCAGGGGTTCAAAACGCAGCCGCGACCGATTTGTGCAGCAAACCATGTTGTGTTGTGTTATAATGCATTGGTATGGGAGCCGGTTGTTCAGAAAGCAATGGCAAACTACTGAACATAAAATTTGCTTAGTACATCAACAGCAGCTGAAAAATGTTGGTGTTGACTGCAACGTTCTGCAAGGGATATGCAACATTCCACACACACAAAAAAATCATGTTTGGGGCCTAAGTAGCGCAGTGACTAGCACACTTGCCTGCTGGTCATTTATTTGAATTCCCATTGAGGCAGATTTTTAACATTTGTCCTGGGCTGCCAGGTTGACCCAGCCTAAAATGGGTACCAGGAAGTGTCATGGGAAATAAAGGCGGCAGAGATGAATTGACCACATCACTAATTGGTCTATACAAATATGGAGCAAACACCAAATACCCAATACGTCTCAATGCATGTGAAGGATCCTTTACTTTTACATGTCATATTCGTTCTAGTGTGTGGCAAGTTAGTTTATTGTTTAATTCTATCTCGTCACTTCTTAGTCCTTTTGGGTCGGATTCACCAAGGGAGATCAGATTATCATTTGATTGATTTAGTCTCATCTTTATCTTTCCCTATTGAATTTGTAAGCAGTAAAGCCTTTAAACTGATTAATGATTGCACGTAAAGTTAGTTAGTTATTCAACAGATCATCCTCATTGCACATCGAACCATTCAGTTCATAAGTGCTCGGATCCCCCCCATAGCAAATCCCGCAACGTGTAGCGGCTCACGACACCAGTTCTGTGTTGGTTTATTACTCTTCTTTGGCTTCCTGCTTAGTGTTCTTGTTTTGGCTACACCTCTTTTAACTTGCTGTTCTTGCAGTCTGACCATGGTTGTAGATTTCCCAGTCATCACTTGGTTCTCGTAAACGACTTACGTAGAGCATTCAGAATGTCTGCCTGGTCTATGGCTCGTCCGCCTTCCACAGTAACCCTACCTGCAAGCCTGTCAGCCTGCTCATTCCCTTGTACACCCGTAAAGGAGCTCAGATAATAACAGCATGGGGCAGAATGGTTAAAGTAACAATTGAGATAGAGTGGGTTAATGTAACTTCTAGATGGAACACCAGGAGTTCAGGAAACATCAAGCTAGGTGTGTTTGGTGTTGAATGAGTTCAATTAACGCCTGTCTGGAACAGCAAGAGTTAAGTACCCAAACTTGTATCATTATTTATTAGGTGGTGTCTTTTGACTTAAAATTTTTCTTCTTCTTTTGTTTGCTTGAAATTTGTCTGTAACTGCAATGTTGTCTCTTGTATGAATTTAACTGTTTTAGTTCATTCAGTGCTCCATAGAGTTTATCTTCCACTGTTATTTCTCTAGGCCAGAAGGTTTGCCTAGATATGTTTATTTTGGTCAGTCCTGGAGTATATGATCTGCTGTCTGCAGTACCAATCCATGTGCTCATGGCTAGTTCGCTAATCTTTATTCACTTTAAATAATAAAGTTAATCCTCTGGCCGATGTGCTTTAGAGTTATGAGGTGATGATGTCGTTACATATATTGAGACTGACTTGATCCAAGAGTCAGTGCAATAAAGCAAATGTCCACAACTGGGGTTTGATCTGAGTCCACACATTGCTAGTTGACCAATGTAATATCCACTTTATTAGTGGTTTTTGTTACATTATTTTTTTCATTTTCAAAATGATTTTTTACAACATGAATTATGTATTATTCTTATGTCATTACCATTATGTTATAATGTAGGCTTGATGAAGAATACTGTGTCTGCTGATACTCACTCAAGCGTCAGTTCATCCTCGGTAAACAGGAAGAATCAGCTAATAGATTCACAGTCCTCCAGAGAACACACGTCTGACACTAATGAATTATTGACCACAGTGAAGAAATGTCCTCAAGGTAAGTTGTAGTTTGGACTTATATTCTCAAAGAGCAGTTGACATTATTGCCCAGGTGTGTTACCGGGCCCTGTCGGGAAGCAAATAATAATAATAATAATATTGCTACCTACCATGCATGTCATAACAGGTGACTAAGGAGGGTTGGTGTGGGGTTGACTACCTATCCTGTAGAAGTCTTTAGCTGTAAAATCCAGCCAACCATGAACGATTCTTAAGATACAGAAACAAGTATAACTCAGCCAACCAAGATGACAGGAAGCTCTTCAAGAAGACATCTGACATGATGCAACAAAAGCCACTGGGAGCCTGGATTGCTGACTGACTCCATTCACATAGGAAAATCTCCAGAACTGATGCCTAGAATGTTAGAACTATATGTGAATTGGGAAAGACAGCACAGGTGGTAAAAGAAATGAAATGTAAGAGTATTTTGCGATTATGTGAAACAAAATGAATATGAGAAAGACATGGGGGGAGGAGGAAGTACATGAGATAGGGAAAGTTAAGACAGAGTTGGTTGAGGGCCAAAGTTCCAGTGCAGGAGAAAGGGCAGAAGGGAGGTATAGTTTTCATTAAATTTTTTGTTTATGTAAACAATATAAAATAACACGAAGCAATGCAGCTTTACAGAACACAATTACAGAAAACAGGCCCATTGCGGTGACTAGCCTTTTTCAGCAAACAACATGCATGGTAACTTACAGTATTACTATTCTTTGCTTTCCTGATGTACCATCGTAACATACTGGCAGATTGGTCACATTCATTTGATTTTATTCATGCATGGCTCCCCATGCTTTAAAGCACACTTCAGGTTAAGCTGCTTAATTGGGTCAAAGTGGTTATTGCCAATGTTGCCAACTTCAGTGGAATCAACTATATTCCATATATGTATTGTTTTCACATATGCTTGCATGTAACTGGGAATGTGTTCATGTTTGCATTTTCCGTGTGACTTTGGTGGGAATGAATTTTATTTGTTTATTAATGAATCAAACTGCATAACTTGTGGGGGGCTCCATGGGGAAATGATTCAGATGCCTGCCTCACACTTGTCCTGCCTCATACTTTGAAGGTCCTGCCTCACACTTTGAAGGTCTTGCCTCACACTTTGAAAGTCGTTGACTCAAATCTGGACACCATCATTCGGTTAACAAGCGCAGTTTTTGCCGAGATCACTAGGGGTTGTCGACTGGGCTACAGAGTTTAAACTCTGCATGATGGTTTTGGCAGGCCAAAGCCGGAAAGAGACCAGGTTGCATGAGATAAAACTGGTGCAATGTAGTCGATCCTCTTGACTTTAAGTCATATTTTTAAACTGCACAACTTTGGGAACTAAAATTATTATGAATGAGCTGTCTCAAGAATGTGCTGACAATTGTGATGATGCTAAGTAGCTTGTCATCTCATAGATTTATCCTGAGTGGTTTCCCCTCTGGGCACTGTGTTGGAGTCTGTTGACAGTGAAATACCTAAACGTCATGGAGGAGACATGACCAAACTAGGCCTAGTCCTAGCCAGTCCGTGTGTCCTGTGCACAACCATGACCTGATTAAAGCCCTATGTGACTTTACACAGATGTAAAATTCCAGAACTGACCCGATGGTTTGTGGAAATTGAGAGGGAAAGGAGAGCTCTGCAACAATCCCAATGGAGAGTACTGTGATGCCGGGTCAGGAGAAAAGTGTCTACACCAACTTCACTCCACTAGATGCCAGCCCTAACTGTGGCTCAGATGGCTTGAAGACCAGTGCATCAGATTTAATAGTTAAAACTTAGTCTTCTGGAAAATTCAGTGGCAGTTTTGAGTTTCTACTGCTCTCTGAATTCTATTAGTTAGTTAGTTAGTCGTGGTTCCAACTTCATGGAAAAGGGTTGCCCCATTATGCTCCATTCCTGTGCCAATGAATATCACACAAAATGCTCCTCACTGCCCCATGTGAAAAGTGGAACAGACAGAAGTCTCGACAAACCAACAGCCCGCACAGGTATACAATGCATAATACCGCTGCCAAAATGCCAACATAAAAGTCCGTCATGAAAAATACAGTTCATCGTTGATGGAAGCGGAAGTCACTAGAAAACCAGCAGCCACATAATACTGTATAAGGCAACCCAGTTAATTCAGCGACCGACCGGCTGGCCACCATTTTTCTGAACATGCAGCTCATGCAACAAAAACTACGGACAGATGTAAAAGTATTCCACATGAAATTCACAGCTCAGTGTTGCTTCACGCACTCAACTCAGTAGTGGGGCAACAGAACCATTCTGAATTCTGTTGGTTGGCTGCAGTAAATTTTGCATCTGCTATATTGTTACAGCCGGTCTCCCTGGTGAAGGGGTTAAGGACATTGTTCGTCATCCTGTATACTCACGTATGAAACACGGCAGCGCGAGATTCGGCAGTGGATCACGTCGCGCTGGTTACTTATGGAGCTATATGAGCTGGTCGTTCAGAAAACAATGGCATACTACTGAACATAAAACTTGCCAAGACATCAACAGCAGCTGAAAAATGCTGGTGTTGACTGCAGTGTCCTGTAAAGGATATGCTAAAGAAAAAGTATCATTAGCACATTTGGTTGCACTATCAAATACTGCAAGTTTCTTCCTAATTATGTGGTTCGTTAAGTAGCAGCTTGTAAATAAAAAGGTTGATTGCTTTCTCTGCAGCTGATGCCCCTGAAAGAAATGCTGGCAGATATGCTCCACAAGCCCTGTTCCAGAGTGTTCAGGAGGTGGATGAGTCCAGACTCAACAACTCAAGTGCCACACAGAGAGATCCTAAGGTGCAGCAGCATGGAGAAAAGTGGGATAATACTGACACTCAGAAGAATGGTGATTCAGGAATGGGGCAGACCAATTTAACAAGCAGCCAGACAACAAATGGAAGTGGAGCAGCCTTGAGTGGGCTGGGTGCCCACAACTCACATTCATCAGGAGGAGATTCTAGGAAGCAGTTTACAGAAATGTGGGAGAGCAGTGAGACACAGAAGACTGGTGAATCAGGAATGGGACAGGCCAATCTTACAAGCAGTCAAGTGTCAGATATTATTGAGACTGTCTTAAGTGCCATGGCCATGAAGGTGAGAAGTTCAGCAGGGAGAGACAATTTTGTTGCTGAGGAATTGAACTGCGAAAATGATGATGATGATGATGATGCAGATCGGTCTGTTTATCAGGTATTTCTTCCACAGTTATTCTTTCAGTGATAATTTAGCATCAGTGATAATGATTTTAAATTGTTTTGGATTGTGGTAAATGATACTGTTTAAAATACTAAACATAACATGTTGATGTAATAGAATCAGGTTCAGGATACCCTCTGAAGAATAAAATCAACAGTTAATAGACAAGATGGACATTACCCCATATGGACAACAATCCCTTTCAAATTAATATCCGAAATGTGGCTGATTCTGTTGCAGGATTATTAATCTTATGGGCCCTAATTGTAACTTCTCTTCTGAGGTTGAATGAGGTAGAGGTAATGGAAAAACAACATAATAGACCAGTTTTGTGTGTTGAATTTCTCACAGCAGGTGATGTAAAATTACACAGTAAGTGACAGGCCCTTGCATTATAGGAGAAATATGTTTTTAATAAATTAAGTTTAGTTTGCCACTTACCCCCCTGTGCACGTAGGCCTACAGAATGTGTTGGTCTTAACACACAGCATTTTCCCGCTTTGAGACATTTAAATAAAAACAGTATCATGTGAAGTCTACAGTAGAGTGTAGTGTTGTATGCCTGCCCATTGACCCACCCCCTGACTTATGCAGAGCAATGTCCAGCCCTATAGGCTCTAACCCCGGTAGATTCTCTATACAGGTGCATCATCTGTAAACATCTTTTATACAGTATTTGTTTACTGCACTTCATCTGTTTAGATGTACACACACTTGATTTGGTCTACAACGTCCAGATTAGTAGCATTCTGTACCACCTGTGTCTCACTGGGGCTCATAAGTCACACTGTAGCCTGCCATGCATGTCGTAAGAGACCACTAAGGAGGGTTTGCAGAAAACTTAACTGCAAAATCCAATCAATTATGAATAAATAATCTACAAAGGGCTGGGCTTGAGTTGGTTGAGGGCCTGCCACACCAGGGATAGAACCACTGTACCACAGGAAATGAGTGACTGCTATCTATCTAACTGATAACTAAAGATGAATGAACATTAACAAATGTCACTAGGGATTTCAGCTAACAAGGGACACGTACAAACTATATAGAACATTTTGGCCAGACACTTTGTCACATTCTGTTGTGTTTGTATGTACCGTTTATCTGTTGAAACTCCCTGGTTGCATTGTAAGTTAAGTCATGTAACCGCTGTGCCACTAGGGAGGCGTGGTTAGCATGCTTGCCTGATGGTCATGTGTTCAAATTCCCTTTGGTGCATTAATTTTTTTTCCTCTTCTTCTTTTGTTTGTGTGAAATTTATTGTCTATATCTGCAGTGTTATCTCTTGTATTAACTTCTCTGTTCAATTAGTGATCCATATAGTTTATCCTCCGCTGCTGTTTCTCTAGGCCAGAAGTTTTGCCTAGATATGTTGTATTTTGGGAAGCCTTGGGGTATATGATCTGCTGTCTGCGACATCAATCCACATGTGCAAATGGCTGATTTGCCATTCTTAAATTTTGTATATGTGTGGTTGTGTAGTCAATTGTGTCCTGGTTTGAGGACAGAATAATGGTTTGTTCTGGCCTGCCCATAAAATGGTAATTGTTTTGTGCTGGTGTTGGTGGCTTTCTGCGTGATTTGATGATTCTGTTTCTCATTCTCCTGAGCTCATAGCACGACTTGGTCTAAAATGTGTATCAGGAAGTTTCCTAGAAAATAAAGCCACACCACTCAGTGAGTGCCAGTTGGCCTAAACATACGGGCCAAGCACCATATACCCAACATACCCCATGGCATGAAATTGTGTCCTGTACTTTTGTACCTTACTATGCAACAGTTTATGTTACAATGTTAAAGTTGGTTGTATGTCCTTTATAGGATGTCACAGTCAACCCCAGCATTTTTGGGCTGTTTAGTGATTTCTTGATCTGTTTATGTTCAGTAGTTTGCCATTGATTTCTGAACGACTGGCATGCTTACCCTACCAGTGTATGAAAACCAGCGCAAGGTGGTCTGTTTCCAAATCGTCCACTGCTATGTTTGAATGTGGGATTGCGAATTGCATTCGTAACCCTTCGCAACATTGCCAACATGTTACAATGTGCCTGTGTCAAAATATGTGTTTTGTACTCAAGCTTTCTATTGATGTTTAATTTCTTTTGTAGACCAGGTTTGACCCCGAGGATTTAGAGAAATTAGAAAGCAGCTTTTCTGACTTGAGTGACTTCTTAGATGAGGGTGAGTAATCTAAGAAAATTAAATGAAATATTATTTTATTTCATCATCAGTAGACATTTCATCATAGGCAGTGGCCTAATACACCTGCTCGTTGTGATTTCCAACTGCCAAAAGAATTTTAGCATGGACAGGGACCATAATAATTTTTTTGGGTTCGATTTTGCCCATATCAGAAAATGCCTTTTGCTTTTATTTTGTGAAAATTCCTATCAACAAATAATAGTAAAGGACCTTTTCCCACACTTTGGGGCATATTGGGTATACAATGTTTATTTAAATCAGTACCACGAAGTGTCTGGGGAAGCAAAGTTGGATAGGGAGACTGACGACTTCACCTCTTGATTGGTCTACTTAAATATGAGGCCAGCATTATATCCCCAATACATCCCAAAGTTTTTCAAATGGATCCTATAACTTTCTCTAGACATGTATTCCGTTGATTACTCATCCACTCATGGGTCAGGTACAAGTAGTCCCATGACAAATGGATCCTATAACTTTCTCTAGACATGTATTCCGTTGATTACTCATCCACTCATGGGTCAGGTACAAGTAGTCCCATGACAAATGGATCCTGTAACTTTCTCTAGACATGTATTCCGTTGATTACTCATCCACTCATGGATCAGGTACATGTAGTCACATGACAAATGGATCCTGTAACTTTCTCTAGACATGTATTCCGTTGATTACTCATCCACTCATGGATCAGGTACATGTAGTCACATGACAAATGGATCCTTTAATTTTCTCTAGACATGTATTCCATTGATTACTCATCCACTCATGGATCAGGTACATGTAGTCACATGACAAATGGATCCTTTAATTTTCTCTAGACATGTATTCCATTGATTACTCATCCACTCATGGATCAGGTACATGTAGTCACATGACAAATGGATCCTGTAACTTTCTCTAGACATGTATTCCGTTGATTACTCATCCACTCATGGATCAGGTACATGTAGTCACATGACAAATGGATCCTTTAACTTTCTCTAGACATGTATTCCATTGATTACTCATCCACTCATGGATCAGGTACATGTAGTCACATGACAAATGGATCCTTTAATTTTCTCTAGACATGTATTCCATTGATTACTCATCCACTCATGGATCAGGTACATGTAGTCACATGACAAATGGATCCTTTAATTTTCTCTAAACATGTATTCCATTGATTACTCATCCACTCATGGATCAGGTACATGTAGTCACATGACAAATGGATCCTTTAATTTTCTCTAGACATGTATTCCATTGATTACTCATCCACTCATGAGTCAGGCAAATGTAGTCCCATGACAAATGCTGTCATTGAGGTGAATTATGCTAGACCACAGCATAATGAGTTTGGTTTTTCCCTCTCTGAAAATTTTCTTCCTAGAACAGTGACCTTGTGACCTGTTTATTGTGATTTCCAACTTCTATGTGACTTTTTACTTGTATATGAGACTACCTGGTTTTCGCCCTTATTTGAGAAGGCCAGGTTTCTGATCTTACTACCCAAGAGATTAAGGGATGTGTGATTTCCTTAGTAGCCTAAGCAGGATGCGAACCTAATGACTTCTTGATTAAAAAATGTACAGTAAAAGCTGTCAGCCGTGCCACCCCAAGAATACTGTTAGAGTAGAACAGTACGTGTAACCATCAACGTATACGAATTATCACAGTGGAAAATTAATTGTATATTTTTTTTTTCCAAAGCTTATGAATAAAATGTAGAATTTAGATGCTATTTTTTTTAAATTACATTCTTTCTAGTTTTGATTACAGATGATAGTGATTACTGGGTTTAAAATGTTGATTATGGTTTCAACCCATTTCATTTCAGATAATGTTGATAATGATGTTGCTGAGGAAGTTGAATTAAGGTAAAGAAAGAAATGGTTTACTGATCTTCTTCTGGCTTTGATGCTCCAGTAAACCTTATGCCATCAACACTCTCACGTCTAGCCTCCATCATTTACTATCTCTTCTATCTCTTATGTCTGTCCCATATTGCTCATCTCTGTCTCTAATTCTCATCTCTGTGTGTTTTTGGTCTTCCTTATTTCTTTTGCCTTCTGGGTTCCACAGAAAGGACTTGTCAGCTACGCTACTAACTGGCTTTTCTCAAAATACTTGGGGACCTTTTTGTTTTTTTTTACAGAAAATGGATGACTTGACAGTGAGATTGAAATAGATGCTAAAAGGCTAACCCAGTGATTTATCAGCTTTCACCACTACTCAAACACCTAAGTGTTAACATGGAAAACAGGTGACAGCTGATCAACAGCAATCCATACCAACGTTTTGTTACCAATGTCGGGCATAATCACTGACCATCGCACAAGAGAGGAAGACTGCAACATGTGTGATGAGATACATGAGAAAGAGCTATCATTGTAACTAGAAGAGACAGAAAACAGTGAGATGAGATACATGAGAAAGAGCTATCGTAACTAGAAGAGACAGAGAAACAGTGATATGAGAGAAAAGGTAGGGGCAACACCATGCAATGACTACATAGAGAGACAGAATAAGGTGGTTCAGTCGTCAAATGAGAATGGGGCCTGGAAAACTACCCCTGTGTGCCAACTGCTATAGAAGAACAAGCTACAGAACACAATAAAAACTAAGGAGCAGATACATTGACAACAAAAACACCATACGACACAAGCTCACATTAGCCAGCTCAGCACACCTGGAACTATGACATAAACTGCAGCTCCCCACGACACCCCAGAGGAAGGTTTGAACCAGTACACAGAACAGAACACCTCTACTGCTGGTTCACCTTTGGATAGACAAGACTAATTGTAGGAAGACTTCATATGAGATATACATTTTGCTTATATTGCTTTTAAAATGTGTTACTGCCCATTACATGCAGGTCAATTATTCAGCATACTTGATTCTTTTCCTTATTCAGAATTGATACAGGCCCAAAAGATGATGGCACAGCACAACCACAAAACTTGGTGCCAAGAATGGACGGCCCTTTCAAGGTTCCATTGCCACTTGGCAACACCATCAAAGTTGCCTAACAAAATGTATTTTGGTAAGTTTTTGAAGCAAATGCATAAGTTTGAAATCAAGTTATCATTTGAAAAAATAATGGTATTTGACTTCAAGAAGTCACATGGAGGAGTGAAAATGAGATCTAGAAAATGGTATTTAAAATAATGAGTAATTTGACAAAAATGAGACTTTATTTCAAGAAGTTCTTCTTTCGTTCGCTTGACAAGAAGTCATTTAATAAAAACATTGAAATGAACAGAATGAGGAAAAAAGCTAAGGTCCTTTTGAAAATTCAAATGAAGTAATTGATGAAAGGTTGCACAGAGATGGTAGTTTATGAAAGCTGTGGACACTGGTACGTACATTTCTTTACCTTTGGGACACATTTGTGGCTCAGTTTACATGTTAGATGTAGGCTCGCTCACATCTTTAATATTTTAATGGGATAGAGTCTGTTGATAATGCAATACTCCAAACCTGTTATGGAAAACCCTAGGCCTAACCCCAGCAGGTCTGTGTGTGTTGTGCTGAATCCTGACCTGGTTACGTCCTAAGATAATTCTCTGCAGATGTAAAGTTTCTGTACTGGTCTTGTACGCCCTACTGGTTTCTTTGTTTGGAGAAGAGAAGGAGAACTCTGTAGCACAGTTCCAACGGGTGAATGTACTTTGATGCCGCATCCAAGGCTTGAAACCATTGGGAGCTTGTGTTGATTTATTATCCACATCATGTCAGGGGGCGATAAGTGAGAGGGTCATAATACTTGCTTTACAAGCACCTGTCACTGAGATAAAAGAATTCTGGCTTGTTATATAGAACCAATTTTAACATATGGCTGCAAATCCTGGACAATTAGTAAACAGGCAGAAAAATCCAAAGAAGCCTTGGATAAGTGGGTATATAGAACAATGCTGAAAATTCCTTGGACAACTCAAATGAGCAATCTGGACATTTTGAGGGAGACTAAGTTGCAAAGACAGCTATCTCAAACATCAGAAAGAGGCAGTCATTATTTTTTGGCCAATTTGTGGGAAGACAAAAACCGGGACATGTTGTGACAGCCGGAAAGATTTGTTAAAGAGAGATAGAGGAAGACAGCGAGAGAAAATTATTGACAGTCATGCTCATGGCATGTAAGGGAGTCAACATATGAATTTATCCAAGCCGTCGGAGAATTTGTGGAGAAGCGTGATCATGCCAGGAGGCAAGGCACATGGTGATCATTGAGACATTGAATGTGAACTGATGGAATATACTGTGGGCAATAAATGACAGCTTTGAGCATGCTGACTCACCTTTTGACAAATCTTCTCAATTATGGCTGTCTGGGTGGAAAATTAAGTCACAATGAACTCAAGTGAGGAAGGTTCCAATATCTGACTGACTGTCACACAGAAGGGACAGTCAGCACCCACACATATCACCTTTCACCTGCAGAGACAAAACTCTTAAGGACTTGTCCCAAGGGCCAGAGAAATTCGGTGATGCCACACCCCACCAGAGTAGGTCTCTGGGTAGTGAATAAAATGCCTTGTCTTCTTGGATTAGGGTGGAGGATGGGAAGTCCCATATGCATATTGTGCACATTAAAACCCCTCAGCACCCAGGAAGATTAACTCGGTCAACAAACGCCTGCTAAAGTCGGATGTGTCGGCCTAAGGGCGCAAATAAAAGAGGCACAACGCAAAAACATCCAAGTGGGGGTGTAATGTCCTTCAAAGCACTCGGGAAGGTTAACCCGGTAATAACACCCACAGAAAGTCCGAACCGAAAGCTCGCCGAGTGGATGCCGGCTGCAGACTGACCGTTCCTGGTTTGTGCAGGGAGTGGCCAGTAGCGAACGAAATGCATATACTGAAGTGAGGAAGTGAAGCAGCCATGTGCAGGACTTGATGATTCCTTGGGTGAGCCCAGTACTAGGGTGCTATGTGTTGGCTCTGCAATTATGGAAGCCTCCTTGGATGGCGGAAAATGCCCATAGTCTGCCCCTGCCTTCCCTTGAGGGTTGACTGTGATGTCTTTGGCCATTCTAAATTGACCAGCTGGGATGTGGATGACACCACAACAGTGAGAGAAAAAACACTCTGGATGAATGTAGAAGAAGAAGAAGAAGAAGAAATCCCTCAGCCTTTGCAAACTCAGGATTAAGTCATACAGTTGTTTACTGCCCTCGCAGAATTTTCAGCAATTAAAAACCAACATGCAACATAATATTTATAGTATGTGTTGATCCTGGTAAACACACATTGTGATTGTGGTGGTGCCATTTCATGCACTGAGCTGGGATTCTCCTAATGGGATCAATCGGAGATTGGATTACCAAAGGATAGCTTCAAGGTGTGTTGAAGATGCTTCTTGAATCCAGTGAACCTAATCAGTCAGATCAGACAAATATTTTATCATTGTGTCATAGGTATCTATTATAATTAAGGCTAGATTTCACTGCACTCCAGGCAAGACTATTGGTGTTCAGTCTTAGTAGATGGGAGAGAGTTTTTAGTGTTTACTGGATGCTTTGACTGTGTGTGTATTATTGTCATTCCTTTTTCTCCTTGTTACCATTGCATTGTTTGATTCCAAATTATAATACAGCTAATTACCTTGATAGTTGCTATGGTAGTATGTATACAGAATGCTTTTGTGTGTGCATATATCATCACTGAGCTTCCTTTTCTCTTTGTTACCATTTTTAATTCAAAATTTTAGCTCAGCTATTTACATGGTATTTTAGTAAAAGGCAAGTTAAATGATTTGGTCATATAACTAGACTACCAACTAACAGTATACCACAACAAACAATGATGTACAGACCAGATGGAACCAGAAGAAGTAGCTGACCATGTAAACGATGGATAGAGGAAATAACAGAGAACATGGAAATCTCAATATATGAAGCTCATAAATGGGCACTGTCCTTCTGCTTATGCTACACCTTGACACCGCAAGGTACAAGAGGAACAAGATGAGAATGACCTAGTTAGTATTAAAGCTGTCGTGTTAATGTTTATGCTTTGTTATTTGTTCTCTATAGGAAATCAACCAAGTGTTCTGACTGCAACACCGTGCAAAGAGCCAGAGTTGCAGGCCACATTTGGAGATGCTTCACATTTTCACCTCTCAGGATCGACCACAGAATGGGGACCCTCCATAGATTTTGGTAGTTCAACTCATATCGGAGAAGCTTCGAACCTAGAAAAAGACAGCCACATACTTGGTAAGTTTTCCAATTCTTGAGACCTAAAAGTAGTAAAGTAAAGGACCCCATTGTACACCATGAAGCATATTGGATACATGGTGCTGGCCTCATATTGTTGTAGCAGTCGGCACTCAGTGAGTGATGAGGTCAATATCACATCGGCTGCTCTGACTTGCCTGGAGAGGTCCTTGTGCCCAGTTGAGGCTGGGTGCCCAGGTCAATGAAAACAACCTGGCCTCAAATGGGATTTGAACATTTGACCACCAGCCTGATAGGCAAACTTGTTAACCCCTGCACCACTGCAGCTTCCTACACCTAAAAGTCAGTGAGTGCATTTCCTAGCCCTTTACAGGGCTGGTCTGTTTTGAAGCCCTGAATGGGCAAGAAGAATTTTGAGGTTCGGTAAAATTTCTGGTTACGTTAGTAAAATCATCACATATAAGGTGTTAGTCAACCGATTTTACTTAAATAAAAAAACAAAATGAAGTAAAAAGCATGCAGGTTATTTTACTCACGTGAATGTTCCGGTAATGCACACATGAACACAAATATTTACAAAATACAACATTGTTTGTGATTGTCAGTCATTTATACGGCAATTTACAAACACATTTTCAGAATCAGAATCACTTCTTTTAATGTCCGACTCATGACTGCTTATGCAGAGTAATGCTGATCACTGATACCTCTGATTAATAGTCAACTTCGTGCCCTTCAATGTCACTTAAATTGAACCCAGCGAAATCTCCACTATCACTTGAAGAATCGTCAAAATCCATTTTGAAATACAAAGCGTAAAACCCCCTAAAACTATTAAAAAATCCTTTCAAATTCAAAGTTCAAGCTTGCGAATGACGGCCACATTGTCAAGCTATCTGCGAAACCGAAAGTAGACAATCAGAAGTCTCGGAAAGCCGAGAGATCGCGTTTTTACAATGCATAATAGTCACAGACGCTTTCGGGCAGTTTGCCCGTTAGGGGGTAAAAACGTTCCCGGGTGTTTTGCCCGGTAAAGGGCTAGAGTGGTAATGTTTCACATAGAGTGTTGTATGCACAAGTTATATTTGTGACAAATCAGCATGGTGAAATGGATAAGAACGCTCATTCTTAAACATCTGGTGTGCTGATGCCGGGGTAGAGGGTTCAGCCCCTACACAGGTCAGTTGGAGTAAAATGTTGACTTCTCATCCTTGACTTGGAAGTAGTAGCATGTGTATTTGTCTACACTTGAGTTCAAAACGAGTAAATGCTCACACAAAATATTTGTGAGCATACTGGATTTGTGAGTTTGCCTGAATTTGACTGTCGCACACATTTTGTTGTTTTTGTGTCGTCACATGCACTCAGCAGAGAATGTAGGCTAAATATTTGTGCACCGTTGCATGCTAGTGCAGTTTAGAAGAAACATTGGTGGCAACCTTTGTAATACAGAGATTTGAAATTAAACCATTTGGGAATTGAAATTTTAGCAGAATATCATCTTGCAGGCTTGGCTGCCTTAGGGAGTGGACCAGGTTGACACCCTGAATGCCGTCAGGGAGTCAGGATGAGTCAAGCTTCACTTGCTGAAGAATATTCCCATTTACTTGTATATTACATTGTGGTATTTCGTTCTTCCTAGTGACGACCATAATCTGTGTCTTTTTACTATTTAATTCTAACCCTAGTTGTTCACTGTGTGTAACAACCGCATCTACTAAATTTTGCAGGTAGAGTATAGATACATATATTTTTGGTGTCCAAGTAAAAAAACAAAATGATACCAAGAAGCTTGATGAATGGAAAACACACAGTTACAATGTTTTGTCTGTAGTTTGTATCAATAACAAGAAAACAACAGATAAAACAAAAGAATACATATCTTGACATCCAGGAAATAGCACTACTACTGCAAACAGTTTCTATTTTTCTGTTAATTGTGGCGGTGCATTTGTCACATTCCATTTTCTGTTATTCTGTTAATTGTGGCAGTACATTTGTTACGTTCCATCTTTTTAAAATTTTCATTGAATGGATCATGAGGTTTATGACTTACTTAGGGGTCAATGTGAGGTTTTATTTGGAGTTGAGTGCAGACATCACAGTGGGGCATGAATTGGTTGTAACACCTATGTTATTGTGTAATTTAAGAAATTACGATAAGATAGCTAACTGATGTGGTAATGAAGGACATCCAAGATAAATGAATAGACTAAAAGCATAATAGATATACACTTTTTATTATACTTGTCAAGAAGACAAGGGACAAACCAGTGATAATTGACAACAGCAGCCGGAAGTATTAGCTGACTGCTCACTTCATTCCTGGTCCCAGCCCTTAGGGTCCAGCTGGGCAGATGACCACTAACCTCTGCTTGCCTTGTCAGAAATCATAGTGTTGTTTACACTGTTGTTGCCACTGTGCTTGACATAAATGTTCCATATTCACTAACAGAGCCAAATGGTATGAGTGTATTTACTTTTCCCATTATGATAATAATCATTAAAGGACATATGAAAGACTGTCCTCGATCTAAATATTGTTCATCAGTTCTTGACTTGTTCATTTGTTTCACGCTGTTTCTACTTCTCTGAATAAAAATAGGATTGTTTTTGGTTTCATTTTTCTTTGTAGAATATTTTTTTTAAATGTTGGTTATAGTTGTTTAGCCGTTTCCTTGATCAGTATATCTGCCGTCTCATTTATTTCTATATTAAAGTATTAGTTGTCCATTACAGGATTATAGCCACCACCATCTTGGAGAATTCTGATTGTCTTTTTATTTGTATCTGGGTCCTAGATCAGGAGAACCGAAAGCATACTTTCACATGTGATCCTGCAGAACCACAGGAGCCACAAGCGTCTTCTTTCGGCATGCTACCAGTAGATGATTGTAGCAGGATACCTGAAAATCCTTTTGGAGATATTCCAAAGGGTGCTACATCTGAGCTTTTCACAAACAGCGGGCATCCTTTTGGAGATTTTCCTATCAGCAAGAACAGAAGCACAGAGCAAACATTTCATAATCCCTTTGGCAACTTTCCTCCTGGAGATGTTGCTGGTGAGGAGTTTGGAGATGAGGAATTCATGCTGGATGCAGGTATCCATTTTATGATATTACAGGGCTAACTCTGGAGTTAAAGCGATGTGTTTCTGAGTTAAATAATATTTCACTGAGTCAGATGGTCCTACAGACATAAATTTTGTCACAACATTGAGATGGTGGAATGTCCCATGAGACTACACAAGAAGACTAACCCAGTCAAGAAATGTCAGAAAGGAATTAGATGTGCCAGCCAAAAGTCCCAAATATTACATCTCTGCTGTACACACACAAACAGAAACAAATACCGTCTAGTTATAACAGTAAAGAAACCCGACACACAGAGAAGATGACACATTCTGAGTCACTGTTCACTAAGCCAGGGTACAAACCATTATGCATTCACAGCTCCCATATCTTTTTGTGAAAAGTTTTATTGATACTAAAATGCCTAATGTAACCTTTGTATGGCAACCAAAAGCTGCATGTCAGAAAATGAAGAGCATCATATGCAATAAGTCAGTATCATTGAATGTAAGAAAGAGAGTGCTGAAGTGCTATATAGAGCCTGTTTTGCTATATGGCAGTGAATCTTGGAATGTAAATTTACAAATTAGGAATAACTTGGAAGCAACAAAGATGTGGTTCCTGAGACGAATGTTGCAAATTTCTTGGACTGCCAGAGTAACTAACAATGATATGCCTGAAACAGGCTAATGAAACTAGAACATTACTTACAACAATAAGAAAGAGACAAACAACTTTCTTTGGTCATGTGATGAGAGGAGAGGAATTGGGGAACATAGTGACAACTGGAAAGATCGAGGGGAAGAGAGGCAGACCAAGAGAAATGATGCTGGATGGATAGAGAGGGTGGCAAGGAGGAATACCATCAGCAGAGTTAATCCAGAAAACCAAGGACCGAGATCTGTGGAGAGGCATGAACGCCTACGCCAGCTGGCATGGCACTTGATGATGATGGTGATGATGGTTTCACAGTAGTTTTCTGTAACCGATTACTTTAGTGTAACTTCTGATAATTTAAAACATTTCACACCATTGGTGGACAGATTTTTCAGTTACTTCTTTCTGTGAGTTACAGATGCTGCAGCAGCCATGCTGGCTGAAGATGAAAAGCTGTTTAAGAATGATCACCTGGATGGTAATGATGTAAGGAGGATTTTATTTACATCATGTTGTTATATTTGTAACAGTATGTATTGTAATAAATGTATATGCAGTAGTGTTAATTGTGAAACCCCTTAGTAATTTTTCTATTCATGTAAAACATAATTGTAAATTTTCTAAATAATTATTTCATTGGGAAAACCGATACCATCATGGTAGTTAAAATTGCATATCCTGCGCGGGACATTGTGTTCAACCTCAGGTTGATTTTCTAAGCAATTTTACGTTAAATAGTTTGCTATTGCTTTCTGAACAAGAAGTCAATATTTATGTCCCAAGTGACAGGAGCAAGGGATGAAACCCCTGCCCTCATCATCATCACACTGGAAGTTTAAGAGCTAGAGTTTTCTTATCATGGTAGTGAAAAAAAAAACTGTCATTACTGCCTTTAGTACCTTGCGGTGTATGTCAGGGGGTGGTCTCTTTATTTGAGAAATACAGTTGGTGACTATTTCTAGTAATATTGTCATTTCAGAACATCAAAACAATGTTTTCCTGTAGTGAATTTGAATAAGGAAGACACAAACAATAGACTGCACGATTTATTGAAAAAAGGTCACACAAGCCATCATGATTAATCTGCATAGGCCAGTTTTGTGCAAACAGAAAGACATGATAGTCAGTTTAAAATTACAGTGGTAGGTAATTGAAATTACTGTGCAAATATGTATATATTTCAGCTTGGAGGATTTATCTAATTACTTTATGTTGTGTGAGTTCTGCAGTATGTACCTGACGAGATGCAGCAAAATATGCCAGGCAATAAATCGTGCAATCTATTGTTTGTGTCTTCATTATTTAAATATTGTTATTTCTGGGTGCTGGCTGTGATGTTTCTGTTAACCAGTAATCTTGGGCTGTTCTGGATGGATCACACTGGTGCTGTGAACATCTGTTGCAGAAGTCACTAACCAGAACCCTGGCCCTGGAAAAAACAGTACTTTGTTCTGTGTCAGCTGTTGGTAGCCAGCTAAGGGATTGAGCTGTTCTTTGTGAGGAAGCCATTAAAGTCCCAACAAGTCCACAGACTGCATCATACTGGTCACTTATCACACTTCCTGTGATGAATATGTGGCCAAAACAGAAACTTTGTAGCCATATGCAGGATGTGATGATTCCTTGGATGAACCCAGAACCAGAGCATCATGTGTCTGTTCCATAGAACTAGAGCATTGTGTGTCTGCTCCATAGAACTAGAGCATCATGTGTCTGCTCCATAGAACTAGAGCATCATGTGTCTGCTCCATAGAACTAGAGCATCATGTGTCTGTTCCATAGAACAAGAGCATCATGTGTCTGCTCCATAGAACTAGAGCATCATGTGTCTGTTCCATAGAACTAGAGCATCATGTGTCTGTTCCATAGAACTAGAGCATCATGTGTCTGTTCCATAGAACTAGAGCATCATGTGTCTGCTCCATAGAACTAGAGCATCATGTGTCTGCTCCATAGAACTAGAGCATCATATGTCTGCTCTATAGAACTAGAGCATCATGTGTCTGTTCCAAAGAACTAAAGCATCATGTGTCTGTTCCATAGAACTAGAGCATCTTGTGTCTGTTCCATAGAACTAGAGCATCATGTGTCTGTTCCATAGAACTAGAGCATCATGTGTCTGTTCCATAGAACTAGAGCATCATGTGTCTGCTCCATAGAACTAGAGCATCATGTGTCTGCTCCATAGAACTAGAGCATCATGTGTCTGCTCCATAGAACTAGAGCATCATGTGTCTGCTCCATAGAACTAGAGCATCATGTGTCTGTTCCATAGAATTAGAGCATCATGTGTCTGTTCCATAGTACTAGAGCATCATGTGTCTGTTCCATAGAACTAGAGCGCCCCTCTGCCGTGCGTCCACCGTGACGAGGTAGAGGGGCTTGTGCGTTCCAATGACCCCAAGAGCTATGCCGACGGTAGCACAGCTACTGGTAGGGTCACCCATGTCGGACAGGTCAAGGGAGAGGGACTAGACGAAGTGATGCACAAACCTGCTGCCTTGTAGGTAGACTGGAGACAGTCAAAGGCTAGGGAAAGCATCCCGAAAAATGCTTGTCGAAATCGGATGTACTGAGCCACAGGCTTGACAAAGAAGTGCAACGTGACTTTATCATTTCATGATGCCACAGATGAAAATTAATCGTTATGGTGCTAATCCCGTGAAGTCCCATCAGGCGGTGATAGTGCCGGGCCCCCTGCCTCGAGGGGGTCCACCCATGACTACTGGTGGTCACCTTCCCCTGTGCTGTGGAGTCAAGGCACAGAGGAGTAGGTTAAGAGCTATTGACCAAATACCAAGGACACTCAACATACTACAGTGGAATGCCGAAGGAGTTTATAACAAGAAAATCCCTGACACAGCGTCTTCATAAAGATAGAATAGATGTGACATGCATTCAAGAGACTCACCTCAACGCCAAGCGCAAATTTTCAGTCAGGGGATATCAGGCCACACGTTTCGACCGCGAAGGACATAAAGGAGGAGTTCTAATACTTACACGAAATACAATACCTTGCAGCGAAGTATCTGTGATCTCTGACAACCAAACAGAAATTATAGGTGTTGATATAATGATAAAGGACGTGAAAATAAGAATTTACAATCTTTATAGCCCAGCAGATAAGGATCTTACACTCTCAAACATGAAAATAACTGACACAAATTGCATTATTGTCGGAGACTTTAATAGCCGTTCAGAAAGATGGGGATACCCAGATACTGACAAAAGAGGAGATGAAGTGGAGGACTGGGAAATAGACTCAAATCTCCATCTACTCAACAAAGCGGATGACACACCGAGCTTCTACTCCAGAAGATGGATTACCACTTCTACTCCAGACTTAGCTTTCTGCACAGGAGACATCCTCCACAAAATCGACCGCCATGTGCTGGACCAATTAGCAGGTAGTGACCACAGACCAATCAAGCTTGTAATGAATATGGAGTATGTTCCACAGGAGCAAAAGCCCTTGCCCCGCTGGAATTACAAACGAGCAGATTGGGACAGATTTGCCACACTAACAGACAAATATTGTGAAAACATAAATACACGATATGGCAACATGAAGCAAATGGTGGAAAGTCTAAACAGAGTGATAATACAGGCAGCCACTGAGTCCATTCCAAGAGGAGCGAGGAAAAATTACAAACCATACTGGACTGAAGAACTACAAAGTTTGGAGGACAAAGTTGAAGATGCCAGGAAGACAGCAGAGAGAGAACAAACAATTGAAGCGAACATCTCTCTCAAAGCCATCTCAGCAAAATATAAAAGAACAGTAAATCAAACAACAAGAGATTGTTGGAGGGAAAAAACAGAAAACCTGAATTTTTACAGGGATGGAAACAAACTATGGAAACTAGTGAAAGCCATGAACAATGAAGGACCTAGAAACAAACAAATAACAATTAAACAAGGAAATGCCTTGCTTACAGGAAAAAAGGCTGCAAATGCACTAATGGAACACTATGCCAGTGCAAACCACATTGATATTACAACCGAACAGAAGAAAGCAATCAAAGATAAACAGATACATCATAGTAATACAGAGACAGCAGCAGAATATATGATGGCAAATCTAACACTGGAAGAAATGGAACAGGCAATGAATACCCTAAAAAAGAAGAAATCACCAGGAAAGGATGGAATCACAAATGAAATGCTAATAGAACTAGGGACAAAGGCAAAAAAGAAACTACTAGCAGTCCTAAATTACAGCTGGAAGAGGGGAATAGTCCCACAGGCATGGAAGGAAGCTATACTAATACCAGTCCCAAAGAAAGGAAAAGGCCTGGAAGAACCAAATGGCTATCGACCTATCAGTCTACTTAGCTGTGTAGGAAAATTAATGGAACGCATTATCAATGGCAGGCTAACATGGCATCTGGAAGAAAACAAACTCTTAACACCACACCAAGCAGGATTCAGAAAGTACAGATCCACTGAAGATCAAATAACCTATATAGCTCAGGAAATAGAGGATGCCTTCCAAGAGAAAACGCACACACTAGCGGTCTGGATAGATTTAGAAAAAGCATTTGATAAAGTATGGAAGGAAGGACTGAAAGTAAAACTGCAAAAAATGCATGTTTGTGGGAAAATGTACAAATGGATCAGCCACTACCTTGAGAACAGAACTGCCAGGACAAAAGTACAAGGACAAACCAGCAAAATGATGCTGTTGGAGCAAGGTGTCCCCCAAGGAGGAGTTCTTTCACCAACATTATTCCTAGCATATATAAACGACATCACGGAAAATTTTCCAGCCAGAGTACGCACATCATCCTTTGCAGATGACCTAGCCATATGGACATCTGAAGAATATATTAGTACAGCTAACAGCAGAATACAGCAAGCCCTATTAGCACTAGAGGACTGGTCAAAATCATGGCTAGTGAAGATAAGTGAGGAGAAAACAACATGCACAGTGTTCTCCCTCTCAAATAAAACTCAGCAACCTAAGCTGGTATTGAATGGAAAAATATTGCGCCATGAAGAAAATCCAAACTATCTCGGAGTCACCTTTGATCGTCGCCTGACATGGAAAACACAGGTTGAGAAAAATCGAACAAGAGCAAGGCAAAGAATGGCAATCATGAAAAAGCTTGCTGGTACAACGTGGGGAGCAGATGAGAAAGTTCTCAAGAAGCTATATACTGGACGGGTGAGGCCAATACTGGAATATGGCATTGCAGCTTGGGCAACAGCAGCTAAGTCAAACTTTAACAAAATAAGTAGAGTCCAAAACCAAGGAATGCGAATCATAACTGGAAGCCTGAAGACAACGCCTATTAATGAACTAGAAAAGATCACTTGTTTACAACCAATGCAGGACAGAAGAGATAGCAGAGCCCAGCAACAAGCAGAAAAATTTAGAAGATTGACAGACCACCCTATGTATAACAGGTTTAATGGTTTTGGAAAAGGAAGACTGAAGCGTAGCAACTTTGTAGAAACTGCAAAACGAAAGATTAGGGCAGATCCCATACTTAACATATCAACAGTCAAGCCCATTTACTATGCACACAACTTCCCAGCTTGGAGACAGCAGCAACTGCCTGAGATGATAGAAAACATTCCTGGTATTGAGAAAAAGAACACTCAGCATGAAACCGAAAGAAGAGAAATAACCCTAAACTACATAAAAGAACATTACCCAAGCAGGAATTGGACCCATGCATATACAGATGGATCAGCCAAAAATTCAATAGAGTATGGAGGAGGAGGAATTCTCCTAAATTTAAAAAATGGAGTGACAAAAACACATTCAGTGGCAACTGGAAAGTTTTCAAGTAACTTCAAAGCAGAGGTAGAGGCTCTGAAAACTGCAGCAGAAATGCTCTTGATGGAGGAAAATAAAGAGAAGCAAATAGCTATCTTCAAAGATGCAAAGTCAGCTGTCTCAATACTGAAGAGCAATAACAGCACAGAAATAGCTGACCTAAGAGCAGCACTCCATGGTCTAAGCCAGAAATCCAAAAAAGTTGTAATACAGTGGATCCCATCACATTGCAGTATACCTGGAAATGAAGAGGCTGACAGACTGGCAAAAGAGGGCGGACGACTACCACAGCCTGACATAGACATAACTTACAATGAGGCAAAGAGGTTGATAAAAAGCACCTATAAAACCAAATGGGAATCAGAGCATCCAGGCCACCAGAAAGATGATGCATATTACAAACTCGACCGAAGAGAACAAGTAGCAATCTTCAGACTCCGCACAGGACATAACAGGCTGAATTACCACTTGTTCAATAAACTAAAAATAGGAGATACCGATGAATGTAATTGTCGAACTGGAAAAATAACAGCAACACATTTGCTGCAGGATTGCCCAATATAAGCAGAACAGAGAAAGATATTTTGGCCCACACCTGCTTCATTTGAGGACAAGCTCTATGGAGATATCAACAAGCTCAAGTTGACTGCAGCTTACTTTAACTACATACAGGTTGACATTTAAAGGTGTATGAAGAAGTATTCAGACTAACACACTTCATACCACAAGTATGTCGGTTACAAAAGCCTCCCAGAGGCATGAAATGGAATATTGCTCGGATAGCAAATCCATTACGTGGAAAGTCCGAATCAAAAGCTCACTGTGTGAGCTTCATAAAAGGTGGAAAAAGTGTCCTAGTGGCACGAAATGGAATATTGCTTGGATAGCAAATCCATTACGTGGAAAGTCCGAATCAAAAGCTCACTGTGTGCGCTTCATAAAAGATGGAAAAAGTATCCTAGTGGCACGAAATGGAATATTGCTTGGATAGCAAATCCATTACGTGGAAAGTCCGAATCAAAAGCTCACTGTGTGGGCTTCAAATAAGGTGGAAAAAGTGTCCTAGTGGCACGAAATGGAATATTGCTCGGATAGCAAATCCATTGCGCGGAAAGTCCGAGTCGAAAGCTTACTGTGTGGATGTCATCTGCACACTGCATTCTTCTGGTTTCCGGAAGAACAGCCTATGGTGAACGGAAGGCCCAATATACGGAAGTGAGGCTAAGCAGCCATGTGCAGGACGTGACGATTCCTTGGGTGAGCCCAGTACCAGGGCTCTGTGTGTTGGCTCTGCAATTATGGAAGCCTCCTTGGATGGCGGGGAATGCCCATGGTCTGCCCCTGCCTTCCCTTGAGGGCTGACCAGGATGTCTTTGGCTGTTCTATATGGGCCAGCTAGAATGGGAGATAACACCACACCAGTGAGAGTCAAACGTCCTAAGAAACCCCCGGGAAGGTTAACCCGGTCAACAAATGCCCGCAGAAGTCGGATGTGTCGGCCTAACGGCGCAAGAACGCAGCTCTGCTGTAAACAGGCACAACGCAATCACATCCACACAAAAAAAACTCTGGATGAACGAAGAAGAAGAAGAAGAACTAGAGCATCATGTGTCTGCTCCATAGAACTAGAGCATCATGTGTCTGCTCCATAGAACTAGAGCATCATGTGTCTGTTCCATAGAACTAGAGCATCATGTGTCTGTTCCATAGAACTAGAGCATCATGTGTCTGTTCCATATAACTAGAGCATCATGTGTCTGCTCCATAGAACCAGAGCATCATGTGTCTGTTCCATAGAACTAGAGCATCATGTGTCTACTCCATAGAACTAGAGCATCATGTGTCTGTTCCATAGAACTAGAGCATCATGTGTCTGCTCCATAGAACTAGAGCATCATATGTCTGCTCCATAGAACTAGAGCATCATGTGTCTGCTCCATAGAACTAGAGCATTGTGTGTCTGTTCCATAGAACTAGAGCATCTTGTGTCTGTTCCATAGAACTAGAGCATCATGTGTCTGTTCTATAGAACTAGAGCATCATGTGTCTGTTCCATAGAACTAGAGGATTGTGTGTCTGCTCCAAAGAACTAGAGCATCGTGTGTCTGTTCCATAGAACTAGAGCATCATGTGTCTGCTCCATAGAACTAGAGCATTGTGTGTCTGGTCCATAGAACTAGAGCATCTTGTGTCTGTTCCATAGAACTAGAGCATTGTGTGTATGTTCTATAGAACTAGAGCATCATGTGTCTGTTCCATAGAACTAGAGCATTGTGTGTCTGCTCCATAGAACTAGAGCCCCGGGAAGGTTAACCCGGTCAACAAATGCCCGCAGAAGTCGGATGTGTCGGCCTAACGGCGCAAGAACGCAGCTCTGCTGTAAACAGGCACAACGCAATCACGTCCGAAAAAAAAACTCCGGATGAACGAAGAAGAAGAAGAAGAAGAAGAACTAGAGCATTGTGTGTCTGCTTCATAGAACTAGAGCATTGCGTGTCTGTTCCATAGAACTAGAGCATCATGTGTCTGCTCCATAGAACTAGAGCATTGTGTGTCTGCTCCATAGAACTAGAGCATCATGTGTCTGCTCCATAGAACTAGAGCATCATGTGTCTGCTCCATAGAACTAGAGCATCTTGTGTCTGCTCCATAGAACTAGAGCATCATGTGCCTGCTCCATAGAACTAGAGCATTGTGTGTCTGCTCCATAGAACTAGAGCATCATGTGTCTGCTCCATAGAACTAGAGCATCTTGTGTCTGTTCCATAGAACTAGAGCATCGCGTGTCTGTTCCATAGAACTAGAGCATCATGTGTCTGCTCCATAGAACTAGAGCATCATGTGTCTGCTCCATAGAACTAGAGCATCATGTGTCTGCTCCATAGAACTAGTGCATCTTGTGTCTGTTCCATAGAACTAGAGCATCTTGTGTCTGTTCCATAGAACTAGAGCATCATGTGTCTGTTCCATAGAACTAGAGCATCTTGTGTCTGTTCCATAGAACTAGAGCATCATGTGTCTGCTCCATAGAACTAGAGTATCATGTGTCTGTTCCATAGAACTAGAGCATCTTGTGTCTGTTCCATAGAACTAGAGTATCATTTTTTGTCCAAATCTCCCTATCCTCAGCAATGCATACAATTGTGGCAGTGCAGTAACCTGTCCATTCTTTAATGCTTCCAGTCGAAGATTTCTTTTGTCTGCCTATTCACCTCTTTGATGAGACTACCTTGAAGAGTAGATTTTGTCAAGGAGTTGTGTCAAATACCATGGACAGCCCAGGCACATGTTTGACTGTTCACCGCTGACAACTGTAGTAATTCCTCTTCTTCTGCCTGTCATCTCCCATTGGAGACTATAATCTCATCTACTCACACCAAGCTTTTTGTAGATTGTTCATGATCGTGCTGCTAAAGTTTTCTACAAAATGTGGTAGCCAGTTTCATATCACAACTCCTTAATCGCCTCTTACTACATTCATGGTAGGTTATGTTACACTGTTTGCTTCTCTTATCGACCCTCACACATTGGCGAAGAGTAGTAATACTTCTAAGCAATGTTAACTGTATAAGAATCCCCCATGCCTCATTGAAAAGTAAATATTTTATGTTCTTGACAGATTCTAAACCTAACTCAGGTGCCTGGACGAGGTGCTGATCAGACATTCATGAACATGACAATTGGAACATACATGGCCGCAGGTTCCGGAGAACTGGGTTCACTGAATTCAAACAGTAAAAGGGTTGGTTGTAGATTTGTTGTTGTTCTGGTGTCAGTTTTATTCCAGCTCTTGAGCTCTTGTCCTGGTTATCAAGCTTTCTAATGTCTTTCTGGTGCTTCCTGTCTTCTGCTGCTCTTTAACTCTTAGTGTACGTGCTCAAAAACTGCATTTTTCAAGTTCATTTTTGTGAAAATATTTCTGGTCATGATAGGTGAGGTGATCTGTAGCTCGTTGCTTCAGATAAGGGTTGCCAGACAGGAAAGTCCCGATTTTTAATGAAATATTTAATTGTTCCAAAAATGCTTTTGGAATGCTTGTTGTCCCAGTTTTGTGTTTGTCAAATAATATATTTAATTAAATCAAATGCTTTCTTGATTAAGTTGGCAAAGCTGTTTAAATGTCAGTTCAGACACAGATGTATTTTTATTGTCGCTATGGATGGTCGGTGTCTCGTTTGTAGTGACTATGAAGAACTAGTTGTACACTGTAGACATCGTAACAATGTGGTCTCTGTATCGGGTGAAGTGGATGACACTCTTGCATGTTATTAGTGATAATATTTGGTACATGTCAAAGACTCAACCGCATCCCCTCCGCCAGGGAGAGCGGTCAATCCTGGAGGGACCAGGAGGAGATACGGTGCCCGAGGCAAGAGCAGGGGAGATGAGGGAATCGTGGAAGGTTAGCCACTCCCTCAGAATACACGCAGGCGGTGTTCAGAGAGTTAGCACTCTAATCACAATACCACCGCACCTCATGAAGCCAGAGCACAGTTGAGTAGACACTCAACAGGCCACGTTTTGCCAGCAGCGTGCGATGTGAGGTAACACGCACGAAGGAGAAGGTCACCCCCGCGGGGTGTGTAACCACGGGAGAGATGTCCGGCAGACGGGAGACTGGACTTGGGGCAGTTCACATCGTTTAGAGTAACGTTAGGAGTTGTGTGTTCACTAGTAGATAGAGTTAGCATAGGGTTAGCAGTTTGTGTTAGATAATTCTGTGGCTATATATTGTGTATTGCATTAGCGACTGTTTACCGCTTGTAAGCGAGCCAACGGCAATAAAATGGACCATGCATTTTGCCTCCCACACGACTTGCAAGTTGTCTTGTACGAGTGTGTGAGAAGTACCCGATGATGCCTGTCAGTTAAGTTGTTGACAGGCCAGGGTAATTGTGGTTGTCAGAAGTGAAGCTTGAATGTAATATTCAAGCTACTCCACTCGTCCACGAGGCTAGACTAGGGTTTAATTTTTGTAGTAACGATAATTTGTGCAGACAGGAGAATTTGCGAGCTAGAAATATGCCTATCGTGACAAAATAGTGTTTAATTGTGTTTATGATATATTTATTGAATGAAATCATGTATTCTTCGAAACTGTAAGTATTATTATTCTTATTTTTCTGATGTTTATTTATATATTCACCTTTTTAATGAGAAATGAGTACCAAAAATGATTCACGGCGGAGCGATACAAATCCAGCCGACAATATCGATGTTTCATCGCGCTGTGCTGTGACGTCAGATGATTGACAAACAGTCGTCTGGGCTCATTAGCATACAGCAATCGAGTGTGTAGAGAATTGCTAAACGGCTGCCCGCCTGAATCGGTACGTTATATCATTTATTATTTATTTATTTCAACTACTAAAGGAATATATTTATTTATTTAAACATTATGATGTTATTTTTATTTCTTTAAAACCAGATATGCATATTTTTGGTCATATTTTCTCTGTGTTTACCGTCACGATGGAACTATTTTTTGGCCTGGCAGATGATACTTGCCTGCACAACACGTACAGAAATTAAAGAGATTAGTAACATAAGGCAATAACTGATAGAGCAAAGACAGGACATTGACATTTAATTTATTTAATACATATTCTAGTTGTTCGTAAATCTGTCTGTCATTGTCTAAGTCATTGTCCATAGGGGTCTGGGTTAACATATCGTGTAATAGGCCTGATTACTACGGCCCTGCATATCAAAGGGCGAACTACACCTGATTACGGCCCTGTGTACCAAATATAGTTTGCTGGTAACGACACGTGTCTCCACCCTAAAGTACCAAGGTGACCTGTGGCAACGGAGTTCCGTTCCCCGATCCTCGGGAACGTTAAAGCTGAGTACACTTATATATTTTGGCATGCAATTTGATTAATAGTGCATCTCTTTTTCAGCTGTAACGCATTGACATATTTGTATACTCTGTTTTTCTGCAAGATAAATCTGGGCAGGGTATAAACAGAAAGCACAACTGATAGTGATCAGATAAGAACCAACATAACATATCAAAGATAAATAACTGATTAAAGTCATCATTGCCTATCACTGTTAGCCAAGTACTAAAGTAAGATGGCAACTTTATCAGATTTCATAAAAGCAGGCAAAGAACTAGAATTAACAGGAAAAGAGCTACAACAATATGCAGATCAGAAATTTAAAGAAGCAAAAGAAGAACAAACACGAAAAGAGAATGCGGAGAGGGACGAACGTGCACAAGAAAGAGAACACCAAAAAGAACTAGCAGAAATAAATAAGCAAAAAGAGTTAGAGATTAAACAACAACAGTTACAACAAGAGAAGGACATTGCTCAACTAGCTGAGATAACAAAACAAAAACAGCTAGAAGATGAAAAACAAATTAAGCAACAGCAATTACAACAACAAAAGGAAAAAGAAGAACGAGATAGAGAACATGATAAGGAGATTAAGCTAAAGCAATTAGATCAAGAGAAAGAATTAAAACAAAAGGAATTAGATCTAAAGCAAAAAGAAATAGATGTTAAGGAAAAACAAATCCAAGTAGAATCAGAGACACAATTAAAGATGAAAGGCATGGAGGTAGACTCACACGCAGAAGTCTCTGCCACTAAACTAAGAAGTCAACAAGAGGAAAATAAGTTCAACAAATACAAAAATATTATCAAACCATATTGTAAAGATGACTCCATATCAGCCTGGACAGAGAACGTAGAGTATCAATTTAAATATCACCAAGTTCCTTTAGATATGTGGGCTCCTATTTACATGAAGAATCTAAGTGGTGAGCCCCTTAAAGTAATAGAGTCTATTCCTATTGAACTTAGATCTAGCTATCAATACATCCATGATAGGATTATGCAGCACTTTTTACTTGATGCCCCTGGGTATCAAGTTCAGTTCTCAAATCTAAAACCTAAACCTAGTGAAACCTTTATTGATTATGTTTCAAATGTACAGAGTGTACTAGACAGGTGGCTGAAAGCAGCTAACATAGGAAAAGACTTTGATAGATTAAAAAACTTAATTGCTATGGACAAGGTTATATCTACCATACCTTCTCCTTTTGCCAAATTTTTGCAGCAGTCAGACATTGAGAACATCCAGCAATTCGAGAAAAAAGGCTCAGCATATTTTTCTTCTAACAGAGATGTGTTTAAGACCTCAAATGACTCTGAAATAGTGTCCTTTGTCAAAGACCAAACTAAAAACTACCAAAGTAATAGGAAACCTTATCAGAAATACGATAAGAAAGATAGGAAAGTGGAAAAATGTATCCATTGTCACCTTTTACATGACACTTATGCTATGTGTGACAAATCGCCAAATTATCCGGCGCATCTTGAAAATGTGATCAAGAAACAGCAAAGTAAAAGATCTGCATACAGGCGTGCAATCAAATGTTTTTTTTGTTCCTGTTATGGCCATTATAGTAATAAGTGCCTTGGCCGGCAGCGTATGAAAGCCAGTAATGCCATTTTGATTGACACCTCTTCAGATGGTGGTAGTGAGAATGAGTCTGAGAGTGAAAGTGACTTACCTAATAACCAAGCAGAAAATGTTTGTGGTGCATACGATATGTTGAGCTTCGACAGCTGTGAACGATGTCACCAATTCCATACAGACGCGAAACTAGAATGTGGACATACAGTACTATGCTCATCTGAGAGTGTAAACGCAGCAGTAGCCTCCAGAGGCAATCTTGTGTTCCACAATGCGATGGTCAATGATGTAGCATGCCAGTGTTTGCTGGACAGCGGCAGTACCCTTATAGGTCTTCGGAAAGAACTGGTGAATCCGGGTGATTACACAGGTGATACTGTCAAATGCCGTACCTTTTCGGGTAACATTGAAATCTACCCTTTGGCAAAAGCCCAGATTGACTCTCCTTTTCTCTCTGGTACCTTTACCTGTGCAATACTGAACAACCCTTGTACTGATTTAATTCTGGGGTGCTTACCCCAACTAAAACATTGTACGATTGATGAAATAGTTGCATGGGAAAAAGTAAAGGCAACTATTACAACAGCCAAAACAGACACTTCAAAACATCATAACATATTACAAGATGAGACACTACTGATGCTTTCTACAACCAGCACAGATGACACAAACAAACAGAAACTTTTACACCACCAGAAATCTACTCTTAATGTGTCTCCATACTTAAAATTGTTAAAGGTCAAAGCCAGAGTGACCAAAAATGCATCTTGTTTATTTAGACGTAAGAATGGCATTTCAACTACAGGTCATGCTACTGGTAACCATGAACAGGTGTTACCTGAACAACACCGGTTAACTATGCCAAAATATGCACATAAAACACCGGTGACTGGTCATCTTGCATACAACAACACCAGACCAGGTTTTTTCAAGAAGATAAAATTATGTTTTCATAATGTATTTGCGTGTAATGTCTGTCAACAATTGGTACAAAAGTTTAAGGGTAGACATCCTACAACTGAAGTACAACCTTCTATACTGGCTCCCAAGCCATTTGATAGAGGAAGGGTCAGTTCTACCACAAACACACAAACAACGGTGCAAGAACCAGTGATCTTGAACTTGATCAAGACAGATTTAGGCTACTTCCATACCAGCGAAATGGCAACGACTATTCAAGGTGGTACATAACCATGGTACATGTTGACTATGAAATATCGATAAACATACACTTAGAGATATTCCATGTCAACATGCGTAAACTTTACTTTTCAAGACAACAGACAGAAGTAGAGACAGACGAACATATTGCAACAACACCAAGTGATCAGACGACAGACATACATAGCGCAACTACACTAGTTAGTGAGACTGGCAAATCCGACGAGGGGCATACATGTAGTGAACTTATAGTATACACATGAATAAATTAGAATACTGATGACTGGACAATACACCTACTGAAACTGAGACATGCCTTTGACAGAGTGCGACTCCTCGGTCTCACTGTCAAACCAAGCAAAGTCAAATTATGCCTAAAATAAATTCATTTTTGGGTCATGTCATTTCTCAAGTCCAACTATAGACTGACCTGAAAATTAGTACCAAAATTATGAATCTGACCATGTCTAACAGAAGGAAACAGGTCAGAAGCCTTTTGGAATTAGTAAATTACTCAGAAATTATAATTCTATATTCCAATGTTTTAAAAGCATTTGTGGAATGAAATGTGAAAGATGCATTATTAATTTCTGCATTGTCAAAATTGAAAATTCTTTTTGTAAATATTCCAATCCTCCGCTTGCCTAATCCTAGGCTCGTTTATTATTCTAGGACAGATGCTACCAGTACTAGGCCAATTTTTTGAGGGCATCTTCCACCCGAGTTGCTACGTGAGCCGTAAGATCACACCTGCTGAGTCCAGATATTGCATATCACAGTTGCAACCCTAAGCGTCATCTATGCAGTGAGAAGGCTCCATCGAGTTCTGACGGATGTTCACTGCATTGTCCAGACCGACAACTCCCCGATCACGGTCATACATAGAAAGTGGTGTGCATCAAAATGACCGGAGATACAGGTGGTCACTAATTTTACCATCTGAGGTAATAATACCTGAAATCCCACATAATAATGTAGAGTGATAGTTAGTACATGAATACAGTACAATATGCTATGTAAAATAGGTTACATATACACCCATGGTGTGCTTAAGAGTGTACCAAGTACAACGAACTATCATGTGTCCGTAGACAGTAACTTAAGAACTGTGCTACAGAACTTAGATACTACCGTGTGAATCAGGACAGCTCATTTCCAACTAAGCTCCAGGCCGGTGTATCATTTGTGTGAAATGTAGAAAACAGTGTCAGAACAGTGCTTAATTTCAGACACATAAAGACTAAGCTACGACACCAACGAATCTCTACACGTGCACTACCGATGAACATTATTATGACCGTAAAATGTATTTCAGATACCCAGGCAAATTATGTAGTTATATTGTGCCTATACCAATATTCAAACATGAAGGCAACTACTAACCTGAGAGAACTGAATACTATGTATATAAACTTAATGTGATATGTAAAATAATAATTTCTTTAAAAAAAAAAAAAATAGTTATAAATAATTAGAGGTAAAATTAGGTAATATAATAGTTCTCATTTATTTTAATAGGATAGTTAGTACAGTAATTAAACCATTTACTTAGCTTAGAATTAAATTAAAATGTTAGTTTAGACATAAAAATAGTTAATTACAAGTTAAATTAAATTTATGATAGAAACAGTACCATTTAGACTATTATATTTCACTTAGCGTCAGTTAGTTTATTCTAGCTTAATAAAACCATACCAGCCTACAAACATTACCATTGATTAGTATCATTCAGTTACGTCATAATAGGTTAAAAATAATAGATGAGTGAACATACATCATTTACAACATTTATGTTAAGAACATCACTCATATAATTTCTTTGTGCATTTAAAAACATTATTTAGCATAGTAGTTAGAAAAATGCATAATTTGTATTCACATCATCCATATAATTAAGGTACATAACTCACAACACTTCCATCACATTTAAATAGTTAGATTACATCCCTTAGATTAGATAAACATAACAATTAATATAAACATATCATATAATTGAGATAACGAATTTAATAAATTAGTTAATACATAGTTATAGAATTAGTATTACTAGTTTAGAATGTAGAGTTATGTTAGTGTAATATACTTGATGATGAGATCAAGGGGACAAGTCACCAACCCTGTCTCATCTATGTAAATATATTGTAAATATATGACTGGTGCAGCGACTTTCGCACAGTCAGTGGGCTCCACTATCTCAAACTGAGCCAAACATGTACAGTGTCACTCCAAGGTTTTTAAATAATCAGAAGAATCAGTGTGGAAGGATGAAAGATGTATGACAGAATGAAGGATGAAAGGAGTATGACAGAAGTGTGAAAGTGAGAGCAAATGGAAAAGAAACGGGAGAAATTGACATCAGTCAGCTGATTCTGCTGCTGTCTGGCTCGATTTTTACTATGTGTCTGTGTTAATGTTGGTTGTCGTTAATGAAAATGTGTTAGTGTGAATGTGTTGTCTGTAATATAGTTTAGAACTTAGAATACAGTATTTTGGGTCTCATAACAATGGAATGTAGTCACGAATTAGTGTTATACACCTGTTTGTGGCCACATTGAACAAAATTATGGCACTCAAAAAACTAACATACATACACAGATAAGTTAGAAATATAGGGTAGAAGTTAGAGTAGTAGATTTATTACATCCAAACACGCAAACAACCAGAAAAACAAACATATAAATTGCATACACTATTTGCAGATCAAAGGCAGATAACTTTGGGGCCAGGGGACATAATAGACAACGAAGAACTAAATTAACAGTGAAATGAAGTCTTACGCGCGGAAGCGAAGAAGGTAAAGCCTGTCGCACACACTCTTGTAGATTGGTTGTTAAATATTATATGGGGGACATGAAGCAATTCATGTGTTGACCCTAATAAAGTCAACTTTGTATGGGTAGTAAGTTAATTTACTATGTGAGGGCAGGTCTTATAAGACAACGGTCCGGTTCAGACATACCTCTGATAAATATAATATAGCATGTGAGAAGGGGCTCACGCCAACCAGGCAAGTTTGTGGCGATTGCCAGTAGCCAAGTGAGGCTTTACTACATTGTGACAATAGTTGTTGAATAGTCTATTGGAAAGCCCAGAGCCAGGTTATCTAGAGTCTTTGACAAAAATTAGATACACTAATTTTTTGTGTAGAAACCTCCTTGCGTCACAACCAATAAGTGAAAGTTGATGACGCAACACAAGGGGGGCGGGTGTGTGTCAAAGACTCAACCGCATCCCCTCCGCCAGGGAGAGCGGTCAATCCTGGAGGGACCAGGAGGAGATACGGTGCCCGAGGCAAGAGCAGGGGAGATGAGGGAATCGTGGAAGGTGAGCCACTCCCTCAGAATACACGCAGGCGGTGTTCAGAGAGTTAGCACTCTAATCACGATACCACCGCACCTCATGAAGCCAGAGCACAGTTGAGTAGACACTCAACAGGCCACGTTTTGCCAGCAGCGTGCGATGTGAGGTAACACGCACGAAGGAGAAGGTCACCCCCGCAGGGTGTGTAACCACGGGAGAGATGTCCGGCAGACGGGAGACTGGACTTGGGGCATTCACATCGTTTAGAGTAACGTTAGGAGTTGTGTGTTCACTAGTAGATAGAGTTAGCATAGGGTTAGCAGTTTGTGTTAGATAATTCTGTGGCGATATATTGTGTATTGCATTAGCGACTGTTTACCGCTTGTAAGCGAGCCAACGGCAATAAAATGGACCATGCATTTTGCCTCCCACACGACTTGCAAGTTGTCTTGTACGAGTGTGTGAGAAGTACCCGATGATGCCTGTCAGTTAAGTTGTTGACAGTACATTATTTCTTCTTCTTCTTCTTCTTCTTCTTCTTCTTCTTCTTCTTCTTCTTCTTCTTCTTCTTCTTCTTCTTCTTCTTCTTCTTCTTCTTCTTCTTCTTCTTCTTCTTCTGCGTTCATCTGGAGTTGTTTTTTCCGGACGTGATTGCGTTGTGCCTGTTTACAGCAGAGCTGCGTTCTTGTGCCGTTAGGCCGACTTCTGTAGGCATTTGTTGACCGGGTTAACCTTCCCGGGATTTGGTACATTTTAATAGTCCTGTTACAAGATTTCAAAATGCCAAAGTGTTCATTTCAGGCAAGAAATATCCAGATGAATGGTGGATAATAAAATCAGGAACAAAATTACAACGAAGTAGAGTGAAAAGTGTGCAAATTTTACAAGTCCATTTCACATGGAGGAAGAGAAGACACATCACGCCAAGCAGGAAGCGTAATACAGAAATCAAATATGCTCCCTGCAAGTAATTCCAAAAAGAATGGACAGTTATTTTATTTCCAAATGTATTAAATGACACCAAATAATTCATTTTTAGTATGAAGTGATTTTCGCTAGTTGTTGACGATGAAGACGGAACGCGTATGGTAATGTTTCGAGTGCTATGGTGTTTGTTCTTGGCTCAACTCTTTCTGCCTGTCAAATAACTGCGTCTGTGCATGTTTTTTGTTATCTTTAAATCACATGTATCTTTGTTTCTCTAATACATCTTTTAGCTATTGTTCCATTACATATCAGTCAATTGATCTCCAACACTGTCTTGTCTCTCGCATTGAATATATATTCTGTCAGACTTCTGTTCATCCATCTTTTGATGTTATCTTCCCACTTGTATCGGTGTCTGCCTCTTGCTCGCTGGCCTTCAACCTTACCCTCCAGTACGGTTTTTTGTTTTATTAGAATGTTATGTCTTTTAACATGGCTGAAATATTTAACTGTAGCTTCTTTCTTTTAAACATCATTTACTTATCTTTCCATCACAGGTTAGCTATCTCACCATCTTATGTAGCTTTATTTCTCTAATACATTTAAGAGTTATTTATCAAGCATATTTTTGTTTCTGTAACAGATCTCTATTTTGTCCTAACTTAGTGTATAATTGTTTAGTCACAACATAATTTGGTTGTCTTTTTGCCATGTCTATATCTTTACTTTTCTAAAACAATTTAGGTTATCTTCGTTATGTGTATCTTTGTTTAAATTGTCATTGTGTATTTGTATTTAGTTAAAACTGATCCTTTTCTTTTTGCAGCATGTGTTAGTTTCTCAAAAACATCCTTTTATCATTATTCTTTATGTTGCTATATCAAGTTCACTTGTGAGTACCATTCAGTTCTATATTTAATATTTTTGAAAATTTCAGCCTGACATAGGGATGCCAGCAGTAAGTCCTCCAACTTTTAGATCTTCTGGGCCACTGTTGTCACCAGATAAAAGTAAGTGCATTAGTTACCTAGCACTCCAAACATCTACACTAACAAACTCTGGCATATGTAGGTACAAAACTCAATTCTCCTTGAACTGTAGAGGAATTTTAACAGAGTTCTTTAACACATACAAATCATGTTATTGAGGAGATTCCAGCATACGTAGGTACAAAACTCATTTCTCCTTTGACTTTATGGGAACTTTTGTCAGTCCTTCAACACACATAAGTCCTCTTATTTAAGAGCATCCAACAAATGTTGTACAAAACGCAGTTCTTCTTCAACAGTAGGGACAATTTTGACCTTTCAACACTTAACAAATCACGCTGTTGATGAGAGGGTGGTCAAGTGGTCACTCATTTTGAAGACCCGAGTTCTAATCTCTGATAAGGTCAAGTATTTTATCTATTTCAAATGAAATAAAGGGCTTATCCTTTACACTACAAGACAGTTCTATGATCTTCAGCCCTTCTAGAATCATCCCAGCAATTGTACAAGTCTTTTAACAGAATGGCAAACTACTGAACGTAAACTTGCCAAGAAATCACAAACAGCCAAAAAATACTGTTAATATGGGGTTAATACTGTTAATGGGGTTGACTGTGACGTCCCATAAAGGATATGCAACTAATGTTTTCTAACACCATGGTATATGAGGCACAAGCCATTATTCCAGATTTCTCTTTATGTAAGAATATTATGGCACTGTGTAGTTAAAAGAAGGAGCACAATTGGGAGGGTGCAAACACTTATGCTAGGGCGAGGAAATGCAACCTAAAGACTAAATGTCTTGACAGGGCAGACCAGACCCTAAGCATTGGCTAGCAACTGGTCTAGAATCGAAGCTCTGACAGGCGTTTTTTAGAGCATTGCTTTGCTGATCCTGCAGCTTGTCTTGTTTCAGATGCATTGGTGTTACCTTGCCTCTGGAATAAACTAGGCAGGCACAGAGAGGGATCATGCTGCATGGGCAATACATGGTCTCTACAATTCAGCCCAGGCTTTGTGTTATGGAGAGATATAACTCCATCCCTGGTCCCCGCCATGGGTTGTAGTTATTATGCCTTTTTGTTAAGCACAATGTAACAATCTATCATCTGTCAAGACAGCAAGGTGCCAATAACTGTAACAATAAAAAAAAAAAGGAAATACTAACCCACAATGTATCAAACTATCATCTGTCAAGACAGCAAGGTGCCAATAACAGTAACAATAAAAAAAAAAAAAAGGAAATACTAAACATCACAAAGAATATCATTTCCTTTACAATCCCAACTCAACAATTCATAGAGTTACCAAGGCATGCGGGTGTGGGCAGTGAAAGAGTGACTAGGCTGGCCAGCACTACTACTTTATCAGAGGGTCAACCAATGGATCATGACAACATGAATTACATTAGAAAGTCCTGCCACAATGGTTTCCAGTTTAATGAATCTGTGACAACATCCAGAATATGAGTGTTTGAATTGAAGATCTGTGTGCAGCACACCAAGTGTATGAGGAAGTTGTCCATCAACATGAGACTGGCAGTTAGTTGCTGTACACTGGTGGGTTTACTACAGGGAGGATGGGAGCACCTGTCCGGAGTTCAGTGATAATGTGATCTTAACTGTGATCCCAGCACAACTGGAATGGAGATTCCAAAGCCATTAGAGCATGGGTGCAGGTAGTCCTGTAGCAGATACTGCCATTGGTGTGAAATGTTAGTCTTCATGTATTTTAGGCCACAACATAGACCCTTTCCTGTCCTGAGCATTTTCTGGTGCCCTTATTTATCAACTGGATCAACCCCAGAGCCTTACTGATTGGAAACAAGCAATCCTGCCTCTACTGTCGATTGAACCTGGATCCATCTTGACAGGCAATACATTAACTACTTTGTCACTTGACTCCCAGTGAGAGCATTAATTAATAAATTGCCTCCTTCCTGGCTGGCATGGGTGATAATGATTCTCCACAAATTGTGATTTCCGACGGCATGGATCATTTTGTGTGTTTACTCTCTTCCGTGCCATGACACAAGACTGACAAGAATTTTCTCTCATTGTCTTCCTCTATCTCTCTACAAATCTTTCCGGTTGTCACAACATGTTCTAGTCATTGTCTTCTCATAATGTGGTCATAAAATGACGACTGTCTCTGTCTGATGTTTGTGGTAAATTGTCTTTGCGATTTACCCTCCCTTAAAATGTCCAGATTGCTCATTTTGGCTGTCCAATGAATTGTCAGCATTCTTCTATAAAACCACATCCTGAGGTTTCTATAGATTTTTTTGACTTTTTAAATAATTGTCGAGAAAAATTAGTGAGAGCATAAGAACTGGAAAAATGAATAACTGAAATCTATATTTTATGGTTAAGCTCATTTTTGTTTTGTATCATGCTGACATGATTTTATGATCTCAGTTTTCAGATCGCCAGATGGAAACAACATAACCCAACAGATAACTGATGGAGGAACTGAGTGCCTAAAAAATATCCTGTTCTCCTTGGATGACTCAGAATCTTGTGTGGCTTTAGAAACAAGTCCACCTAAGAAATCCTTTGCTGGGGGATGTCAAGAAACAAGTCTTCTAAGTGATTTGAGTTCTTTCCTAATTTCAGACTCACAAAAGCAGATGCTGAAAGACAATGTCAAAACAACCTCTGCGGTTGAATCTTCATCATCATTCCAGGCTCCAGTAGACACATGTCCAGTTACAAAATCTGAATCATCCACGAAGGGGGTCCGAACTGGTGGGCTGAAATCTGTCCATGCAAGTGAGCGACATCGAGAAGCTCCGTCTGCCGCAGCTATGGTTCAACAACCTCCAAAGTCACCAGAGCCAGAAGAAACGGACCATAATCAGATTCTTCTTCAGGCAGAGATGTCATTGACGAAGCTTGAAGATGAAGCCCAGGATTTAACTCAACGTTAGTTTTATTTCAGCTCATTGATTGTGATAAGCTCTTCTTCTTCTTCTTCTTCTTCTTCTTCTTCTTCTTCTTCTTCTTCTTCTTCTTCTTCTTCTTCTTCTTCTTCTTCTTCTTCTTCTTCTTCTTCTTCTTCTTCTTCCTCTTCCTCTTCTTCTTTCATTCGTTTGAAATTTATTGTCTATACCAGCAATGTTGTCTCTTGTATAAATTTCACACTTTTGTATTCACTCAATGGTCCAGTTTATCTTCTGCTGTTGTTTCCCTTGGCCAGAAGGTTTGCCTAGGTTTGTCATATTCGGGAGTGTGTGATCTGCTGTGTGCAGTGCTAATCCACATGTGCTCATGGCTGATCTGCGAGTCTTGAATTTTGTATACGTGTGGTTGTGTAATCGATTGTCTTGTTCTGAGGAGCAGAATAAGGATTTATTCTGTTCTGTCTATAAAATGGTAATCATCATGTGGTAATGTTGGTGGCTGTCTGATTGATTGGATGATTCTATTTGTGGTATGTGGCAGGTGATAAACTCTTTCAGAATGATACTGACTGAGGGTGACTGCTATTGCCCTGAAACCCAAGATAAATAAATGTAAAAAGTTATTGGAGTCCTACAAACAAAGTGCACTTGGACAGTTAAATGTTTGAAACGTCCTTGTTCAAAATTGAAAGAGTCAATAAAAAGTAAAGGAACCTTTCTCACACCATACAGTATATTGGGTATATGGTCCTATCCCCCATATTTGTATAGACCAGTTGGAGCTCGATGGGTGTCAATGATTTTTATACAATTTAAAGGCAAGAGGACCAACTTCATTGCACTGGGTTTTCTCCCATATGGGCTCGGCCTTTTTTAGCGTGCTGCAAGTGTTTCACAGAGCTCGAACTGTAGCTCCAGGGATGACCCACAGGGGTCTGTAAATATATTGACTCAAGTGATGTGCAGGACATTTCATGGCGCACATGTGAGGCTGGGTAGACTAGAAGCCCAGGTCCGGAGTGCTAGGTAGAACACACACTGAGAAAACCTGTTGATGGTATAACTGGAAATCATTTTCTTTTGAAGCTACATGGCACATGTTAGGCTGGGTTGAATAGTAGCTCAGGTCCGGAGTGCTGGGTAGAACACACTGAGAAAACCTATTGATGGTATAACTGGATAGCTTTTTGTCTTGAAGCCACAGGGCACAAGAAATAGGAGACCTAATATCACACGGTGAATAGAATTGGAGACAGAGAGGAATAATATGGGGAGGACATGGAGGGAGCTGCAGAGATAGCAAAGGATAGGAGGGCTTGAACTGAGTAGGTTGAGGCCCCCTGCTCATGTAGGTGATTAAAGGCTGAAGCAATTGTGTATATAATCCCGCTATTTGGTTAAAAATGTACGAATAATCCCAGATTTTGCAGCAGAGATGAAAAGGATTAAACATAAAGTAGTTCACAGCATTATTATGTGAGGTTACCCAATGCTTTCCTTGCAGTAATTTTTCTTTCACATAGTCATGCACACATTATATGAGGTCATTATATGAGCCTGGAGTGACCCCAAACATTGCCATTAAAGTGTGAGGTAATTATATGAGCCTGGAGTGACCCCAAACATTGCCTTTAAAGTGTGAGGTCATTATATGAGCCTGGAGTGACCCTAAACATTGCTTTTAACGTGTGAGGTCATTATATGAGCCTGGAGTGACCCCAAACATTGCCTTTAAAGTGTAGCAGAATCTCTGTTTGAACTTAATTAGATTTCTGGTTGATTTTTTGCTTGTAAATTATTTTTGTGAATATAATTCATATTAATTTTCTGACATTGCAGACATAACTTTTAGCAACATCTACAACCTGGTAGAGAGACCAGACTCCAGTTTAAGTCTGTCAAACCTGGGCGGTTTATTTCTGTCTGAGTACAGCAAAAAGGTGACGGAGACACAAGCTGCAAAACAATCCAAGCAAAAGACAGATAGAAAACCTGCAGAAAAGGTTCAGGCAGCTGAAAAACCAATAGCTAGATCAATCACACATACTCATGACAATGCCAAGACTTCCAGCAGTGCTCTGGTTGCATCTCAAAGAAAAGATGAACTAGAAACTCAGCCCTCAAAGAACGTCACACATGCTACTGAAACCTTTGAGAAAAAGTATGTAAACATCAACAAAGACTCCACATCTGTTCTGCCAGTTTCTCAGAGCAGTAAAGATCATCATCAAAATCTTGAAAGGCAACAGTTACAGACAACTTCAAGTGCATCAAAACCTCAAATTCATTCTTCTCAAAATAAAATAGATAATAAGTTAGAATACAAAATAGATGCAGGGATAACTAATGTTAAACAAGCTATCCAAGAGGGATGCGGTCGTTTGCCAGACACTGGATCTCACCAGGTTACCAGTAGTGCACAGTTTTTGAAGCCTTCAGAATCAAATGTTTCTCATAAAAGCATCCTTCCTGAGAAGATTGATGGACAGCAAAGAAACCTAATGAAGGGACCAAGCACAAAGACAGCACAACTAGGACGTCAAATGACACTTCAGTCAGTTTCTGAAGAATGCACAACTGATGACCCCAGCCTTGAGAGCATCCCTATTAGTTCTATATGCTCTGAGATAGTAAGATCAACAAAGCCAGTTGTCCAATCATCTAAGACCTTGCCAGTCCGAACATCATTTCTGCAAGAAAAACTCAACATGTTAAGAGTTGTCAAACCACAAGAGACTAGGCCATCAACAGACAGTCTGCATCAATTGCTGAATGATACGGCAAATACTACAGCTTCTGGAGATATGAGTAACACGACCCAGTTTCACACTTTGATGCAAGACAGCAGCAGATCTTTACTGGAGAACACAGACAGTCAGAATAAACTATATGTGTGCAGCACTCCGTATAATGCAAACCGACCTGGTAGGCAGACGTTTGCCAACATAGCAGAGCTTGCAGAGAAAAGTGAGTCTTTGTTTGTTTACTTGTTTTGTTTTTAAGGATTCGTTTTTGGTATCTCTGATTTCTGGTTTTTCTAGTACTGGTGTTCATGATAGCAGTGAGCAGATCTTTGTTGTCTCCTCTGCTTTTCCTTTTCCTCTTTTTTTCTTCTTTTCCTCCTTTTATCTTCATCTTTTTCTCCTCTGGGTCTTCTTCCTTCTTTTCCACTCCTTGGTCTTTATTATTACAGTTTTCTCCAACTTTATATTTCTCTTCTACTTCTCATTTTCCCTCTTTCCCTTTCTCCTTTCACTGATTCTTTGTCATCCTTTTCTTTGTTTCCTTTGTTGTTGTCTGCTTTTCAATTCCTTTCTTTCAGTGACAAAACAACCAGTGATCACCACACTCAGTAAGATCTTGTAGGACAACAAGAAAACTTCTCTGTCTTTATCCATAGTATGTTACTGGAATGTTGTGCCTGTCACTTTGTTTTGTCTCTTGATTTGCCAGAAGGTTGCAGGAGCTTTGCAAGGCACTCACATTTCAAGGAGATGGTGCATGTGGCTAGAAAATATGACGGTTCTACAAAATGTTATATTTACCCTCATTTGATATAATTCTCAGGAAAATTGTGTTCGCACAAACTTATATCTCATACTTCATTCTGACGTCTGAGTAGTGAATTGGATGCCTAAATTTCTCAAACAAGGACTCTGTGTGCTTCTCTTCGTACTAGACATCCTATCATCATCATCATCATCATCAAGTATTTCAGGTTTATCGTGATGTTTCCTGAACATTTCATTCCAGAGTCACCTGTCTAGTGCTGCTCTCATTAATGCCATGTCTATCTGCATTGATGGATCTGTGCATGCCTGCTTTCTAAACGTTGTCCTTGGTCTACCCCTTCCTCTTTTCCCCAGGATTTTACCCTAAGGTACTCTCTGTAGGTTTCCTTCGTGTTTTCGAATGTGAGGGAGCCTCAAGTTATGCAGTGGCTATCACGCTTGCCTGCCAGACAGGTGATCATGTGTTCGAATCCCAACCGAGGCACAGATTTTTATAAAAATTGATTTGGCCTTCCAGCCTTAAATGAGTACAGGAATGTTCTGGGAAGTAAAGATGCAGAGTATAATATTTACCAATCACCCATGGAGTCTTGATTGACCAGAATATTGATCAATCAGCCATGGAGTGCTGATTAACCATAATATTGAGTAATATTGACCAATCACCCATGGAGTGCAGATTGGCCTATATAAATATTGACTAATCACCCATGGAGTACAGATTGGCCTGTATAAATATTGACCAATCACCCATGGAGTGCAGATTGGCCTATATAAATATTGACTAATCACCCATGGAGTACAGATTGGCCTGTATAAATATTGACCAATCACCCATGGAGTGCAGATTGGCCTATATAAATATTGACCAATCACCCATGGAGTGCAGATTAGCCTATATAAATATTGACCAATCACCCATGGAGTGCAGATTGGCCTATATAAATATTGACCAATCACCCATGGAGTGCAGATTGGCCTATATAAATATTAACCAATCACCCATGGAGTGCAGATTGGCCTATATAAATATTAACCAATCACCCATGGAGTGCAGATTGGCCTATATAAATATTGACCAATCAGCCATGGAGTGCTAATTGGCCTATATAAATATTGACCAATCACCCATGGAGTGCAGATTGGCCTATATAAATATTGACCAATCAGCCATGGAGTGCTAATTGGCCTATATAAATATTGACCAATCAGCCATGGAGTGCTAATTGGCCTATATACACATGGGGTAGCACTATATACCTGAGGGCATACTTTGAAGGAAACATGCTGCCTATACATGAATCAATACTTTAGCAAGATGAAAAACATACTGACCAATAAAAAGATGTCAGTTGAAACGAGAAAAAGAATGTTGAGGTGCTACATAGAGCATGTTCTTTTGTATGGATGTGAAACTTGGATAATGAGCAGTCAAGCTGAAAAATATCTGATGGCTGCAGAAATGTGGTTTCTGTTTCTAAGGAGAATGCAAAGAATTCTATGGACAGACAGAAAAACCTGTTCCAAGAAGGGAACAGACCAAGGGGAAGACCGAGAAGTAAATACCTGGATGGCTTGGCCGCATGGCATGGTCGAGACAGGAACACTGAGCTGATCCATAACTCTGGTGATCGAATGAAATGGCAAGTCATGACCTGCCCACGCTTTCCGGCATGGCACATGATTGATTGATTGATACATGAATCAGGTGCCATCTCCACAATGAAGGTTGGCTGCAATGGATCTCCAACACTGTTTCTCACCTTGATTGTACAGAATATAAATTTGCTGAGAGCACTGGCCTATCTTAGAGTCAACACAAACACAACAACATCCACTGCATAGTGAAATTAAGAAGTCAGCAGGTTAAAAAGAGTATTGAATGGGTCAAGCCAAAGATATTCTTCAACAGTTGTATTCACTTGAGGACTTAGAACTTGACGAGGAGTGGGTACAAGTGCCAACAGAGTTCTGAATGTCCTTTTCAGTTTGCATGCAACTAGACAGAAAATGCAGACAAGAAATTCTGACTGTTGTGGGGGTGGAAGTTCAGGCTCTGATCTTCGGAAAGGGGGGGGGGGGGTGAATTGAGATTATTTTAAGATCAAGTTAATGCAAGAACCGATTACTTGATATTGTTTTTCCCTCCATACTTTACGGTTCTGTACTTCTCACTCTTCTGAAATTCGTATTTGATGTAGACGTCTAGATTTATTATAATAAGTGTTAATAAATTTAGCTTCCATTTTTACATACACAGTGTAGGGGTGGGGGAGGGGAGGAGGAATTTATAGGGAGGAAATACAAAAGGGGGGGGGGGATGATGTTCTGAACATATGGTGAAGAGGTCCATGGGCCAAAAAAGGTTGAGAACCACTGCTTTAGAGGGTGATACTGTCATTTACACAATGGGTCGGTCGTTCGACGCGTGAGAAGTTCATGGGCCTTTATGGCTCAGGCTGAAGGAAGAATTGTGAAGGAAAATTCTGGTGCTTTTGCCTTGACCACAAGTAGTCTGGCCATGGAAGTCATGGCAGTAAGTAAAGCAATAACATGGCTCGAGACACAGACCTTCACTCTGGCATGTTTCCTTAGTGACTCAATGAGTATGCTCAGGAAGATAGAGATGGGGGTGGGTCCGAAGACAGTGGTTGTTGTCTCTGGAGCAGTCATGGCTGGCAAAAATTAGTTTCATTTTCGTGCCAGGGCATGCGAGTGTACAGGGAAATGAGCAGGCTGACAGGCTTGCAGGTAGGGCTACTGTGGAGGGCAGACGAGCCATGGACCAGGCTGATATACTGAATGCTCTATGAGAAGTCATTTGCGAGAACCAGGTGATGACTGTGAACCTACAACCATGGTCAGACTGCCTGAACAGCAAGTTAACAGAGGTGTGGCCAAACAAGGAAACTATGCAGGAAGACAAAGAAGATTAATAAACCAACACAGAACTGGTGTCGTGAGCCGCTACACGCTGCAGGATTTACTTGAGAAGGAAATCTGAGCACTTATGGACTGAATGGTTCGAAATGCAACAAGGGTGATCTGTTGAAAACTATCTATCTACCACTTTCTCCTTTGCCTCTGGCCTTACCTTCAAGTATGGTTTTTATATAGTATTATTTCTATTAATGTTGCCATAATATTTCACTTACTCTTTTTTAAATTTATTTCATCAACTCTCTTTTCATTCCCAAGTTTTCTAGGAATGTATTTGATTGTTTTTGTTTACTTAAAATATGATATATTCTTCTGTATATCCACAACTCCAGGTCTTGGAGATGTGGATTTGTTTGATTATGATTATATTGTACCTGTATTTATTAATTTTTGTTGTGAATTGTGTTTGTCAGGCATTCTGCCATTAGTCACCCCCCAAACTTTGCTGGACATCCTTGAGGTTCCGGAGTTAGTATGCATGCCGGAGGTTTGCTGTGTCAACTTGTCCCTGCAGGCGAGCTTTGTTGTGAAGAACTTGCTGGACAAAGGGGTCAAATGTCTGTTTACCATCGGAGAGGTGACATTTAATGGTCACAGGATTAACAGTAACCACTGTCCTTTTGAGTTGAAAGCTCAGGTTGTTCTGTCTGCAAGCTCGACTCAAAGTGTCCAGGTATGTTCATGCTGTGATAAATCAGCCAGTTCTTTTCTGAGTTCAGATGTTTGTGCAAAGTAATAGTCAAGTTGGAACAGGGATAGTGCAGTGGCTAGCATGTTTGCCTCTTGACCTGGTGATTATGTGTTTGAATCTCCATCAAGGCAGAGTTTAGAAATTGACCTGGGCTCCTAGGTCGACCCAGCCAAAAGTTGCTACCAGGAAGTGTTCTAGGCAGACCACATGCTGGTGGCCACATCACCCATCAGTGGGCCTCCCATCAGTAGGTCACACATCAGTAGGCCTCACATCAGTAGGTCACCCATCAGTGGGCCTCCCATCAGTAGGTCACCCATCAGTAGGTCACCCATCAGTAGGTCACCCATCAGTAGGTCTCCCATCAGTGGGTCTCCCATCAGTGGGTCTCCCATTAGTGGGCCTCCCATTAGTGGGCCTCCCATCAGTAGGTCTCCCATCAGTAGGTCTCCCATCAGTAGGTCTCCCATCAGTAGGTCTCCCATCACTGGGTCAGCACGGCCAAATGGATAAGAGCACTTGCTCTTAAAACTTGCTGTGTGCTGATGCTGAGGTAACGGGTTCAACCCCTACATCGGTCAGTTGGACTAAAATGTTGACTGCTCGACCTTGACTTGTGGACGTAAATTACATACAAATACGTCAGAAGTCAGAGTGGGTTCACCTGATGGTAAGGGACACTGGTAATATTGAAAGCTAATCCACACGCAACAATCAGTCCAGTGCACTAGAAGTAGTAGTGCGGACTATGATTGAGTTCAAAGCAAGTAAATGCAGCAACAAACAAATCACCCATTGAGTGCCATGAAGATGCTTACAGAACTACAAATTGATGGGAACGACCTTAGATTCTGTTACAAAATATATATTGGAAACAACGAGCTGCCATAAATATTGATAATGAAGTTGGTCAATATAAGCCTATTAAGCTCAGCCATGTGCACATGTGGTTTGGCGTCGCAGACAGCAGAGCACATACTCCAGGATTGCCCAAACTACAACATATCCAGGTGAACCTTCTAGCCTAGAGAGACAACAGTGGAAGATAAACTCTATGGACCGCTGAGTAAACTAAAAAAGACTGTTAGATTCATACAAGAGACAACATTGCAGTTATAAACATATTTCAGGCGAGCGAAAGAAGAAGAAGCCTATTAAGAGAGGTGTGTTATGTCTCCAGATATTTTTTCCCAATACAGTGAACATATTTTTAGAAAATATGAGAGGAATAACTTTTAGGGGACATAACATCAATAACATTAGATATGCAGATGATACAGTATTGATTGATTGCAGACAATGAGCAGGATCTGCAACATTTAGTAGACACGGTTATTGTACACAGTGAACAACTAGGGATAGAATTACATTGTAAGAAGACAGAGATTATGGTCGTCTCAAAGAAAGAATTACAACAATGATATATTAGTTTAAATGGGAATATTCTTAAACAAGTGAATGTGTACAACTATCTTGGAACAGTCATAACATCAGATAGGAGGTGTCTTAAAGATATTCGAACAAGAATCGCAATGGCAAACGTAGCCTTTTGCAAAATGGAAAATATACTAATAAAAAGATGTCAATTGCAACAAGAAAGTTTGTTGAAGTGCTACATAAAACCTGTACTTTTATATGGATGTGAAATGTGGACGATGAGCCGACAAGCTGAAAAACATTTAATGGCCATGGAAATGTGGTTCCTTAGGAGAATGCAAAGAATACCATAGATAGACAGAAAAATCACTAAGCAAGTCCTACAAGAGGCAAATGAAAACCGCAAATTGACTAGAGAAATTAGACAGACAGTTAAATTGTTTTGGACACTTTATCAGAAGAAATAACCTAGAGAACTTGGTGACAACTGGCAAGATTGTGGATAAAAGAACAAAGAGAAGTAAATATCTGGATTGCTTGACCCATGGCATGGTCGGGACAAGGACACAATTGATCCACGGCTCTGCTCTAGTGATTGTGTAAGATGGTGAAACATGACCACCCACGATTACCGGAATGGCACATGATGATGATGATGGAGTGTCCGTTGGTCTGTAGAAATATTCTGATAGCCACATATGACCAATTCGCCTTCAGGCATACAAAAGGGTCATTTACTTAATTGTTTAAACCTTTTGAATCATTTGGATTCACAGTGGACAGCACCCAGGACATTCCCACATGTGCCACGTATAGCCACTGAAGACTTCCCAAGCTGATGGTTCCAGTGCTGACTAAAAACAAAGGTTACAGTTTTGAAGCCACCAGGCTGTCTAGATGCTCTTTAAACAGGCTTTTCAACAACAAAAGGATCGACTTTATTGCACCAAGTTTTATCCCATATGCCTCTGTCTCTTTCCGCAGGCTGACCTGCTGCAAGCGTTGTGCAGAGCACAAACTCCATAGCTCCAGCCTCCACACACCAACACACACACACCACACACACACACACCCACCCACCACCACCACCACCACCACCACGACTCCTCTCCAAGAAAATTTGCAATCATGAACCAAATTTCCTCCGAAGTCGGAGAGTGTCTGCCTGTACGGCGAGGAACCACCAGTCTGCACACCAATAAGCCAGACATGGGACAGCGGATACTCACGCAAACCTCAGGTCCTGCATGACATCACACTGATGTTGGATAACAGGATGCCTTCATCCGACATACAGGACTTCGCGTTGGAGCTCAAGCCAACGAACACAAGCAAGCAAGCATAAACCAAATTATGCAGTCCGGAATCGAACCCACAACCTTCAGAGTAGGAGGCATGTGGCATAACTCTATGGAGACTTCATTTAGCTGCTGTATTTATTCACTGTGGGAGAAGGCGGAGGAACAGATTGAGAACCCATTTGTGGAAAGAATGAGATTGCGGGAGATCAGCAGGGGTTCTGGAAGAATCTCAAAACTGAGAGGGAAGACCAGGAAAACTTTTAATCAGATAGCGGTGGGAATGATTAGTAGTATGACTCTTCACTGGCTGTTGAACGAGGGGACGGAGCATGTATGGGAATGTCCTGACTGCAGTGATGTCGGTTCTTAACTCAGCTCAACTCATTTATTCACTGACCCTGACACAGAGTCAGGCTAACATCACTAGGTGCTTTCACCGCTTCTGCTGTGTCTGCAGTTCTCAATGATAAAATTGTTGCGTGTTCCTTTCTCTTATATTTTTTCTTCAGAATCAGATTATGTTTCATTGTATTTCTCATGAGATACAAGTAAAATCATTTTTTTAAATGTATTTATTAAAAACAAATGGAGTTCTATTGTAATTCTAATGTTATTTCTTGCACTGTGTTTGTTCTTTGTGAGTGTTTTACATCTTATTTCTTTTTTATAACATATTTCATGTTGTGCCTTCTTTCTTGAACTTTTCAAGTCCCATCTTTTTTCTCATGGAATATTTCATCTTTAATTTTATTTCTTATTGCATTTCATGTTTCTTATTCATTAAATGTTTCATTCAGCTTATATTCTCATCGAAGTGATTGCATTTCATGTTTCTTATTTGTTAAATGTTTCATTCAGCTTGTATTCTCATCGAAGTGATGTCCTCATCATCAAAAACTGTTATGTCCTGTTTTCATGCCCATCTTATTTTCAAGTTGCAGTCTTTCCACTTTATAGTAACTAACTCCAGATTGTGCATTACAGTATGAAGTTGTTAAAGATTATGATTATATGCTTTTGAAGTTCCTGCATTTGGTTGATTACAGGTGATGTTTAAACCTAAAAATCAGGGAGAATACACAGCGAATGTGGAGATATGTTGCCATAACATGACAAACTCACAGGAGAACAGGACCTATATTTTATGTCTGTCAGCATGTTCGGAGGAGCCTGCTCTACAGGTGAGAGGAGGTTGAAACATTTGTAGTTAACAATGTCCTCTCAAGTACTAGAGCCTGAGAAATGCCATGGTCACTGCTCGATGAAGCCCTGGAGAGTATGGTAAATGCCATCATGGTTTCAGTTTGATAAACTACTGGAAAGTATGATAAATGCCATCATGGTTTCAGTTTGATAAACTACTGGAAAGTATGGTAAATGCATCATATTCGTGGTTTGATAAATTACTAGACAGTATGGTAAATGCATTCTGATGTCGTTTTGATAAATATGTATGGGAAATGCCATCATGGTCTTTGTTCAATATAGCACAGGACAGTATGGTAAATTTCATCATTACAGCACAGTAAAGTACTACAGTATAATAAACGCCATCATGGTCTCTGTTCAGTAAAGTACATGAGAAAATGATAAATTCCGTCATGGTCTCATTTCAGCTAATAACTGGACAGTATTTAAAAAAATTGCCATTATAGTCTCAGCTTGTTTAAGTACTGGGCAGTGTGATAAATACCATCATGGTATCAGGTTGATAAAGTACTGGAAAGTGCGGTAAATGCCTTCATTGCCTTGGCTCAGTAAACTACTGGACTATATGATAAAAGCCAACATGATCTCAGCTTGGTAAAGTACTGGACAGTATGAAAAATTGCCACCATAGTCTCCAAACAATGTATTCTCTTGGTGAATTGAAACATAGAAGCCTCAAACAAAATGTATGATTTATTGCCTGGCATATTTCATGGCATCTCGTCAGGTGCTTACATAAGGGTTACATATCACGTGAAGTGAATAATACTTCAGCTGAAACAGTTAAAACACATAGTCACAGGTATTGTTCTAATGTGGAAAATGTTATCCCCATGTTAATTTCAAATTTTCCACAAACTTTCTGCTTGCACAAAACTGGCTGGAAACGTCTAATTTCTAACGCCTTATTGTATTTGAGCAATTGTTTATTGTTCGTCAAAAACAGTACACTGGACAACGAAGAATTGATGACTCCTTAGCTCTGGGATCTAAACCACATGGCTTTGTAACCTTGGTTCTGAGGTCAAAGTAAGAAAGGAACAACTTTCCTAACCCAGGTTGTGAAATAGGTGCCTGTTAGTTATGGATAAAAATAGTTGTGGGGAAGGAAACTGATCATGCAATCTCAAGCTGTAGCCTAATTTTATAGATAGATAGATAGATAGATAGACAGACAAACAGACAGATAGGTAAGTAGGTAGATAGGTAGGCAGGCAGGCTTGACAGACTAGACTAGACTAGACGACTAAACTAGACTAGACAGACAAAGGACTTGTGTTTTCATTCCAGTAACAGTGTTTGGTGTACATTTCCCACTTCATTCTCTGGTATATTTGTATTTTCAAAGGGCATATATAGAAGTCATCCAAGTTTTACCATGTTTGTGTTTCAGATATCTGCAGTAGATGATGTGATTGACTTTGGAGAAATGACCTGGGGAAGCAGTTCTTGCCGCTCCATCAACATAAAAAATGTTGGACGTGCGACTATACCACTGAGATGTTCCATATTTAGGGTATGTATACTTTCATATTTTTTTTAGGCATCTGTGAAGAAGAGAGTTGCGGTAGCATAGTTACTAAAGCTTGCCTGATGGCCCGGTGGACATGGGTTCAAATCTGCATTAGGGCAGATGTTTTTTTTATTGACCTGTGTTCCCAAGTAGTAGAATGTTCATTAAACAATTTTTTTCAACTGTAATCGCTTAGGTAAACATTGACAGGAATGCTAATTAATTGCTTTTATACTTTGTATTTTAGCCTATTATATTGTCTAATAATCCTGCAATAAATTGTCTTTGTTGCTGTTGAGAACTCTTATCATTTCAATAATTCTATTATTATCTATATTAATGTGTCCATTGGTGACCTGATGAGGACATTGTTCCATACCAGTAGTAACATATTATTCTGAGGATATTTGTGAACAGCTTGGCTACATAGACTATTTAACCATGTTTGGGTAGAACAACAGACACCACGAGACTGGGGAAACACCATAATTATCCCAATTTGGAAAAACAAAGGCAGCAAAAGAGACTGCACACAATACAGAGGCATTTCACTGTTGAGTCATACTGGGAAAATATTTTGCAAACTTCTTGAAAAAAGATTACGAACTACTTTAGAACCCCAGCTAAGCGAAACACAACTTGGATTTAGGACAAACAAAGGATGCACAGATGCCATTTTTGCTCTTAGACAACTTATAGAAAAATCAATCGAATTCAATGAAACACTCTACTTAGCCTTTGTCGACCAAGAAAAGGCATTCGATAGAGTAGATAGAAACAAGCTGTGGGAAATCTTTAAACAATATGGAGTGAGTACACATCTAACAAACCTATGTAGAAGTTTATACAACAACAGTGAATGCATAGTGAGAGCAACTGGAGGACACTCAGAACCCTTCACCATAAGATCTGGAGTACGACAAGGTTGTGTCCTGTCCCCTCTCTTGTTCATAACATATATAGACAACATATGTAAAGAAACCAGCCAAGCAGAGACAGCAAGAATACCGCATGACGAGAACACAGAAGAAGAACCATCTGCAAATCTAACCATTAGAGAACTCCTGTTTGCGGACGACCAAACACTAATAGCAAAATCAGAAGCTGAATTACAAGACCACATGAATAGTCTAAATGAAATGTGTAGGGAACATAACATGAAAATTAGCACAAGCAAAGGGACGCAGAAGTGTTTCCAAGGCACCAGGGCCGGGTTATATACTGGCCAAGACCTATTGATGCATCCTCGTTGAGCGTCCTGGGCAACAGGTCCCTTCAGGGTCCTGGCTAAAGTCAGTAAGATCGCCGATTCCTCCGAAGTCGGAGAGTGTCTGCCTGTACAGCGAGGAACCACCAGTCTGCACACAGATAAGCCAGAAATGGGACAACGGATACTCACGCAAACCTCAGGTCCTGTATGACATCACACTGATGTTGGACAACAGGATGCCTTCATCCGACATACAGGACTTCGCGTTGGAGCTCAAGCCAACGAACACAAGCAAGCAAGCAAGCACAAGCAAAACAGAGGTAATGACTATAACTAAAGAAGAACAAACAACAAGAATTCACCTAAACGAACATCCCTTGAAACAAGTAAAGAGTTTCAAGTACCTAGGAAGTATAATATCATCAAATGGCAGATCAGCAGACGAGATCGAAAATAGGTGCAATAAGGCAAATCAACTCATTGGACAAATGGCACCAATACTAAAGAACAAACATGTATCAATAACTACTAAGAAAGCACTTTACATCACAATCTTCCTACCAACTCTGTGCTACCAATGCCAAACCTGGACAATGACAGAAAAAGAGAAAAGAAAAATCACAACATAAATGAGGTTCCTGAGAAGAATACTCAACGTATCAAGAAGAGATAAGATCAGAAATGAAGAAATCAGGACTAAAGTGGGGGTTATAGGAGCACTAGATTTTATTAGAAAGCAGCAAGTCAAATGGTTTGGCTATGCAAGTAGGTTACCAAGTCAACAGCATGCCACAACAAGCAATGATTACAGACCAGATGGAAACAGAGGAAGAGGCCGACCACGTAAACGTTGGACGGAGGGAATAGCAGAATCCATGGGAATGTCGATATATGAAGCCCATAATCTGGCACTCTCACGAAGTTTATACTTCACCTCGACACCGCAAGGTACAAGAGGAACATGATGAGATGAGATGAGATTTGTGAGCTCTCCATGCAGGGAAAGCAAGATAATGGTGCTCATTGTCTCCCATCATCGTGGAGAACTCAGCGGTTTTGTGTCATTTTCAGTGTCCAAGGTTTATAGTTCTCTTTAGGCTTCATTAACTGAAAGTAAAAACAGAAAAGACTTTGAATAACAGAAAAACAAAAATAATGGTTATTACAAAGGAAAATTGTATACCCAAATACAACATCAAGTCAATAGAACCAATCTGAAACATTTAGGTATTAGTGGGTTTTTTTAATAACAGCACTTGGAAGATGTACATATAAAGATGGAAAGGTAAATGTAGGAAGAAGATTGGCTACCCCAAGAAAAGGCAGTATTTCACAGGATGAAGAATACTCTCTGCAGTTTATTTTTGTCAGTCGGTGTGAGAAAAAGAGTTCTTAAGAGCTATATTGACCAAAACCTGATGTATGGAAGCGAATCATGGACAATTAACAGAGAAGTGAGGAATCATGGAGGCTGCAGAGATGTGTGGTTTTGTAGAAGAATTAAAACACCAAGTTGCATAGAAAGAGCAATGAAATCTTGAAAGAAGTCAACTCACAAAGAAAATTGGATACTCACATCAGAAGGTCAGTCTACATTCTTTGGACGTGTCGTGAGAAGAGGAAGGCTGGAGTAAGTCATCACCACGTGAAAGTTGGAGGGGAGGGGAGGTAGGAGAGACAGTAGACAGTAGAGAAGAAGCTGGGAGTTTGACAACAAAGAATAGCAACACTGCAGCCTACCACGCATGTCGTAAGAGGTGACTAAGGAGGCTTGATGGTTCCGTCGCCCTGCTACTGAGTGAGTGCGTGGCGCGACACTGTGAGTTTCATGTGAAGTGCTTTTGAATCTGCCCAAGTTGTTTTTTTGGAACGTGACTGCATGTTCGGAGTGATGGCAGGTGGCTATGTCCCAGAGTTGACCAGTTTTTGCCTTATGCAGAAATGCGTGGCTGCCACTGCCACTGCCATCGGTGATGAACTGTATTTTTGTGGACTGTGTGGGTGAACATCTAGGAAACATCCAGATAGGAAAATGACTGCCAATTCCATCAGAGATGAATTAGGTGTTTCATGGGGGACTGGTGTGTTGACATTCTTGAGGTGGCATTATGCACAGTGTATCTGTGCGGGCTGTTGTAGTGATTCCTTGTTGTAGTGAGTAGTGTTTCCTTGATGCCTCACTGGAAGGTGATGTCAGGTCAGTATGGTACCAGACTCTTTACATCATCATCATCATCATCATCATCATCATCTCTGCATCTTGTGCATTTTCATAACAAGATAAGCTCATTGGATGAATTCAACATTATTACAGAAAGAATCGGCACTTTGCAACTTCACATTCCAGTCGGAGCATGTCATGGATGTGTCCACTATCTCACTGACAAACAGGCCAGCCAACCTTGGTGCCGTACACTCCTTGTCTTTACCTGGCAAGAAGGAGGGACAGAAAATCCTTATGGAGACTATCAGTATTTACTGTAATGCCAAAGAGTCACAGAATCTTGCTCTGAGTAAGTAGCTAAACCCGGCTGTTTGTGTGTATTCAGATGTATCTATAACATGTACAAGTAAGTTACATAACATCAAATCAAATCAAATCAAATCAACTTTATTTTAAAAGGGTCACAAATTGGGCATGCAGGCCCGTCTTACATTCGGCCCTTCCAATCACTCATCTTTCATTCATCAAGAGCATTATACATTCACATAGGAAGAAAAATAAACATTGTGAAATGAATGTTGTAAACATAAACAAGGCAAATTACCATGTTATGAGGCCCATCTCCCACCTACCCACACATCACCCCACCCAAAACACACCCCCCCCCCTACCCACACACACACACCCAGGGACACATACATACCCCACCAACTGACCCATCCCCCTCCCGCACATCCCCTACCCACACACACTGCCCTCACCTGTTCCCCCCAACCCAAACACACTCGCCACCCACAAACATCCCCCATCAACTCACACATCCCGTGCCCACCCACATACACATCCTAACCCACACATCCTCTCCCAACCCACACCCCAACCACCCATCCCCCAGCCACACCTCCATCGACCACATATTCCCCACCCACACATCGCACATCCACTCACACATCCCCAAACCATATACACACACATCCCCACCAACTGACATCTCCCTACCCACACACACACACATCTCCCTAACCACCTATACATTGTTATACTTAGAACTGAACAGGCATACACATTACAAGCTTGCGCAGGTCTGCATGGCCGAATGGATAAGAACGTGTGTTCTTAAGCACCCGGTGTGCTGATATCGAGGTAAGCGGTTCAAACCCTACACCGGACAGCTGGACTAAAATGTTGACTTGGGGACGTTAATTACAAGTACCTCTGAAGTCAGAGTGGGTTCACCTGATGGCGAGGGACACTGTTAATAGGGAAAGCTAATCAACACGCAAAATTCAATCCACCACTACTATAAACAGTGTGTATGAACTATGCTGGCGTTCAAAGTAAGCGAGCGCAAAAAAAAAAAAAAATGACCAGCTTGCATGCATGCATGAGAGTGGGTGTGTCTAGATAGATATACAGACAGAAAGATGTCATAAATCATCTGTGAGGGTGTTGAATGCAAGGGCAAATACTACATTATGCCTGCAAGAATACGTTTATACACAGGTCTGGAATGGAGAAGATAAATATTCAGAAACTTCATTCTGATCTTCAAACAATAATCTTGACAGTTGGAGTAATCCCAAAGACATTTTGAAGGATACAGTTTGAAGTGACCAAAATATGGGACAAGAGACAGATGGAGACACACCTGGGAAGACTACCAATGAAGCACTCCTGGAAGAAGAACAATGTGAGACGGGGGAGGAAACCTGATAACTCCAGGCCTTGGAATCTGACCAGACATGTCAAGCAGCAACAAAAAAGAAAACAAGTCAGCAATGCACAGAAATTAGGAAGTGAAATACGCAACCCTATCTCCACGAGTAGATGCAGGAAAAAAAGATACTCCATGAGGGCCACAATTATAACACATGACTGACAGTTGAACAGGGCCTGAACATTTTTTTCTACATATTAGATTGATTAGTTCGAAGCATTCCTTTCTCAGTGAATGAAATCTCGGCATGGTTCAAATTGTATGCTTCCTGCCAGGGTACATGGACAATGCTGAGAAGTTCCATGCCCTGCTGACTATATGTGTGGATGTGCCCATAGAAGGAGTTCTTCCCTTGTGTAAGGTCAAGCTACAGGCTACCGCGGGCATGTACAAGTTACATGTGAATCAGGAAGTGAGTAGTTTGTTGTATTTCAGGTGTGTATTCAGTGTAAAGGTCCTACTTTAACTTAAAACGTATCAGGTTCTAATAAAAATGAAAATTTGTTGAGGAAAACCTGATGATGATGTTGCTACATTGCCCAGATGATCTCTGTCTATTGTGTTTTGTCTGTTCCTGTTTGTGTTACCTTGAATTCTGTATTCCAACAGTCTCTGGCTGCTTGTTATGTCTATGCGTTCTTCACCTTTCCCCAGGGTGTCCCATAGGATAGTGTGGAGGAGGATGTTCCTGACTTCACCTTTAATACCCTGCCACCCTTACCTGCATACCATGCCAATAGAAACTATACTTACCAATAGAAACTGTACCATGTAAATAGAAAATATATGTTACGATTAAAAATTGTCCCTACAGTGTCAAGTTATTAGGATCTTTCTGAACAAGGTCCTCGTGTAGGCTGCGTGTAAAGTGATATTCGTTGCCTCTTCTATTCTACTGCTGCAGTTTCCACTGCACGTAAATGTCAGTGCTGTTTGGGGATAGTCTTGTTACATGAACAAACCATCTGCCTTCTTATCTTCTGTTAAAATACATTGTATCCACATGCTCACTTTCATTATCATTTCTTATATTGTCTCTTCTTTTCACATTCAGTATTCTTCACAGGCATTCCTTTGTTACAATTCTTCTTTTATCTCTTGCTACAGTTGTCCAGTTCTGGTACTTGTTGCATAATGCTGGCGGGAACTGTGTGGGGAAATTTATTTTTTTTTAAAAATCTATTGCCACATATTTATTCTATAGTATTGATGACATTTTGCCGATGATTTGATGAATCTCTTTAATATCAGCATTATTCTTCCTTCAGATAAAACCAAACCTCCCAAGTAGCTGAAATCTTTGGTTCCCCTTCACTGTTGATTGTCAGCTAATTTATGGTTTGTCACTTCCTCTGCCTCATGCATTTGTTATGTTTTGTCACTTCCTCTGCCTCATGCATTTTTATGTCCAAAATGTTTGTAATGTCCTGTGTCCAGTTTTGTGCTGGTCAGTCCCAGCTTCCATGTCCAGAACCTTGCCTTCCATCACAGTCTGTTCTAACGTAAATAAAGTATTGGACCTTTTCCCTCGCCTTGTGGCCTATGGGGCATCTGGTGCTGGCCCCACATTTTTATAGATCAAATCAGCAGATGGGTAATAAGGTCAGTACCACACCGGCTACCTTCACTCCCCTAAACATTTCCTGGGAGCTCAGGACAATTTTAACACTGCCTGCTTCGCCGTGGCAAAGGAGTTAGAGTGCAGTTCGTAATTCTGCATACCGAGTTCGAAACACTGCTGGGCGATTTAGCAGCAGACCACCGCTCAGTGGTTTTCATAAATTGGTATGAGTAAACTTGCCTAGAAATCAAACAGCCAAAAAAGATGCGGCGTCCCGTAAAGGATATGCAATAAACTTTGTTTAAATACATGACCATTGGACTGACAGGCAAGCATTCTAGCCACTGCATGGCTCCTGTTCTAACCGCAGAAGTCAACAGAAAGAAGCCTAAACATGTGATGTTGTAAAAATGTGATGGTATTTTGGTTCTCATTGTCTAACATGGGAGTATGTGAACAAGTCCCCAACAGGTTAATAATCATTTCTGTGAACTGTTTCCTCTTAGACATTGCCAATAGTAGTGGCTCCAGGAAAGACAGGCCACGGAACAGTTCAGATCATCAACTCTGGCAACATCAGCATGCCTGTGAGCATCATCATGGAGCCGTGGCGAGACCAATTCACCATCAGCACCACCAATGTCGTAGTTCCCAGCGGAGGCAACTGTCCGGTCTATGTGACTTTCACACCACCGGCTAACGGAGAGGATCAGGGTGACAGCATTGTGTAAGATTCTCTTGGTTTAGCTTGGACTTTTGTAATGAATATCCACTGCCTTTCCACATTGGGGGGGGGGGGGGGGGGGGGGGGGGGGGTGTTTGAGTGTTTTTTAGTTTCACTTTCTTCATTAATTTCTGAATTGAAAAAAAATGAAAGAAGTCATGTCAGAATTAATTTATTTACAATTTTCAAAAATGTGTTTACACAGACAGGTCAGCATGGCCGAATGGATAAGAGGACTCACTCTTAAACATCCAGTTTGCTGATGCTGAGGTAGCAGGTTCAACCCCTGCACCAGTCAGTTGGGCTAAAAGGTTGACTTCTCGTTCTTGACTTGGGGACATAAATTACAAGTACCTCAAAAGTCGGAGTGGGTTCGCCTGACGGCAAGGGACACTGGTAATAGGGAAAGTTAATCCACATGCAAAAATCAGTCCAGTGCTACTAGAAGTAGTAGCACATGCATGGACTACGCGTGAGTTCAAAGCTAGTAGACGCAAATAAACAAACAAACACATTACATACCTTACAACAAACTCAATCCAGGAGAACATGAATCATAACGGAAAATAAATAGGAAGAATAAATAATAATAAAATAATGTAAGCAAAAATGTAATAGATAAACTATTTATTATTATTACCTTATTATCTTTTATTGTTCTTATTCATTTTCTCACTATGATTTTGTTTGTTGTAAGATGTGTACACTGTGTCTGTGTTTGTTGTATCTCTCATGTAGGATCTAAACACACCTATTTGTTTCATGTTAAATTGTCACATCCTGCTGCAGCTGCGGATTCTCTTATCTGTAGTTTGTTGATCTCCAGTACATCTTTCTTATAGCGTTTCACAAATGGGGATGACTTATTATGTACTTTGAATATTATTTTGTTGCCTTTCGTTTGATGCTGTCTGGAGTTGAGCTTCTGGTGTTTAGTATTTCAGTTTGAGGGAGAGGGAAAAAGAGGATACAGAGAAAGAAAAGAAATGTAAAGAGAAAAGTTAGTTGCGTATCCTCTACAGGACGTCCTAGTCAACTCCATCATTGTTTAGCCGGGCTGTTTGTGATTTCTTGGCAAATTTTATGTTCAGTAGTTTGCCATTGCTTTTAAATGACCGACACTCATACAAGTGTATGAAAACCAGCGCAAGGCGGTCTGCTTCCAAATCACCGGTAGCTGTGTTTCAAACGAGGTATTCTTCTTCTTCTGCGTTCATCCGGAGTTTTTTTTTTCTTTTCCGGACGTGATTGCGTTGTGCCTGTTTACAGCAGAGCTGTGTTCTTGCACCGTTAGGCCGACACATCCGACTTCTGCGGGCATTTGTTGACCGGGTTAACCTTCCCGGGGAAATGAGGTATTCGATATTAATAATTGCATTCCTAATGCCTTTGCCACAGTTTCAGCATGAAGAAATACTGGCCAGCTTGCAATGTGGTACTTGTGTATTAGTTATTGGAATTGTCGCAGTGATAGTCAACGAGAAGCATTCATACAGAAAATGTCTACAGTTGTATCCTCAAGCTGCAGGAAACTGTTTTCAGAGACAATACCAGGATTAAATGCCAGGGCTTTTATGTTATGCAAATCTGCTGGGACCAGTAGATTTGAATCTGATATGAAGAATGGTTGAGTGCAGTGTCAGCTGCCAAGTTCCTGTTACCCACAGGTTCATTCGGTCATTCTTCGCATTCCTTGCACCTGATTAAGACTCCCTCACCCCAACACAAACCTCCTGTGGCATGTCAGGCTTCTATCTCTCCTGTCATGGCACCTTGCTATATTTGACTGTTCCCCAGGCTGAAAAGAACCCAGTTTGAGTCATGAGGAAATATGCAGAACATGACAGCCATGCTGTACTCCCTTCCAGAGAAATCTTGAAATGCTTCACCCGGGAAGGTAACCCGGCTAATAAATGCCTTAAGAAGTTGGATGTGAAAGGTTCATATATCACACTCTGGGTGAAGTGTGTAGGTCTCAAGGAGAATACTTTGAAGAGGATTATGGTTTTATATTTTCCCCAGCCAAAGGTTCGATACATTTTTAACAGTAAAACAATGGTGACACATTGAAAGAGATAAAAGACTGTTGCTCTTCAAAGACTAAAATAACTTAATAAATTGTGGAGAGGGACAGATAGAACTACACAATTTATATTTTTAAGAGCATGCATCTTTCCCGTTGCTACATACGCCTGTGAGACCTGGACACTTACTAAACAAGCTGAACAGTGCATAAATGCCATTGAATATAAATGTTATAGACGAGTTCTAAGAATATCTTGGATAAAGAAAAGAACAAATGCATCCATACTTCAAGAGCTGAATATTGAAGAAGGTTTTCTATTAAAGATGATAAAACAAAGAAAATTGAAATATTTTGGTTACTTGAAACATCACGAAAGTTTGGAGAGAACAATAATGGAGGGGTATATGCCTGGGAAGAGAGGAAGAGGAAGGCCAAAGAGAAGATGGGTGCAGGATGTGGCGGGTGGTCTCCAGATGGGTGTATCGGATGCTTATGATCGAGAGGTTTTCAGGAAGGTTGTTATGGGAATCGATGTTCTGCAAAGGACATGCTACTGAATGAATGAATGAAAATAAAGGACCCTGTTATGTTTTTATATACATGGAGCATATGGCGCTAGACCCATATTTTAGTATAGTCCAATCAGCACTGGGTGGGTCATGTGGTGAGTATCACACCGGCCACCTTTACTCCCCAGAACATTCCTGGCACACATTTTAGGCCGGGTTCATCTGGACGCCAGGTCAGTTTTTAAAAATCCTAATCTACCCACTGAGGATCGACCCCAGGACTACTAGGTCAGCAGGTATAGGGTGTATTTTTATTGACTGTACAGTGTTTGAAAATATTGCCTGTCCAAGTTTTGTATTCACCCTCTGTAAAGTTCATGCAACATAATAGGTAAATACAAAACTTGGACCGGGAATATTTTCAAACACTGTACAGTCATTAAAAATACACTCTGTATGTGTCTAGCCACTATGCTACCGTGGCTCCCGTTTTTAAAAACAGACCTCGTGTATAATTTATTTTATTGACAAATTACAGTAAAGTGTTTTATTTGCAGAAATTTGATACTACAGAACCCGCTTTCAAAGTCGTATGTCTCGTTGATTGGCAAGATCAAAGCAACTAAGACGTGCATCAGGTGCTCCGCCCCCGCTGTTAATTTTGGAGGAGTAGATGTGTTGGGAAAAAAGTAAGTGTTGTGTGGAAATGTTCAATCTGTCATAAAATAAGACTTTAAAATATGCTTGTAGAATACCTCATATGCCATAATAGAAGACTGAAATATGTATCAATTCTAATTATTCACTATTTTCTTCTTCTTGCACCTTGTTTCCCCCTTTAGGGTGTAGGCTGTCAACCCACTCACTCCAACCCTCCCTCCACCCCTATCTTAGCTATTTCATGCAGCTCTCTCATGTCCTTCCCAGATTGTTCATTTCTGTTTCTACTTTTCTTCTCCATGAGTTTGTAGCTATTCATCTATTTCTTTTACTCTGTGGGTTTCACACTAAGGCTTTTCTGGTATACTTTTCTCGAGTTTTCTCAGTGTATGACCTGTCCAATGTCTTCACTTCACCTCTTCACCTCCACATTGGTGATTCTATTTAGCAAGACTTGGATGCTGCTTTCTACCTTTACCACGGGAAATAGCTGGGGTTGAATTGAATCCAAAATGTCCAAAATGTGTGTTCTGGGCAGGCTTTATGACAGTGGAGACCATGGTCAATCCTCCCTTCTGTCACCATATTAGTGTCTGCCCAGGATGACCTACAGACATGTCTGCCCAAGATGTTCCACAGACTGTTGTCTTCCCAGGATGACCCACAGACATGTCTGCCCAAGATGTTTCACAGACTGTTGTTATCCCAGGATGACCTACAGACATGTCTGCCCAAGATGTTTCACAGACTGTTGTTATCCCAGGATGACCTACAGACATGTCTGCCCAAGATGTTTCACAGACTGTTGTTATCCCAGGATGACCTACAGACATGTCTGTCCAAGATGTTCCACAGACTGCACAGACTGTTGTTATCCCAGGATGACCCACAGACATGTCTGCCCAAGATGTTCCACAGACTTGTCTTCCCAGGATGACCTACAGACATGTCTGCCCAAGATGTTCCACAGACTTGTCTTCCCAGGATGACCCACAGACATGTCTGCCCAAGATGTTTCACAGACTGTTGTTATCCCAGGATGACCTACAGACATGTCTGCCCAAGATGTTCCACAGACTGTTGTCTTCCCAGGATGACCCACAGACATGTCTGCCCAAGATGTTCCATAGACTAGGATGCCAGACAATTGTCTGCCCCAGATGCCACACAGACTAGTATCTACCCCAGATGCCAGACAGGTTGTGTCTGCGTAGGATGCCCTACAGACTAGTGTGCCTAGGATGTCACACAGACTAATGTCTGCCCAGGATGCCAAATAGGCTGTCTGCCCAAGATGCCCTACAGACTGTTGTCTGCCCAGAGTGCTCATCAAACTAGTGTCTGCCCAGGATACCATACAGGTTAGTGTCTGTCCAGGATGCCCTGCAGGCTATTGTCCCCTGTGAATGCACTACAGGCTATTGTCCCCTGGGGATGCCCCACATGTGGAAGAGGTGAGGTCTTTGTCAGGGTAAACCGGTGTGAATCTGTTACAATCACGACGTGTGTCTGCTGTCTGTCCTCCTGCCAGCGGATGCTGTAGTGACTGTATCCACTTCCATTCTTAGACTGTGTGTCGTGGTATCATATTCTGATTTGCAGGATCTTACCACCTTTGAGAGCTTGCAGTACAGATAGTGAATCTGTAAAGATGCCACCTGGGAGCAGTCAGACAAATCATATTTGCTGCTTGTTCTATCTCTTGAGCCTCAGCTGTAGAGTTACAACAGACTAGTGGGAGCATACAAATCTATCACGCATTATGTAAAAAGATATGGCATATGGCCAAAAGATTGGAAGAGTGGGATTATAATAAAATAAATAATACTTTGTTCCAAAGCTGTTTCGTGCTGTGGATTTGGGATGTGACAGCACCAACACATTTTGTAGGCTGATAGCAGGAAAGAATAGGTGGCCGATTTTTCCCTCACTTTGACAAGTGACGAGCCCAGGCATGGAACCTACATCCGACTGCATATAACGTTATCAGCGCATTTCGCTATCAGCTTGGCTGACATGCCCACCAGGTGGGACTATGCCAACAACATTTAATGTCCCCAAAATATGGAAATATAAATTACTAGCTGACCCGGCCTGGCTTCGCCCAGGCCCTGGCGGGGATCTGTCTATCTATCTGTCTATCTGTCTGTCTGACCCGGCCCGGCTTCGCTCAGCTCCTGGTGGGGAGCATCTCATTTAATTCACATAAGTAGTCATATAAGCTCCTGTTCCCATTCCAGACTATCTGTCTGTTTGTCTGTCTGTCTGACCCGGCCCGGCTTCGCCCATCCTGGTGGGGAGCATCTCATTTAATTCATATAAGTAGTCATATAAGCTACCGTTCCCGACTGTCTGTCTATCTATCTATCTATCTATCTATCTATCTATCTATCTATCTATCTATCTATCTATGTTCAGCCCTTTCCCGTTAAAAATATAGATAGAATTGAAGAATAGATAGATTGATAGTAGAAAATATGATTGGAAGAGATCTATCTTAAGTAAACTTACCAAGATATCACAAACAGCCAATAAATGGTGGGGGCAGTGGGTTGACTGCAGAGTACTGCAAAGGATATGCAACTAACTTTCTCTCACACAAAAATTACTTTTTTATTTTTGTAACAAACGAAAATCTTTATTTTCAAAGGGTTAAGAATTGGGCACGCAGGCCCGTCCTACATTCTGCCCTTCTCTATTTTGTCTCATACATTCTTTCATTCAACATCTCTTATGAAGTAATTCTTTGACAACAAAAGAACAATGAAAAGTAACTCGTTGAGGCAATGTTTAAAATGGGCATAATAAATACCCAACGTGGCTTAACGCGAAATACATATGAGAATGTTTAAAAAAAAATTAAATGTGCTGTTGAAGAGAAATAAAAAGATGAGTTAGAACATTTTCACTATTTAAATAGATGCATTATTTTTATGAAAACTTTGAAAACACCTTAAAGATTTTATCATTATATATTATAACACATATGCCTGTAAATAACTGTAGACAAACATGTTATAAAGCTTTGATAACAATGCCACAATCTATATATAAAATATATAGCAATGATATTAAAAGTTATGCCCCTTGAAATAACTTTTCTTAACCCTTTACAGGGCAGACGCTTATCCATTTTTTAGCCCTGAACGGGCAAGATTTTTTCAGGCTTGGTAAAATTTCGGGTCGCGTTAGTAAAAACATCACAAATAAGGTGTTAGTCAACCGATTTTAGTTAAATAAACAACACAATGAAGGGAAAAGCATGCAGAATACGTTACTCACATGATTGTTGTCGGTAATCCATATATGAACACAAATATTTACGAAATACAGCATGTTGTCTGTGATTTTCCGTCATCTATACGGCAATTTACAAACACATTTTCAGAATCATAATCACTTTCTTTAAAGTCCGACTCAGACTGCTAATGCAAAGTAACGCTTTGCACTGATATCTAGCTCCGATTAATAGTCAACTTCGTGCCCTTTAATGTCACTTAAATTGAATCTAGCAAAATCTCGGCTATCACTTGAAGAATCGCCAAAATCCGTTTTGAAAAATAGCGTAAAAACCCCGAAAACTATCAAAAATAGTCCGTAAAAGTCCGTTTAAATTCATTGTCGGCGTTTACAAATGGCGGCCACGTTGTCAAGCTATCGGCGAAAGTGAAAGTAGCCGACGGAAATGTCGGAAAGCCGAGAGATCGCGTTTTTACAATGCATAATAGTATCGGACGCGATCGGGCGATTTGCTCGTTAAAGGCATCGGCCGCTAATGGCCGACCTGCCCTGTAAAGGGTTAAGTTAAGTCCCCTCGCTATATATATATAAATGATAATAAAAAATGAAACATTCAATTTTAGTAAGTAAATAGCTGATTATACACTAACAAACTATGACAGTTGGCTGCACGGGAATGAAAATAAAACATGTAGAAAATTTCATCTCAAACGGATGGACCGTTCGCGAACGCATAAACAACGGACATACATACATACATCGTCTTTTATAGATATAGACTATGTGATCATGTATTAAAATGGCTTTATTATATTCACTTTCACACATATGAAGGTATTCTGAAGAAAGAACATTTTTCTAGATAATTCTTATTGTTTATGCAGGAAGCAGAAAGTCATCTTCTATGTTGACAATGATGATTGTGTCACAGTTTGTATCAGAAACCAAGGAAATGCTTTCAAGGTAAATTTTAAGATTTTTCTTTACAGTTTAGTCTCATATATGTTGGTAATTCTTTGAAGCTAGAATGATGAGTGGAAACAACGATTGGGTGTATCTTATGCTTCTTTGTTCGCCTTCAAACGTAAATATGAATGAACACAAAGAAAGCAGCAGTCAGCTTAAGCTTGTGGACACCTCCGTAGAGTTTGTCCTCAAATAGAGCGGGTGTAGGCCAAAATAATTTCCTCTGTTCTGCATATATTGGACACTCCTGCAACAAATGTTCAGCTGTCATTTTACCAGCTCTACCGTTACATTCCTCAGTATCTCCTATGTGTAGTTTATTAAACGTGTGGTGTTTCAGCCTGTTATGTCCTGTGCGGAGTCTAAAGATTGTTACTTATTCTATTCGATTGAGTTGGTATTATTCATGATCTTTCTGGTGACTTTGATGCTCTGATTTCCACTCGGTTCTAAAATTGCTTCTATAAATCTCTTGGCATCATCAAGGTTACACCTATATTGGACTGAGGTAATCTTCCGCCTTCTTGTTGGCCTCTTCATCTCCAGGTATGTTGCAATATAAAGAAATCCATTGTAGTACAACCCTTCTGGAATTCTGGCATAGTCCATGTAGTACTGCCCTTAGTTTTGCTAGTACTGTCATGTTTCTGCTCTTCAGTATTGAAATGACTGACTTCGCATCCATAAAAAAAGAGCTGTTTCTCTTTATTTTTCTCTGTCAACGTTTCTACTGCAGTAAGCCTCTCTCTGCTCTGAAGTTACTGGGTATATGCGAGAGAGAAAGAAAGACCATAAAATGTTAGTATCTCAGGTTTACTTTGTTTTATAAAAGATCACTTTCATGGCCCACAGCAATCTCCACATGTGCTTCAGTCACCTTTCATAGATTTCACAAAAAAGAATCTCAGCACAACATGCAAGCCTTTTAGCACCAGCAAGATCCAAATGTCTATATACTCATATCCCACATGCTATAAATAATCTTTTGTGTAGGTCTTCTCATTTGAAGTTTAGCCTGGGTATCACCCTATATGGCCATCTCTGCTCAGTTTCTGTCTGCAGGAGAATGTTTAATAAGCATGCGCAGTGAGCTACACAAAGCTTCTCTTACGAGGGTAAGTTAATAAGTAAGTCACAAATGGCTGTAGAAAAATAACTAAATATAACAACTTGAAACCAGTTTATTTTTATACATACATTGTCCCTTTATTTCTCAACATAATTTCCACCAACATTGCTGCACTTATCCCATCGTTTTATCAGTCCTCCCAAACCAGCTGCATAGAACTGCGTGCTTTGACTTTGTTTTCATTTACCTGAAATCCCGCAGAACTGTGTGTGTGACTTATTGACTCGCCCTCGAAACTTTTTCTACCCAGCTATGCATCACTTTACGGGATAAACATTTGTCAGCATAAACACTGAAAACTCACCTTGGCGGAAGACATTTCGCGAATGACGCCGAAGTTGAATATGAAGTGAAAACGTAGTTTAGAAAACAGAGCACGCAGTTCTGTGCAGCCGGTTTGGGAGCCAGGGAGACTGGCGAAGGTCAGTTGGTCTATGAAAATATAGCGCTAGCATCATACGTCCGCTGGCTCTGTGGTGAAGGGGTGACTGGTGCAATTCATAATCCTGCATACCACTTTCGAAACACAGCTGCAAGCGATTAGGAAGCAGCCTGCCTTGCATTGATTTTCTCACAATGGTATGAGTGCCGGTCATTCAGAAAGTGATGGCAAACTACTGAACATAGACTTGCCAAGAAATCACAAACAGCCAAAAATGCTGGGGTTGACTGCGATGTCCTCTAAATGATATGCAACTAACCAACCAACCATATGTCCAATACTCCTCAAGGCATGCAAAAAGAGTCCTTTATTTATTGATCTTACTATTTCACATGTCTGGTCTATCAAACCAGTAGGGAATTTACTTCATCCTTACTATTTCACATGTCTGGTCTATCAAACCAGTAGGGAATTTACTTGATCCTTACTATTTCACATGTCTGGTCTATCAAACCAGTAGGGAATTTACTTGATCCTAAAACTTTGCTTGAGATTCATGGAGGAAATTGGAGGAAAGGCATTAGTCACAGGTGCCAGAACTTCAACTACCCCTCCCCACGACACCTAACGGCAAAAGTGGAAGAAAAACAAACACACACAAACAACACATTTCACATGTGTGTTATCGGGACCCAACCGGGAAGTACAAAATGGTTATGCTATAATGTAATCTACCATATTCTCACAGAAGATAACTAAGGAGGGTTGGTGTGAGGCAGGCTGTCTCATCCAGTAGAAGTCTTTAGCTGCAAAGGCTAACCAATCATGAACATGTCTCCATGTAGGAATGTTTGCTGTTGAGTTGGTTGAGAGCTAATGCTCCGTTGGGAGATGACACGCAGAAACAGAACAGATGCTGAATATTTAATTAATTTTTAGTTTCCTTTGTTTTTTAAATTAAAAATTATCATCATCACCTGCCATGCCGAGATGTTTCGCCATCTCACACGATCACCAGAGTTGTATTCATGTCTCAAACATGCCACTTGACCAAGCCATCCAGATATTTACTTCTATGCCTTCCCGTTCTTTTTCCCCTCACCAAGTTCTCTAATTTATTTCTTTGTATAGCATGTCCAAAAATTGTTGACTTTCTACATCTAATTTCTCTAATCAGTTTATGGTTTTCATTTGCTTCTTGTAGGACTTGCTCATTGGTTTCAGTCTGTCCGTGGTATTCTCTGCATTTTCCTCAGAAACCACACTTCCACTGCTATTAGATGTTTTTCAGCTTTTCTGCTCATTATCCACATTTCACATCATCATCATCATCATCAAGTGCCGTGCCGGCTGGCGTAGGCGTTCATGGCTCTCCACTGATCTCGGTCTTTGGTGTTCTGTATTAACTCTGCTGATGATATTCCTCCATGCCATCATCTCAATCCGTCAGCATCATTTCTCTTGCTCTGCCTCTGTTCCCCTCGATCCCCTCGAAATAACTAAATATAACAACTTGAAACCAGTTTATTTCTATATACATTGTCCCTTTGTTTCTCAACATAATTTCCACCAACATTGATGCACTTATCCCATCGTTTTATCAGTCCTCCCAAACCAGCTGCATAGAACTGCGTGCTTTGACTTTGTTTTCATGTACCTGAAATCCCACAGAACTGTGTGACTTACTTATTGACTCACCCTCGAAACTTTTTCTACCCAGCTATGCATCACTTTACGGGATAAACATTTGTCAGCATAAACACTGAAAACTCACCTTGGCGGGAGACATTTCGCGAATGACGCCGAAGTTGAATGTGAAGTGAAAACGTGGTTTAGAAACAGAGCACGCAGTTCTGTGCAGCCGGTTTAGGAGCCAGGGAGACTGGCGAAGGTCAGTTGGTCTATGAAAATATAGCGCTAGCATCATACGTCCGCTGGCTCTGTGGTGAAGGGGTGACTGGTGCAATTCATAATCCTGCATACCACTTTCGAAACACAGCTGCAAGCGATTAGGAAGCAGCCTGCTTTGCATTGATTTTCTCACAATGGTATGAGTGCCGGTCATTCAGAAAGTGATGGCAAACTACTGAACATAGACTTGCCAAGAAATCACAAACAGCCAAAAATGCTGGGTTGACTGTGACGTCCTCTAAAGGATATGCAACTAACTAACCAACCATATGTCCAATACTCCTCAAGGCATGCAAAAAGAGTCCTTTATTTATTGATCCTTACTATTTCACATGTCTGGTCTATCAAACCAGTAGGGAATTTACTTGATCCTAAAACTTTGCTTGAGATTCATGGAGGAAATTGGAGGAAAGGCATTAATCACAGGTGCCAGAACTTCAACTACCCCTCCCCATGATGCCTAACGGTAAAAGTGGAAGAAAAACAAACACACACAAACAATACATTTCACATGTGTGTTATCGGGACTCAACCGGGAAGTACAAAATGGTTATGCTATAATGTAATCTACCATATTCTCACAGAAGATAACTAAGGAGGGTTGGTGTGAGGCAGGCTGTCTCATCCAGTAGAAGTCTTTAGCTGCAAAGGCCAACCAATCATGAACATATCTCCATGTAGGAATGTTTGCTGTTGAGTTGGTTGAGAGCTAATCCTTCGTTGGGAGATGACAGGCAGAAACAGAACAGATGCTGAATATTTAATTAATTTTTAGTTTCCTTTGTTTTTTAAATTAAAAATTATCATCATCACGTGCCATGCCGAGATGTTTCGCCATCTCACACGATCACCAGAGTTTGTATTCATGTCTCAAACATGCTACTTGACCAAGCCATCCAGATATTTACTTCTATGCCTTCCTGTTCTTTTTCCCCTCACCAAGTTCTCTAATTTATTTCTTTGTATAACATGTCCAAAAATTTTTTGACTTTCTACATCTAATTTCTCTAATAAGTTTATGGTTTTCATTTCCTTCTTTTAGGACTTGCTCATTGGTTTCAGTCTGTCCGTAGTATTCTCTGCATTTTCCTCAGAAACCACATTTCCACTGCTATTAGATGTTTTTCAGCTTTTCTGCTCATTATCCACAGTTCACATCATCATCATCATCATCATCAAGTGCTGTGCCGGCTGGCGTAGGCGTTCATGGCTCTCCACTGATCTCGGTCTTTGGTGTTCTGTATTAACTCTGCTGATGATATTCCTCCATGCCATCATCTCAATCCGTCAGCATCATTTCTCTTGCTCTGCCTCTGTTCCCCTCGATCCCCTCGAAATAACTAAATATAACAACTTGAAACCAGTTTATTTCTATATATACATTGTCCCTTTGTTTCTCAACATAATTTCCACCAACATTGATGCACTTATCCCATCGTTTTATCAGTCCTCCCAAACCAGCTGCATAGAACTGCGTGCTTTGACTTTGTTTTCATGTACCTGAAATCCCACAGAACTGTGTGACTTACTTATTGACTCACCCTCGAAACTTTTTCTACCCAGCTATGCATCACTTTACGGGATAAACATTTGTCAGCATAAACACTGAAAACTCACCTTGGCGGGAGACATTTCGCGAATGACGCCGAAGTTGAATGTGAAGTGAAAACGTGGTTTAGAAAACAGAGCACGCAGTTCTGTGCAGCCGGTTTAGGAGCCAGGGAGACTGGCGAAGGTCAGTTGGTCTATGAAAATATAGCGCTAGCATCATACGTCCGCTGGCTCTGTGATGAAGGGGTGACTGGTGCAATTCATAATCCTGCATACCACTTTCGAAACACAGCTGCAAGCGATTAGGAAGCAGCCTGCTTTGCATTGATTTTCTCACAATGGTATGAGTGCCGGTCATTCAGAAAGTGATGGCAAACTACTGAACATAGACTTGCCAAGAAATCACAAACAGCCAAAAATGCTGGGGTTGACTGTGACGTCCTCTAAAAGATATGCAACTAACTAACCAACCATATGTCCAATACTCCTCAAGGCATGCAAAAAGAGTCCTTTATTTATTGATCCTTACTATTTCACATGTCTGGTCTATCAAACCAGTAGGGAATTTACTTGATCCTAAAACTTTTGCTTGAGATTCATGGAGGAAATTGGAGGAAAGGCATTAATCACAGGTGCCAGAACTTCAACTACCCCTCCCCACGATGCCTAACGGTAAAAGTGGAAGAAAAACAAACACACACAAACAATACATTTCACATGTGTGTTATCGGGACTCAACCGGGAAGTACAAAATGGTTATGCTATAATGTAATCTACCATATTCTCACAGAAGATAACTAAGGAGGGTTGGTGTGAGGCAGGCTGTCTCATCCAGTAGAAGTCTTTAGCTGCAAAGGCCAACCAATCATGAACATATCTCCATGTAGGAATGTTTGCTGTTGAGTTGGTTGAGAGCTAATCCTTCGTTGGGAGATGACAGGCAGAAACAGAACAGATGCTGAATATTTAATTAATTTTTAGTTTCCTTTGTTTTTTAAATTAAAAATTATCATCATCACGTGCCATGCCGAGATGTTTCGCCATCTCACACGATCACCAGAGTTGTATTCATGTCTCAAACATGCTACTTGACCAAGCCATCCAGATATTTACTTCTATGCCTTCCTGTTCTTTTTCCCCTCACCAAGTTCTCTAATTTATTTCTTTGTATAACATGTCCAAAAATTTTTTGACTTTCTACATCTAATTTCTCTAATCAGTTTATGGTTTTCATTTCCTTCTTTTAGGACTTGCTCATTGGTTTCAGTCTGTCCGTAGTATTCTCTGCATTTTCCTCAGAAACCACATTTCCACTGCTATTAGATGTTTTTCAGCTTTTCTGCTCATTATCCACAGTTCACATCATCATCATCATCATCATCAAGTGCTGTGCCGGCTGGCGTAGGCGTTCATGGCTCTCCACTGATCTCGGTCTTTGGTGTTCTGTATTAACTCTGCTGATGATATTCCTCCATGCCATCATCTCAATCCGTCAGCATCATTTCTCTTGCTCTGCCTCTGTTCCCCTCGATCTTTCCAGTTGTCACGATGTTCTCCAATGCCTCTCTTCTCATCACATGACCAACAGCAAAACTGGTTCTATATACATTTCACATCCATACAAAATTACAGGTCCAGTGTAGCTCTTCAACACTTAAAAATTATGGAACACATGTTAGATGAACCCATGAAAAGCAACACATCAGGCCTTAATAACCCATAGGGAAAAAAAACCTTGAATAGGCCTTAACACAACTACTGCCACTCTAGACTTGCAAGGGTTGTGAAGTGATGTGGTTGCCCATGCGAGTTAGCAACACACTTGATTATCCTATATTTATTAAATGTTTCATTTTCTTGCTTAAAATGTTTTATCTTAATTTCAAATATGAATATTCAGCTGCTGAACGACGATGGTCATTTTGTGGACAGTTTCGAAGTTTCTGCGAAGAAAGGTCAAAGATATGAAGTCTTTGTGCTGTTTTCTCCATCTGGGGTCAAGTGTTATAGTGCTCTTCTCACGTTACAAGTTCTATATGCCAATAGATATTCTGTAAGTTATTAATGTAGATGTGCTATAAGATATTGATGTAGATGTGCTGTGAGATATTGACATAGATGTGCTGTCAGATATTGATGTAGAGCTGTGAGATATTGATGTAGATGTTCTGTGAGATATTGATGTAGACATGCTATAAGATATTGATGTAGACATGCTATAAGATATTGATCTAGATATGCTGTAAGACATTGATGTCGTTGTGCTATAAGACATCGATGTAGATATGCTGTGAGACATTGATGTAGATGTGCTATAAGAAATCAAATCAAATCAAATCAAATTTATTAGGGTCACAAATTGGGGGCGCAGGCCCGTCTTACATTCGGCCCTTCCAATCACTCGTCTTTCGTTCATCAAGAGCATTATACATTTACATAGGAAGAAAAATAAACATTGTGAAATGAATGTTGTAAACATAAACAAGGCTAAACATGGAGAAAAATGTGTACATAAAAAGTATGTGACGTAAAAGTAGTGATGCCAGCGCGTCCCACACACACACACACACACACACCACACAAACACTCTCTCTCTCTCTCATTCACTCTCACTCATTCACTCACACTCTCACTCATTCACTCTCCCGCTCACTCATTCACTCTCCTGCTCACTCATTCACTCTCCCGTTCACTCATTCACTCTCCTGCTCACTCATTCACTCTCCCGCTCACTCATTCACTCTCACGCTCACTCATTCTGTCTCTCCCGCACACTCATTCACTCTCCCGCTCACTCATTCACTCTCCCGCTCACTCATTCACTCTCACGCTCACTCATTCACTCTCACGCTCACTCATTCACTGTCCTGCTCACTCATTCACTCTCACGCTCACTCATTTACTCACACGCCCACTCATTCACTCTCACGCTCAATCATTCACTCTCCCGCTCACTGATTCACTCTCACGCTCACTCATTCACTCTCACTCATTCCTTCTCATGCTCACTCATTCACTCTCACTCATTCACTCTCACGCTCACTCAATCACTCTCACGCTCACTCATTCACTCTCACGCTCACTCATTCACTCTCCCGCTCAATCATTCACTCTCCCGCTCAATCATTCACTCTCCCACTCACTCATTCACTCTCACTAATTCACTCTCCCGCTCACTCATTCACTTTCCGCTCACTCATTCACTCTCCCGCTCACTCATTCACTCTCCCGCTCACTCATTCACTGTCACGCTCACTCAGTCACTCTCACGCTCACTCATTCACTCTCACTCATTCACTCACACTCATTCACTCCCACACACAGACACTCTCACTCATTCACTCTCCAGCTCACTCATTCGCTCACTCATTCACTCTCCCGCTCACTCATTCACCCTCACGCTCACTCATTCACTCTCACGCTCACTCATTCACTCTCCCGCTCACTCATTCACTCTCACTCATTCACTCTCCCGCTCACTCATTCACTCTCACGCTCAATCATTCACTCTCCCGCTCACCCATTCACTCTCACGCTCACTCATTCACTCTCACGCTCACTCATTCACTCTCACGCTCACTCATTCACTCTCACGCTCACTCATTCTGTCTCTCATTCATACTCACTCACTCTCTCACTCAAACTACAGTAATGAACATAAGTTTAGATTATACATGATAAAATCAAATGGTATTTAACTTATAATATGACAGATGAGAATACACAAACATATGGATTCGCGTGTTACATAACATGCGTGTTACATGACATGCATCTGCTCAGCTCTCTCTCTCTCTCACACTCTCTCTCTCTCTCTGTATTCTTTCATATACTCACACGCATGCGTACGCTCACACACACACACACACACACATTCTCTCTTTCTCTCTCATTCACTCTCACTCTCACTAATTCACTCTCCCGCTCACTCATTCACTCTCACGCTCACTCATTCGCTCTCACGCTCACTCATTCGCTCTCACGCTCACTCATTCACTCTCCCGCTCACTCATTCACTCTCATGCTCAATCATTCACTCTCATGCTCAATCATTCACTCTCACTCATTCACTCTCCCGCTCACTCATTCACTCTCCCGCTCACTCATTCACTCTCCCGCTCACTCATTCACTCTCACGCTCACTCATTCTGTCTCTCCCGCTCACACATTCACTCTCCCGCTCACTCATTCACTCTCCCACTCACTCATTCACTCTCCCGTTCAATCATTCACTCTCACTCATTCACTCTCACGCTCACTCATTCACTCTCACTCATTCACTGTCCCGCTCAATCATTCACTATGCCGCTCACTCATTCACTCTCACACACATCTACTCTCACGCTCACTCATTCACTCTCACGCTCAATCATTCACTCTCCCGCTCACTGATTTACTCTCACGCTCACTCATTCCTTCTCACGCTCACTCATTCACTCTCACACTCACTCATTTACTCTCACGCTCACTCATTCACTCTCACGCTCACTCATTCCTTCTCATGCTCACTCATTCACTCTCACTCATTCACTCTCACGCTCACTCATTCACTGTCACGCTCACTCATTCACTGTCACGCTCACTCATTCACTCTCACTCATTCACTGTCCCGCTCAATCATTTACTCTCCCGCTCACTCATTCACTCTCCCGCTCACTCATTCACTCTCCCGCTCACTCATTCACTCTCCCGCTCACTCATTCGCTCTCACGCTCACTCATTCGCTCTCACGCTCACTCATTCGCTCTCACGCTCACTCATTCACTCTCCTGCTCACTCATTCACCCTCATGCTCACTCATTCACTCTCACTCATTCACTCTCCCGCTCACTCACTCACTCTCACTCACTCACTCTCATGCTCAATCATTCACTCTCCCGCTCACTCATTCACTCTCATGCTCACTCATTTACTCTCACGCTCACTCATTTATGCTCACTCATTCACTCTCACGCTCACTCATTCACTCTCACTCATTCTGTCTCTCATTCACACTCACTCACTCTCTCACTCAAACTACAGTAATGAACATAAGTTTAGATTATACATGATAAAATCAAATGGTATTTAACTTATAATATGACAGATGAGAATACACAAACATGGATTCGCGTGTTACATAACATGCGTGTTACATGACATGCATCTGCTCAGCTCTCTCTCTCTCTCTCTCTCTCTCTCTCTCTCTCTCTCTCTGTATTCTTTCATATACACACACTCACACGCATGCGCGTGCTCACACACACACACACACTAACACATCAACTCTCCCACTGTCTCACTCTCTAACACACAATCCTACACACACACACTCACTCTCTCAATCACACTCTCTCACACATACACGTACACATGAACGCATGCACGCACGCACACACTCCCTCACTCACTCTCACACATACACGTACGAATGCATGCACTGACACATTCCCCCACCATTTCTCGCTCAATCACTCTCTCCACACACACGCATGCACACACGCATTCACTCTCTCCCTCTCTCTGACACCCACTCTCTCTCTCTCTCTCTCTCTCTCTCTCTCTCTCTCTCTCTCTCTCTCGCTCCCACACGCACACACATATATAGTGAACAATTATAATGAACAATTATACTGAACAATTATCAATGTAGATGTGCTGTGAGACATAGATGTAGATGTGCTGTGAGACATTGATGTAGATGTGCTATAAGATATTGATGTAGATGTGCTGTGAGACATTGATGTAGATATGCTGAGACATTGATGTTGTTGTGCTATAAGACATCAATGTAGATGTGCTGTGAGACATTGATGTAGATGTGCTATAAGATATTGATGTAGATGTGCTGTGAGACATTGATGTAGATGTGCTATAAGACATTGATGTAGATCTGCTATAAGACATTGATGTAGATCTGCTATAAGACATTGATGTAGATGTACTGTGAGACATTGATGTAGATGTACTGTGAGACATTGATGTAGATCTGCTATAAGACATTGATGTAGATGTACTGTGAGACATTGATGTAGATGTACTGTGAGATGTTGGTTGTTTATGTAGATGTGCTGTGGAGACATCAATGTAGAGTGCTGTGAGACATTGATGTAGATCTGCTATAAGACATTGATGTAGGATGCTGTGAGACATTGATGTAGATGTGCTGTGAGACATTGATGATAGATGTGCGGTGAGACATTGAATGTAGATGTGCTGTGACGACATTGATGTAGATGTGCTGTGAGACATTGATGTAGATGTTGCTGTGAGACATTGATGTAGATGGCTGTGTGAGAACATTGATGTAGATCTGCTATAAGACATTGATGTAGATGTGCTGTGAGACATTGATGTAGATCGGCTATAAGACATTGATGTAGATGTGCTGCTGCGAGACATTGATGTAGATGTGCTTGTGAGACATTGATGTAGTATTGTGCTGGGAGACATTGATGTAGACTGTGCTGTGAGACCTTGATGTATAGGTGCTGTGAGTCATTGATGTAGATGTGCTGTTGAGACATTGATGTAGATCTGCTCTAAGACATTGATGTAGATGTGCTGCGAGACATTGATGTAGATGTTGCTGTGAGACATGATGTAGATTGTGCTGTGAGACATTGATGTAGATGTGCTGTGAGACATTGATGTAGATCTGCTATAAGACATTGATGTAGATGTGCTGTGAGACATTGATGTAGATGTGCTATAAGACATTGATGTAGATGTGCTGTGAGACATTGATGTAGATGTGCTGTGAGACATTGATGTAGATGTGCTATAAGATATTGATGTAGATCTGCTGTGAGACATTGATGTAGATGTGCTGTGAGACATTGATGTAGATGTGCTGTGAGACATTGATGTAGATCTGCTGTGAGACATTGATGTAGATATGCTGTGAGACATTGATGTAGATGTGCTGTGAGACATTGATGTAGATGTGCTGTGAGACATTGATGTAGATGTGCTGTGAGACATTGATGTAGATGTGCTGTGAGACATTGATGTAGATATGCTGTGAGACATTGATGTAGATGTGCTGTGAGACATCGATGTAGATGTGCTGTGAGACATTGATGTAGATGTGCTGTGAGACATTGATGTAGATCTGCTATAAGACATTGATGTAGATGTGCTGTGAGACATTGATGTAGATCTGCTATAAGACATTGATGTAGATGTGCTGCGAGACATTGATGTAGATGTGCTGTGAGACATTGATGTAGATGTGCTGTGAGACATTGATGTAGATGTGCTGTGAGACATTGATGTAGATGTGCTGTGAGTCATTGATGTAGATGTGCTGTGAGACATTGATGTAGATCTGCTATAAGACATTGATGTAGATGTGCTGCGAGACATTGATGTAGATGTGCTGTGAGACATTGATGTAGATGTGCTGTGAGACATTGATGTAGATGTGCTGTGAGACATTGATGTAGATCTGCTATAAGACATTGATGTAGATGTGCTGTGAGACATTGATGTAGATGTGCTGTGAGACATTGATGTAGATCTGCCATAAGACATTGATGTAGATCTGCTATAAGACATTGATGTAGATGTGCTATAAGACATTGATGTAGATGTGCTGTGAGACATTGATGTAGATGTGCTGTGAGACATTGATGTAGATGTGCTGTGAAACATTGATGAAGATGTGCTGTGAGATGTTGATGTAGATGTGCTGTAAGATAGTGATGTTGATGTGCTGCGAGGTATTGATGTAGATTCACTGTAGTACTATTGTAGAATGAACGAACAAACTATATGGTATTGAGGTAGATGTGTTGTAAGATAGTTAAGTAGATGTGCTGTGACACATCGATGTAGATGTTCTGTTAGATGTAATGTTAGACATTGATGTAGATGTGCTGTGAGACATTGATGTAGATCTGCTATAAGACATTGATGTAGATGTGCTGTGAGACATTGATGTAGATGTGCTATAAGACATTGATGTAGATGTGCTGTGAGACATTGATGTAGATGTGCTGTGAGACATTGATGTAGATGTGCTATAAGATATTGATGTAGATCTGGTGTTAGACATTGATGTAGATGTGCTGTGAGACATTGATGTAGATGTGCTGTGAGACATTGATGTAGATGTGCTGTGAGACATTGATGTAGATCTGCTGTGAGACATTGATGTAGATGTGCTGTGAGACATTGATGTAGATGTGCTGTGAGACATTGATGTAGATGTGCTGTGAGACATTGATGTAGATGCGCTGTGAGACATTGATGTAGATGTGCTGTGAGACATTGATGTAGATGTGCTGTGAGACATTGATGTAGATGTGCTGTGAGACATTGATGTAGATGTGCTGTGAGACATTGATGTAGATGTGCTGTGAGACATTGATGTAGATGTGCTGTGAGACATTGATGTAGATGTGCTGTGAGACATTGATGTAGATGTGCTGTGAGACATTGATGTAGATGTGCTGTGAGACATTGATGTAGATGTGCTGTGAGACATTGATGTAGATGTGCTGTGAGACATTGATGTAGATGTGCTGTGAGACATTGATGTAGATCTGCCATAAGACATTGATGTAGATGTGCTGTGAGACATTGATGTAGATGTGCTGTGAGACATTGATGTAGATGTGCTGTGAGACATTGATGTAGATGTGCTGTGAGACATTGATGTAGATCTGCCATAAGACATTGATGTAGATGTGCTGTGAGACATTGATGTAGATGTGCTATAAGACATTGATGTAGATGTGCTGTGAAACATTGATGTAGATGTGCTGTGAGATGTTGATGTAGATGTGCTGTAAGATAGTGATGTTGATGTGCTGTAAGATAGTGATGTTGATGTGCTGCGAGGTATTGATGTAGATTCACTGTAGTACTATTGTAGAATGAACGAACAAACTATATGGTATTGAGATAGATGTGTTGTAAGATAGTTAAGTAGATGTGCTGTGACACATCGATGTAGATGTGCTGTAAGATATTGATGTAGAGTCACTGTAGGACTATTGTAGAATGAGCGAACTATGAGATATTGATGTTGATGCACTATAGGACTATTGTAGATATATTGTAAGCCATTAATGTAGATGCACTATAGAACTATTGTAGATGTACTGTAAGACATTAATGTAGATGCACTATAAAACTATTGTAGATATACTGTAAGACATTAATGTAGATGCACTATAAAACTATTGTAGATATACTGTGAAGACATTGATGTAGATATGCTGTAAGATATTGATGTAGAGTCACTGTAGGATTATTGTAGAACAAACGAACTATGAGATATTGATGTAGATGCACTATATAACTATTGTAGATGCATTATATGACTATTGTAGATATACTGTAAGACATTAATGTAGATGCATTGTAGGACTATTGTAGATATACTGTAAGACATTGATGTAGATGTGCTGTAAGCAATGAGTGTACTGTCAATCTAATATAGCTGAAACATTAAAATAGGGGTGCTATAAGTCATTGATGTGAATATACTGTAAGACTAATGTATACTATTCAGGAGGTCCCTGAGTTAGACAGGGGTTAATTTAGGTTTCTTCTGCTTTATTTATTTTCATTTTTTTGGCAGGGTGTAGGGCCAGCAGTCTTCAATAAAGATAGTTGCACAAATGTTTATTTTATAGCTACCAGTTCTTTGCATAGAAAGTGTTATGAAAATCATAATTCCACTGAACAATGTACATATTAACTCTAGATGAATATACACTACCCATATTGTGATAGGTCTTTCTATTTCAGTAAGAAGGGAGCTATTCTTAGAGCAGGCGTGTTGGCTAAATGGTTAGGAAGTGTGCTGGCAATGACATGAGTGCAGTCGATTGAGGGTTCGATACCTGGGCTTGCCACTCGCTACGGGAGAGATAGGCTGGCCACCTGTTCCTCTGTGTACTCAGGCCTGCAAAATATGAAGGTCTTTAGTAATGAGGTAAAGAGAAAAGCCTCAACACAAAATGTCACACCAGTAGATGCAGGCTCTTTTCAGGGCTAAGATTACTCTGAATGTCAGTTCAGTCAGACTTATGTTAGAACTCAAGTATTCATTGGGGAAACCACCTTTCTTTTATCTTGATACACTATAGAAATTACCGTAGCTTTTACCATGTGCATAGGGAAGTTCACCTTTCTTTTATCTGATACATTATAGAGATTACCTTAACTTTTACCGTTTGCCTAGGGGAGATCACCCCTCTTTAAACTGATACATTATAGAGCAGTGGTTCTCAACCTTTTTTGGCCCGTGCCCCCCCTTCGCCATATTTTCAGAACGTCCCCCCCCCCCCCCCCTTTTTTTTTCATATTTCCTACCTAAAAATTCCCCCTCCCGCCCCTACACAGTATACGTAATAATGGAAGCACATACTAAAACAAGTCCACATAAGACATGATTTGTGGGTCTACTTTATAAAATGAATTTTAGAAGGGTGAGACGTACAGAACCGTAAAGTATGAAGGGAAAAACAAGATCAAGTAATCGGTTCTTGTATTAACGCAATCTTGAAATAATCTTCATTCCCCCCTGGAAACCCTAAATCCCCCCCCCCCCCCCCCCCGGGGGGGGGGGGGGGGGGGGGGGGGAATTCCCCACCAGTTGAGAACCACTGTTATAGAGATTACCTTAGTCTATATCATATACATTGGGGAGATCACTTTTCTTTTACCTTATACATTACCAAGATTACCTTAACTTGTACCATATACAGGGTGTTTGTAAAGTCTCACTACACTTTGTATGTAAAACAATTTTGAAAAATGATGTATATGATACTCAGGAAATAAATGACCGCAGACCCCGAGGTAGACCAAGAAGGCGGTGGAGAGATAATACATGTACAGACCTACAAGCACTTGGAATCGACGACTGGCAAGAGAAGGTCCACCAGAGAGACGAATGGAGACGGATTGTATTTGCAGCAAAGAACCTCAATGGCTCGGAACGCTGAAGAAGAAGAAGAAGAAGATGTATATGACATCATTAAAAAATGTGCTCCACAGTCCATCGTGAAGCAATATGCAGCGAATAGCTGTCATCTGCTGGAGTAATTCTTTGCACTCCAAACAGAATGGTGTTATCAATGGAAGAAAGAATTTTTTTGGTTGAACAAGTGTTTTGAAATAGCGGTCGATACACACAGATGGTTGTTCAAAGATTTATAGCAATATTTCCTGATAAACAACCTACTCATCGCATTATGGTTAGAAATTTGTTGAATAAGTTATAATGAATACTTCATTGGTACTTTCTAGCTTCCCCAAAACAGTTTTATACCGTAGCAGTGACTATTGTAACTAATTTAATTATGTTTTAGCACACTTTTTTACATGTACTTAATTTTTCAAAATTGTTCAACATACAAAGTGTAGTGAGACTTTACAAACACCCTGCACATTAGGGAGATCACCAGTCTTTTAACTGATACATTGAGATCACCTTTACTTTTACCTTGTATGTTGGGTAGGTTACCTTTGCTTTTATCTACTACTTTGTGAAGATTACATTTACCTTGTTAAATGGGTACATTACCACTACTTTTACCTTTATCGAAGCCCTCCTTGTCAACAGATTCCACTCAGTGGCTATGGAGGACGCAGTCAGATGGTGATAGAGAATGTTCACCAGAATAATTTGGGAGACCTAAGCATGGACCTCGGTCATGTCCAGCCTGAGAAAAACATTTTCCGCAATTTTACAGTCAGAAATACTGGTACCCGTGCGTGCTATATCATGGCTTCCTTACGTGGTAAATTAGTTAACCAAAACTTAACGTCATTAATGTTAATAAGCTCTGACTATTCCTGATGACTTTTCTGTCTCTATTACTCATTACTGATAGTTAGTTTCAATTGCCTTATTGTGATTTATTAGGCAGCTTTTTTAATTCAGTAGTTTGTCATTGCTTTCTGCACAGCTGACACCTCTTACCATGAAAATCAGCGCAAAGGTGTCTGCTTCCATATGGCCTCGGCTGATTTCAGACCCTGGATGGAGAATTGTGAAATACTGATTCAGTATCCCATAGGCCACATCACCCGGTTAATGTAGATGTGATTACTGACACCTGATTGATTGATTGATTAAGTTCAAGGACTATCTTTAGCAATCATTAAATTGTCTGTTGATTGAGAATCCTCTAAAAGATTTAAGTTTTAACTCTTACTTTCAATATATTGGCATACAGATTATCTAAGCATTGACAAGATCTCCTTTTATTGGAGTGAGACAAGTGTTCCTGCCAACCCAGTACCGTTCCCACAAGATCTCTGTTGCAGAGCTCTACTTCCTCTCTCCAAGTCCCAAACACCATGGCGGTGGGCAAGACGTACTGGTACTTCACATCTGCTGAGAGGCATATTAGGATTAACTAGGTCGTTATTCAGCACAGATGACATGATGAAGTAGGGTGGCCAATTCCCTTCCTCGTCATCATTCCTTCCCTAAAAATTCTGAAGATGGTTTAGTATTTATGTTTGTGAAGCTGCATCCAACCCCCAGAGCTGTGCTGGTTGGGGGGAAACTATGATCTTGCCTCTGCTAAAGATTTAACCCAGGCAGACGAGCATGCTGACTACTATGCCACTGCAGCTTCTCGGGTGAAGACATGATCTAAAAAGAAGTATATTGTCCTTGCGGCTGTCTGTGGCACTGCTGGCTGGTGTCTGCCAGAAGATTTGGTTGAGGTAATGACAGTCCCAGACTCGATATATGCCACACGTGTGAAGTGTTAGGTCTTTATATTTATATGTGGGTGTGTGTGTATTTATATATGATCAAGGTATTCTGAGGTTACTTACCTTCTTTGCTAACTTTCCTTTTAAGACAACTTAAAATTATCCAATGCAAATTTTTAGCCTTGGTTTACCAGGAAGCTTTGATAGTTGGGGGAATACCTCAGATTCCTGCCCTATCAAAGTGAATGTGTGTACTTACTTTTTACTAAACCATGTATACAAAATTCAAGATTTGCGAATCAGCCATGTGCACTTGTGGTTTGACACCGCAGACAGTAGATTACATACTCCAAGACTGCCCAAAATCCGACATGTATAGGCGGACATTCTGGCTTAGAGAAACAATAATGGAAGATACTCTATGGCCTACTGAGTGAACTAAGAAAGACAGTGACATTCATACAAGAAACAAGATTGCAGATATAGATAACTTTCAAGTGAATGAAAGAAGTTTATTAAACACTTGACGTTATATTAGATATATGTTTTTGTCCCTTATTTTTCAGATGCTTCAAGTCAAGCTTTTGAGCCGTCTCGTGCCAAAGTCATTCCAGCAGCTTTGATTTTACCTGCCAATGACACTTATGTAAGAACTGTTGATATAATGTAATTATTCTTCATCTGCTGAACACATGTGTCTCGATGCAGAAACCTTCCGTGGGTCTGTGCTGTGATTGGGGCCATCATATTTTGTAGGCCTGAATACAAGGAGGTGTCGGGCACTAGTCTTTTCCTGTGTTGGCAGACGATGAGTGCAGGCATCGAACCCTCGCCGGACCTTGCTTACGACATTATCAGTCTAGCCCCCTTTCAACTACTTTAACTTCACCTGCCTCACATGCTAACATTGTAAATCCTCCAATTGTATGCTTTTTCTAAAGCTGTCTTCTAATATTGTTTCCATCTTTAAATAACTCTTTTCTTTTCTTTCTTCTCTGAATTACACATATATTTTACTTCCATCTCTAAACCGCTTTCTATTTTCTTTTTCTTTTGTTAAATTATAATTATCCGATTTATCTCTATACTATATTCTTTTTTTGTTTTTGTCTTTCTCTAAACCAGTCACAATAGCTTCATTGCACCTGCTGCTGTGACTCAGTGTGGTTTGTTTTCCTTGTAACATTGACTGTGACATATGATAATTGTTAGCAGAATATGTCGTCTGGCACCACAGCGCGTTGGCGGTGTCATGCATGCCCTACTCCCTCAGAGGATGAAGAATATGGATACTTACAGTTCCAGTTGGTTGTTGCACGGGCCTTTGCTATATCCTCTACCACAATCCTTCCTGCTGGTGTCACATTGGATTCCTGATTCCATCAGTCATTGCCGTAGTGAAATAAATCAAACTGAAAACATACAACCAGAATCCCAGAAAGAGAAGACCAGGAAGAAAAAGAAAGAAAAGCAATCAAAAGGAAGGAAAGGGAACATAGACAGAAGGGAAGTAATAAGGGTGACTTGTTTTTTTTTAATGTACATAATGAGAACAAGGGAGAAAATTTAACACTCTGTGAATGAGCCAGTTCTCCAAGATAACTCAAGTGGTGGGATCTCCAGAACAAGGTTTTAAGGCAGTGACAGAAATATCTACTTCACTCAGTTCCTCATGCTGTTAAAGTTTAGCAGGAGCGCTCTTAAGGATGTCTATGAGATGTTCACAAAATCAGTCTGTCAGCTTCCTGCCTGTTTCACTGATATGTGCCATGATGGCGTGAATAAGAATGTCAAATTCACATGTGAATTATTCCTTAATTTCTTCTTCTTCTTCTTTGTGTTCATCTGGAGTGTTTTTTCAGATGTGATTGCGTTGAGTTATTATGCACCCTGGGCCGAAACCCTTGGGCCAACTCATCCGACTTCTGCGTGCATTTTTGACCAGGTTAGCACTCCTGGGATTCCTTAATTTGAAACTTACCATTCGGAAAGCTCACTAAAGTGGTCTGAATGACAAAATATACTTAACCTGTGGTGTGGTTGTACCTGGACCTATGTATGCCAGGTTGCATCTTTAGCAAGTAATGACATAAACTAGATTCCAGATTCACAGATGAATGATTCCTTAATTTGAAATTTGCCCTGGGAAAGCTCAATAATGTGGTCTGAATGGCAAAACATGTTTTACATCAGGTGCTGTTGCATCTGGGTATACCTACAGGAAGGGCTATATGGATTGGAAGCCTGCTTCTGCTGGGTGTCGGTATCCAAGCAAAGGATGTTGAGGCCATGATGGAGGATTCTGAAAGCAGCTAAGTTGTGGCTGTGTAAGGTGCGAATCAGTTTGGTTTTATTCAAAGTGCAGTAGGATTTGGATGGGCAGTGATGGATAGTGCTCTTTTCTGAATGGGTTCAGGAATTAAACAATGGTGACAGGCATGATTGTCCTAAACCTGCAACTGGCCTAGCAAGCCAGCAGGGGATTTTTATGAGATGAGGGTATGATTGGTGTCTTTGACATATGAGGGTAAGCTAGTGCTGTTAGTTGTATGTCCTTTACAGGATATTGCAGTCAGCCCCAGCATTTATTGGATGTTTGATATTCTGTGCTATTTTTATGTTTAGTAGTTTGCCATTTCTTTCTGAATGGCCAAAGCTTATACCATTGTGAAAATCAATGCAAAGCGATCTGCTAGACTAGTGATGATAGGCTGGAAAATGCTGTCTAAAACGTCTGTATCATGGAGCAGTAGCAGGTGGGTGAAGTCAAATAGAAGGGAGAGTCTAGCAGCAACACTACCTTGGACTTTTGCAATTCTGTTAGTATATTTCCTATAAGTTCTTTGCATCTTCTACTTGTGGTGGCTTTGATACAGAGTTACAATTCCAAACATTTCTATTCTCCAGGAGTTTGTTATTTCCATGACTCCATCTAAGAAAGAAGCAGACATATGTTTGACTAGACGTGCTGTTATGGCTATTCTGAGACTGGCCTGGGGAGACGAGGTTGCCAGACAGCATTTTATTCTGTAAGAACTCACTTGTAAAATTCAACTGTTCATTTTTTATAACATCAACAGTACATCCATCATATGTCATTATATTGCGACAGTTAGTTGCATTACTTTGTCAAGTCTGTGGTCCAGTGCCAGGGATGTCTACAGGCCAGCTTTGGACTTCCTAGGCAACATGGTGGATAGGCAGGTGGGCTGGTAAGACCTTTGAAGTCTGATTGTCTCTGGGCATGGTTTACCAGTGCATCTTCCACAAGGAAGACCTGGTTTCATCGCCCAGCTACTGAGTTGAGTGTTTGGTGTGACACTATGAGCTGTGTATTTCATTTTGAATGTTTCTTGTTTGTGTCAGTGATGAGAAAAGGATGCTGGCGCTGAATAGGACACCCATGGAGAAAGCCAGAGATAGTATGACTAGACACTCCCTTGTCTGGAATCCAAAGGGTGAACGATATAATGCAGTGGTTCTCAGCTGGTGGGAAATTTCTTCTAACACCCCTTCCCCCAGGGGGGAATTTTAGGGTTTCCAGTTAGGGAATTAAGATTACTTCAAGATCACATTAGTACAAGAACCGATTAATTATTGTTTTTCCCTCCATACTTTATGGTTCTGTACTTCTTAAATTTGTTTTATAACGTAAGTAGGCCCGCAAATCACGTTTTATGTAGACGTCTAGACTTGTTCTAGTATGTGTTGTTAAATTTAGCTTCCATTTTTACATATACTGTTTAGGGGTGGGGGGAGGGGGAGAATTTATAGGGAGGAAATACGAAAAGGGGGGTGGGGGGGGGGGGGGGGGGGGTCGTGAAAATGATATTCTGAACATATGGTGAAGGGGTGCATGGGCCAAAAAAGGTTAAGAACCACTGAAATAATGGGAAACCTAGAAACATGCAGAAGAGAATAAGAATTCGTCATCATCAAGTGTCATGCCGGCTGGCGTAGGTGTTCATGACTCCACAGCTCTCGGTCCTTGGCTTTCTGCATCAACTCTACTGATGATATTCCTCCATGCCACCTTCTCAATCCATCCAGCATAATTTTTCTTGGTCTGTTCTGCCTCTCTTCCCCTCGATCTTTCCAGTTGTCACAATGTTCTCCAGTGCCTCTCTTCTCATCACATGACCGATCAAAGCTGTTTGTCTGTTTCTTTTGTTGTAAATAATGTTCTAGTTTCATTAGCCTCTTTCAGACAATCGTTGTTAGTTACTTTGGTTATGGATAATGTGGGGAGGAATGGATGGAGCTGCGTGAGATACCAACAGATAGGGCAACTTGGAGGAGGTCAGCGTGGTCGAATTGAGAAGAGCGCTCGCTCTTAATCATCCGGTGCACTGATGCCAAGGTAGCGGGTTCAACCCCTACACTGGTCAGTTGGACTAAAATGTTGACTTCTTGTCCTTGACTTTGGTATGTAATTTACAAGTACCTCGGAAGCCGCTGTGGGTTCGCCTGATGGCGAAGGACACTGGTAATAGGGAAAGCTAATCCACGTGCAAAAATCAGCTCAGTGAACTAGAAGTAGTAGCACGTGTATGAAGTACGCTTGAGTTTAAAGAGAGCAAGCACAAATAAAAAAACATTATTTGGTTATTGGTTGTCCAAGGATGATCTTCTCTTTGACAGCTAGCCTGAGAGAGACAATTAGCACATAGCCTTTCATGTTGCTTCCTGAGCTGGTACTGTTTTTCCTCATCTTCAGAATATTAGTGTGTGTGAGAGAAAGAGAGAGAAATACACACACACATATCTCAAATGTGGCAACGGTTTTTTAAATATCTATAGGCATGAGAGAGAGAGAGAGAGGGTGTATAATTGAGATATTGTGTAAATGAAGTGTGTATGTATGTATTTGTTTATGCATGTGTTAGTGTCTGTCTGACTGCTTGTCTCATAACATGGTAATAATGCATTGTTTATGTTCAGGGCATTCATTTGACAATGTATTTTCTATGTGAATGTAACATGCACAATAGATTATTGATGTACGAAAGATGAGTGATTGCTGTTAGTAATATCTTAATAAACCCACACAGTATTGTCATATGAAAGCTTATATAAATAGTAACGTCCTAATACACAACTGTCTGACAGCAACCCTGGTCAGCAGTCACAGCAGCTTGTCCGTGACTTTGACATCCCACTGTCCGCCACACAGAAAGAGCTTGTCCACTCAGAAAGTAAGTATAGCCTACCGTTTGCTGACCCGGGACCCGGGCTGCGTAGGTTCGGCTTTAACTGCTATTCAATTTGTTCTGTATGTGTACACTATTTCTGTATATGACTTAACAGTCAGCCCAACCTGTTTGCTGAAGGTTTATTTTGAGGGGTATGGAGATAGAAAAGCAACTGGTCACCCCATGTCATAAAAACAATCGTGACATTTAGCACCCATACGACAGTGTCTGCTGGGGTGGGGATATGACAGCAACTGGTTACCACATCATAAATACAATTGATGACACTGTCTACTGGGGTAGCGATAGGACAGCAACATAAGAAAAGTAACTGGTCACCCCCATGTCATAAATACAACCCTGACACTTAGCAACCATATGGCAGTGTCTGCTGGGGTGGAGATAGAAAAGTAATGTCACCCCCATGTCATAAATATAACTCTAACACTTGGCTCCCATATGGCAGTGTCTGCTGGGGTGGGGATAGGACAGCAACATGTCACCCCATCTCATGATGTATGATGTCATAAATATAATTCTAACACTTAGCTCCCATATGGCAGTGTCTGCTGGGGTGGGGATAGGACAGCAACATGTCACCCCATCTCATGATGTATGATGTCATAAATATAATTCTAACACTTAGCTCCCATATGGCAGTGTCTGCTGGGGTGGGGATAGGACAGCAACATGTCACCCCATCTCATGATGTATGATGTCATAAATATAATTCTAACACTTGGCTCCCATATGGCAGTGTCTGCTGGGGTGGGGATAGGACAGCAACATGTCACCCCATCTCATGATGTATGATGTCATAAATATAATTCTAACATTTGGCTCCCATATGGCAGTGTCTGCTGGGGTGGGGATAGGACAGCAACATGTCACCCCATCTCATGATGTATGATGTCATAAATATAATTCTAACATTTGGCTCCCATATGGCAGTGTCTGCTGGGGTGGGGATAGGACAGCAACATGTCACCCCATCTCATGATGTATGATGTCATAAATATAATTCTAACACTTAGCTCCCATATGGCAGTGTCTGCTGGGGTGGGGATAGGACAGCAACATGTCACCCCATCTCATGATGTATGATGTCATAAATATAATTCTAACACTTGGCTCCCATATGGCAGTGTCTGCTGGGGTGGCGATAGAAAAGCAACTGGTCACCATATGTTATGATGTCATATATACAATTCTACTGCCTTGACATGTTGTGTTTGCTCAGAACTAGATTGAATGAAAAGATAATGTGTGCCTATCTTCCCGACTATAAAGAGTATTGTAAGGAATTGGACAGTCACTTGAGGTTGGTTATGAATCCCCTGGAAAACCCTTGATCTTTGTAGCATGAGGCAGGGGGCTTGGCTATTTTGCCACAGAGACTCCTGATGGGAGGTGAAAGACATAAGATGAAGAAAAGTGAAGCTTGCATTACATTTCAGTGAGGTTGTCCATTTAGAAATCAAACTGAATATTACGACTTTACATTTCAGTGAGGTTGTTCATTTAGTCACAATGTAAATCAAACTGAATAATACAATTTGCCATGTCAGTTAGGTTGTAGTCCATGTAATCACAATTTACATCACACTGAATATCACAATTTGCCATGTCAGTGAGATTGTACTGTAGTCCATGTAGTCACAGTGTAAATCAAACTGAATATCACAATTTGCCATGTGAGTGAGGTTGAAGTCCATGTAATCACAATTTACATCACACTGAATATCACAATTTGCCATGTCAGTGAGGTTGTAGCCCTATTAGTCAGTGTAAATCACACTGAATGAATATCACAATTTGCCATGTCAGTGAGATTGTACTGTAGTCCATGTAGTCACAGTGTAAATCACACTGAATGAATATCACAATTTGCCGTGTCAGTGAGATTGTACTGTAGTCCATGTAGTCACAGTGTAAATCACACTGAATGAATATCACAATTTGCCATGTCAGTGAGATTGTACTGTAGTCCATGTAGTCACAGTGTAAATCACACTGAATGAATATCACAATTTGCCATGTCAGTGCACTTATCTATCACAACAATATATTCCCTTAGTTAATTTAAACAGAGAAGCCTAAAACAACAGGTTGCACTTGGAGGTCAGCATGGCTGAATGGATAAAAACGCTCACTCTTAAACTTCCTGTGTGTTGATGCCGAGGTAGCGGGTTCAACCCCTATACTGGTCAGTTGGACTAAAATGTTGACTTCTCGTCCTTGACTTTGGGACATAAATGACAAGTACCTCAGAAGTTGGAGAGGCACACTGATAATAGGGAAAGCTAATCCACATGCAAATTTCAGCCTGTGTTTGGACTATGCCTGAGTTCAAAGTGAGCACACAACATTTGTAAACAAAATAACAGGTTGCACAATTTGTTGCCTGGCATATTTTGCTGTATGCATCTCGTCATATTGCAAAGTTAATTATCATGTGAAGTGGTTAAATAAATCGTATTTTGGCTGAAATATTTATTTTTGTCAGACAAAAGACAGCAGCTTCAGAATCTCAAGTTAGTGCCATGTTTATTTCATCTTTATTTTTCCCTGTTCCAAAAGTGAGAGGTTTGCAGCCCCCAGAGGACAGTTACTCTGCCCTCAAGAAAGGCATGACCATCAGCAAGGTTGGATTGTATGGGCTGCCTTCACAGAACCAGACTACAGCGGCTGTGAACACAAGAGCAGAACCACTTCTTAACCGGTATGTAAGGTTTGCTTCTGGTTTTAATCAAGAAGGGGAATGGGTGGCCAAGAGATTGTGATAATGATCTGATATATTTGAGGACATTCAGCACATAGGGTAAAAATACTTGCGGGCAGTTTAATTTTGCTGCAGTTGATACCTTCAGCATGGGAACTCTTCTCATTGGTTACTGAAGAAGGAGGCGGAGCACGTGTGGGAATGTCCTAGTGCAATGTTGCTGATTCATTAACTCGTACATGCTGGGTGGGATATTGGTGCATGATAAGGCACCCTTGGGGATTGTGTGTGTAATGCAGACTAACAGGTGGATCATCATCATTGCCTGGAGAGAATGGTGTGGCAGGGAGTGACCACAGGATCTGGCCAACACTTTTCTCTGAGGAATGGTCAGACACACACATAATTAGATTTCAATTGGTACCATTTGTATTGGGACTTTGCTGGTCATTGAAGATGAGAACGGAACACATATGGGAATATCCCATGTACTGTGATGTAGATGCTTGACTCTGCAAGTTATTTGAGGTTTGCTGAGATAAATTGTTGACCTCATACAATGGGTGCTGGTACTTCCGGTCCCCAACATGGCGGATAGGCATTTGAATCGTGAAGTCTCTGGAGTGTTTATGCTTGTGACTATGGTTTGCAGTCGCACTTTCTTCATGTTGGACTGGTAGTGCATGGTTCTGTCACCCTAGCTACTGAGTTGAGTGTGCAGGACGACACTGTGAGCAGTGAATTTTCTTTGGAATGTTTTCACATTGTCCGCGGTTGTTGTAGCGTGAACTCCATGTTTGGAACGTTGGCTGTCGCTTGGAATTGACTTGATTGCCTTTTCGGTTCACAGGTGCACTTTTCTCGTGGGGGGGGGGGGGGGGGGGGGGGGGGGGGGGGGGTGTCACCGCTAGAGCTACAGTGTTCATGCTTTGTGCGATGCTTTCAGCGGGCCGCCCTGCCGACAGGGACCAAGCCATATGGGGTAAATCCTGGGGCAATGAAGTCTATCCTCTCAACTTTTAATGCAGTAATGTGTGGCTGCTGGTTTTCTAGTGACAGCCGCTTTTGTCAATGATGAACTGTATTTTCTGTGGAAAACTTTTGTTTTGGCATTCTGACGGGGGCATTATACACTTTGTACCTGTGCGAGCTGTTGGCTTGTTGAGACTCCTATCTATTCCTGCTTGTCATACGGGGCAGTGAGGAGCATTTTGTGTGATATTCACTGTCGCAGGAACAGAGCATAATGGGGACAACCCGTTACTGTGAAGTTAGAACCGCAACTAACTAACTAACTATACAATGGGCACTGGCAGTTTCTGTGGGAGATAAAGGACAACCAGCAGTATACTAACCATATTATCCTTTAACTGCTACTACAGCATCACTATCATCATGTGACCTGCCAGACCGCACAGGTGATCATGCATTTCCACAGATCTCTGTGCTTGGTGTTCTGGATTAATGCTGTTGATGATATTCCTCCATGCCACCAGCCTTGGCTATCCTACATCATTTCTCTTGGTCTGCCTCGTACACTGCAGATTTTCCCTGCCATCATATTTTCCAATGCTTGTTTTCCCATTACATAACCCAAGAACATTGTTTGTCTCTTTTTATACTTGTATATATTCTACTTTAATTAGTCTTTTCCGAACAGTTGTTAGGTTGTACTCTGGCAGTCCAAAGTATCAGAAACGACATCTCCATTGCCTTCCTAATTTGGTCGTTCAAATTCAAAAATTCCCTGTCTTACAGCACAACAAGTTATATGTATAACATGTCAGTACTCTTGTGGTCAACTGTCACAGTCTCAATATACTTTAAGGACATGTAAAATGGTATCTAATTGTATTAGTTTTCTTTTAATGTTAAGGTAATATTATCTAGATTGGCAATAGTAGTTTGGCTTGATCTGATATGTGTAGGATATATTTCCCCTCTCTCTCTCTCTCTCTCTCTCTCTCTCTCTCTCTCTCTCTCTCTCTCTCTCTCTCTCTCTCTCTCTCTCTCTCTCTCTCTCTCCCTCCCTCTCTCCCTCTCCCTCTCCATCCCCATCTCTCCTTCCTCCCTCCCCCTCTCTCCTTCCTCCCTCCCCTCCCCCTCTCCCTCTCTCTCTCAACCACACACCCTCCTCCATTCTCCTCCGTAGATATTTATCCTGAGAAATACCACAACATCCCAGTTCAACTTTAGTGGGATATAGTATTCTTGTTTCTCTCTCTCCCCCCCCCCCCCCCCCCCCCCCCCCCAAATCACTATTAATGATCTAAGCTAGCTGACAGTGTTTTCTTTGATATATATATATATATCATTACAAGATTTAACAAAATATTTGTCTTCCCATAGGCCTGCATCCTATCAGAGGCCAGTGCTAACCCCAGTCGATGCAAACATCAAACCAACAGACAGTAATAAAAAGAAATGGGAACTGAATCCAACAGAGCTTCACTTCACAGGTTTGCCATTTCCTTGTCTGGTTTATGTATGAATCTTATTTAAAACAGAGTAAAGTTGTGAATGTATAAACTCTTCTAGTCCTTGGCAATTGTTGCTTCACTTCCTTTCCTTTCAGCCAGTTGTTATGTTACCTCACTCTAATCTCTTTATTGTTTTAATTATTTCTATAACAGGCAGTTTTTGCTTTAATACTCTTCTCTGTGACAGGCAGTTATTCATTTAACACAGTTTTCTCAATGACAGGTTGTTACTTTAGTTTTGTCTTCTCTGTGACAGGAGATACTATAACACAGTCTTCTCTGTGACCGGCAGCTGTTCATTTAACACAGTTTTCTCAGTGACAAGGAGTTGTTACTTTAGTTGTTTTCTCTGTGACAGGAGGTACTATAACAGTCTTCTCTGTGACAGGAGATACTATAACACAGTATTCTCTGTGACAGGAGATACTATAACACAGTCTTCTCTGTGACCGGCAGCTGTTCATTTAACACACAGTTTTCTCAGTGACAAGGAGTTGTTACTTTAGTTGTTTTCTCTGTGGAGGAGGTACTATAACACAGTCTTCTCTGTGACAGCAGATACTATAACACAGTCTTCTCTGTGACAGCAGATACTATAACACAGTCTTCTCTGTGACAGGAGGTACTATAACACAGTCTTCTCTGTGACAGGAGGCACTATAACATAGTCTTCTCTGTGACAGGAGATACTATAACACAGTCTTCTCTGTGACCGGCAGCTGTTCATTTAACACACAGTTTTCTCAGTGACAAGGAGTTGTTACTTTAGTTGTCTTCTCTGTGGAGGAGGTACTATAACACAGTCTTCTCTGTGACAGTAGATACTATAACACAGTCTTCTCTGTGACAGCAGATACTATAACACAGTCTTCTCTGTGACAGCAGATACTATAACACAGTCTTCTCTGTGACAGGAGGCACTATAACATAGTCTTCTCTGTGACAGGAGGTACTATAACCATGCCGATAAGCGTGGGCAGTCATGTTCTGCCATCTCACTCGATCACCAGAGTCGTGGATCAGCTCTGTGTTCCTGTCTCGACCATCCCATGTTGCCAAGTCATCCTGGTATTTACTTCTCAGTCTTCCCCTTGGTCTCTTCCCTTTGATCTTGTCGGTTCGTCACCAAGTTTTCCAAGTCATTTCTTCTCATAACATGCCCAAAAACTTTTGACTATCTACGTCTAATGACTCTAATCAGTTTACGATCTTCATTTGTTTCTTGAAGAACTTGTTCATTGGTTTTTCTGTCTGTCCATGGTATTCTTTGCATTTTCCTCAGAAACCACATTTCCACAACCATCAGATGTTTTGCAGCGTGATCTGCTCATTGTCCATGCTTCACATTCATACAAAAGTTCAGGTTCTATGTAGCACTTCAACACTCTTTAAGAACTGAAAAATGCTGGTGTTGACTGCAACGTCCTGTAAGGGATATGCAACTTTTTAACAAAAGTCAAGGACTAGAAGTCTATTTTTAATTCAACTGACCAGTGTAAGGGTTGAACCAGCTACCTCGGCATCAGCACACCAGAAGTTTAAGAGCTAGTGCTCTTATCAATTTGGCCATGCAACAACCATTTGGCTGTGCAACAAACATTTGGCCATGCAACAACCATTTGGCTGTGCAACAACCATTTGACCGTGCAACAACCATTTGGCCATGAAACAACCATTTGGCCATGAAATAACCATTCTCCATGCAACAACCATTTGGCCATGCAACAACCATTTGGCCATGCAACAACCATTCTCCATGCAACAACCATTTGGCCATGCAACAACCATTCGGCCATCCAACAACCATTTGGTCATGCAACAACCCCAACAACCATTTGGCCATGCAACAACCATTTGGCCAAACAACCCCTCAACAACCACTTGGCCATGCAACAATCCCCCATCAACCATTTGGTCATGCAACAATCCCCCAGCAATCATTTGGCCATGCAACAACCTCCCAACAACCATGATCAGGCATGGGCTTGGCATGAGTTGGTTGAGGACCTGTGCTCAACCAGGGGACAAACAGCAGAAGGAGAAAAAGGAGACACATTCTATGGGAATGCTTAGACTTTGAGACGCCAGGGTGTGGGTGTATTTCTAACCAAAACCCTTCATCTCCACGTAGCCTATCCTGGGCAGTGTGTTTAACAAAGCAAGAGTTGACCATGGTGATGCAGCCTTTTGACCTAGTTACTGGCCTCCCACTTGTCGCAAGCTATGGTAGCAAGCCTGCCTGCCTGCCCAGTGGTATGGGTTCAGATTCGCATGGAGGTGGATATTTTAAATTGACCTGAGCTCCCAGGTTGACCCAGCCTAAAACAAGTACCAGAAAATGTCTTGGAATGTAAAGGTGGCCAGTTTGATATTGACCGCTGAAGAGCTGATTGATCTATAGAAAATATGATATTGACCACATGACCGCTGAAGAGCTGATTGATCTATAGAAAATATGATATTGACCACATGACCGCTGAAGAGCTGATTGATCTATAGAAAATGTGTTATTGATCACATGACCGCTGAAGAGCTGATTGATCTATAGAAAATATGATATTGATCACATGACCGCTGAAGAGCTGATTGATCTATAGAAAATATGATATTGACCACATGACCGCTGAAGAGCTGATTGATCTATAGAAAATGTGATATTTACCACATGACCGCTGAAGAGCTGATTGATCTATAGAAAATATGATATTGACCACATGACCGCTGAAGAGCTGATTGGTCTATAGAAAATATGATATTGACCACATGACCGCTGAAGAGCTGATTGATCTATAGAAAATATGATATTGACCACATGACCGCTGAAGAGCTGATTGATCTATAGAAAATATGATATTGACCACATGACCGCTGAAGAGCTGATTGATCTATAGAAAATATGATATTGACCACATGACCGCTGAAGAGCTGATTGATCTATAGAAAATGTGGAGTTAGCACCATATGCTCAGTTCACCTGATTGCATATAAAAGTTAGTTTAGTTGATGGATCAACATCACGGCACACGGGTGTAACCCATTAGTGCTCCGTTCTCCTCCTAAATTCAAACCTGAGTCTAGAGAATCTCAGCTCAATGCACGAACTCCGTAGCACCGGCGGGATCCTGAAATACTTTGGATAGATTTTTAACTTGGAATTTTGCCCAGGCAGCCCCTTTAGACTACTCTTTTTCGATTTCCAACTGCCAGGGGATTTTGTACGTGCGCAGCAATACACACGGGTGTCCAATCTCACTATCCAGAGACCAGGGGAAATTTTGTTACTAGAAGTCCACGTAAAAAAATCACGGCCCTCACCGAGGCTTGAACCCGGGGCCTCCAGCACTCAAGGCAGACACCATACATTGAGACCACCCAGCATATAAAACAAGTCCTTTACTGACTGTATTAACCCTTTCACAGCTCAAAGATGTCCATGTGTTGTGTTGATTGTACAATACTTGTATGTTTCAGGTGGAGAGGTAAAAGTCAAAGACCACATCCAGGTGATCAACTACATCACCAGTGAGATACAGTAAGCTTCTCACTTTCTGTTCCACTCTTCTCATTGTTCTCCAAGCTTCTTAAAACTATGCCAGAGAGCGTTAGGAATTCACATATTCTAGGTCATGATATTTGAGGTAGAATGGGAAGATGCCTTCCCCATTGCTTTTCCTTCCAGACAATTCCTCAAAAATTGTCGACACCCGTTTTTATGAGGGTGGATTAACCCTAGAACTGTACTGGAAAGGCAATCCTGTCGCTGCTGGGGATTGAACTTGGACCACTGTCTTGGCAGGCATGCATATTGATTACTATGCCACCATTGCTCCTTTGATGAGGGAGTGGTATATTATTTTTATATGGGTTAGGCGACCAGGACTTTCAGGGAGGCAATGTTTGGTTACTTTTATATGGGTTAAGTGGTTGTAGGACAATCCATGAGGCTGTGTTTGAATGTCTTACAGTCACAAAACCCATATAAACATAATGAAACTCCATCCAAATGCAACATCAAAGTGAATGGAACCAATCTGAAACAAGTCAATGTATTTCAGTATTTGAGTACTTTAATAACAGCAGGTGGATGATATGTTAAGGCAGTTTAATGTAGAATAGCCCATGCAAAGGCAACACTTCACAAGACAAAGAATATTCACTGCAATTTATCTTTGTCGGGGTGAAGAAAAGAGTGCTTAAGACCTATATAGAACCAGTCCTGATCTATGGAAGTAAATCATGGACAATTAGCAGACAAGTGAGGAATTATGTAGAAACTTGGGGGTTATGATTTATAAAAGAATGATGAAAAGACTGTGGATGGATAGAAACAGTAATGAAGATATCTTTAAAGATAACTCACAAAGAGAACTGGCTACTCATATCAGACGAAGATAGTCCACATTCTTTGGGAATGTCATCACAACAGGAAAGTTGGGGGGCAGGAGAGGCAGAAGGAGACCAAGAGAGAAGATGCATAACAGTTTGACATGGCATGGCAGAATATCCATATAAGAAAAGAAACGTACAAGAAACAGAAGGTTGTGGAAAGACATGATCACCAACGCCCCATGGCATGGACCATAAGATGTGTTTGATTATTGTTAGTTGGGTTAGGTAGCTGTTTTAAGTCAGGTCTTATTCAGATATGATGAAGCTAATGTATGACAGTAGATGGTTCTGCCTGCTTGCTCTGAATGTTGGGCGGCGCTCACCAAACCTAACACCCCACATTGTACCAACAGCTTCAGAGTGAAGAAAAACATTCGGGAGGGTACAAGCCTTATCCTAGTACAAGGAAATACAACCTAATGACTAAATGTCATCGGCAGGGCAGACCAAACCCTAAGCCTTGGTCAGCAACTGGTCTAGGATGGAAGCTTTGACAGGTGAACAATTAGAGCATTGCTTTGCTGATCTGGCAGCTTCTGCAGCTGGTCTTGTTCCAGATGTATTGGTGTTACCTTTTCTTAGTAAACTAGGCAGGTTGAGAGAGGGATCATGCTGCATGGGCAACACATGATCTCTAAATTCAGCCCAGGCTGTGTGCTATGGAGAGGTATAACTCCATTTTACAAACTATCATCTGTCAAGATGGCCAGGTGCCAGTCAGATAGCTGTAGAACATTCACGTGGCGTCTCGGTTATTTCAGAATGGAGTATCCCAGCATTGTTTGGCAGCATAAAAATCACTGAGATATAAAAACTCTTCTGTTTTACAACACAAGTAATAGCAAGAATGCCAGTACCCTTAAGATGGACATACTAGTAAAATTCCATTTACCAGTCAATTACGGGCAGTCTACATTATTCAATTAAATTTTCTCTCCATGTGTTTACCACCTTTTCAGCATTACCAGAAGGGCTGGAGAGAAAATAAAAACACTTGTCATTGTAGATCCTACTGTAGAGATTTCAAATGTTAAGGATTTCCCATATACTTGATCATTATACATGATGTTAAGAACCATTTCCCTTCCTCTGTTTCCTTTTCCTCCCTAACTGATAGTAAAGTCAGATATAAATTTTGTGACGTAATAGTACGCAAAAACTTGTTTCAAACTTCAGAGCTATGCCATACAGACACCTATCATTTTTTCTGTTCAGCCACTCGGTCACACAAAGAGAATTTCAGCACACTGCTTGAACTCCGAGAATCAAATGTGTATGTACCAGAATCATACATGCTATAATTTTGTAATTTTACCTAGGCAAAGGCTCATGGAGCCTGCTCTGTTCAATTTCCATTTGCCAAGGTATTTTTAATGTATGCAACATGAAGAGTCATTCAAGTTGTTTGCACTTGTCTGAAAAGGCTAGATATATGAATCACTACCCAGGATCAAGAAGAATATGTTGTTCTTTTTTTGTTTTGTGAAATGCATATAGTTCAGACTGTAACAGGAGTCAGACATTATCCTTTATGCCACTCCATCGATGTTTACTTAATTATGTTGTAGGACATTGCAATCAACCCAAGGTTGATTGTCTGGGTAATTTTACATCCAGTAGTTTGCCACAGCTTTCTGACATAGACATCAATGTTAGTGCGCAACTGGCCAGTGTGTGGAATAACCCCACTACCCCGCCATTGGCGCATTGGATACTTGATGTCTTGTCAATATTCATTTCTTTCTTATGATTTTGTTTCAGATTCTCCGTAGAGTTTGATAAAAAGTACCTCACAGTGGTTCCACCCAAAGGGGTCATACTACCAAAGTAAGATGGTTTCTCTGTACTCAGTTATTTAGTTAGTTAGTTAGTTAGTCGCATATCCTTTACAGGACGTCGCAGTCAACTCTAGCATTTTTTTGCTATTTGTGATTCTTTGGCAAGTTTACATTCAGTAGTTTGCCATTGCTTTCTGAATGGCCGGCACTCATACCTTTGTATGGAAACCAACACAAGGCATTTTGCTTCTAAATCGCCCTCAGCTATGTTTCGAACGCAGTACACGAGATTACGAATTGCATCTGTAACACCTTCGCCACAGCGTCGGTTTACTATTTGTAGTTTGTTTTTATCCAAAGTATCTGAATTGTGATATGTGGAATGAGTAGATTCACTAGCTGAACACATGTATAGTTGTCCCATGAGTCTGACTTGTGTTGAATGAATAGATTCACACTTGAGCAAATGTGTATATTTGTCCCGAGAATCTGACTTGTGGAATGAGTAGATTTCACAGCTGAACAAATGTGTATATTTTTCCCATGAATCTGATTTATTGAATGAGTAGATTCACAGCTGAACAAATGTGTATATTTGTCCCAGGAATCTGACTTGTGGAATGAGTAGTTTCACAGCTGAACAAATGTTTGTATCTGTCCCAAGAATCCAACTTGTTTTGAATGAGTAGATTCACAGCTGAACAAATGTGTATGTTTGTCCCAAGAATCTGATTTATGAAATGAGTAGATTCACAGATTAAACAAATGTGTATATTTGTCCCAAGAATCTGATTTATGGAATTAGTAGATTCACAGCTGAACAAATGTGCATATTTGTTCGCAGCATCTGACTTGTGGAATGGGTAGATTCACAGCTGAACAAATGTGCATATTTATTCCCAGTATCTACCTTGTGGAATGAGTAGATTCAAACAATCCTTGTCTGTCAGGTCTGTCATCATGTCTTTGAATCCACCTTCAGGTGGAGATTTTCTTACACTTGACCTGGGCTGTCAGATCGAGCCAGTGTTAAATGTGGAATGAGTTGATTTACAACTGGACAATTGTATGATTGTCCCCATATCTGGGTTGTGGTGTGTGGAATGAGTTGATTTACAACTGGACAATTGTATGATTGTCCCCAGTATTTGGTTTGTTATGTGTAGAAAGGACAGATTTACAGCTGAACAATGCATATTTGTCGCCCATATCTGGGTTGTAGTGTGTGGAATGAGTAGATTTACAGTCAAACCCACTACCTCAGCATCAGTACAACAGAAGTTTAAGAGCAAATACTCTTGTCTATTTGGCCACGCAGACTTCCACTGGCAACTTTATTATAAAAGGTATGGTATTTGAGAGCTAACGTCAAAGCCATGACCCTCTCTGGTCAACAATCACCTTCAAATTAATATCCTATTTGTGGCTGACTTGGTCACAGGGATGGACCCTAATATAATTTATTTTCTGAGGTTGAACAGGGTGGCGGTATAATGGCATGAAGAGCTAACAAAGAAGAAGAATAGGAAGTCTTAACAATCATACCTTTTTTAAAAAAATAATCAGTTTTGCTGTATGGTTCTAGGTTTCATTGTATTGATAACTTTGTCCTATGTAGGAACACCTTGATGCTTGAGGTTTTTGTCAACCAGTCAAGCCTGTCTATAAAGGAACCATCTTGTCTAACTATGATTAAAGTGAACTGCTTACAACAAACTCAGGTAAGAACATATTGGCAAGATATACAGGTAACTTTGTTGTCCTTGTTTCAATTTGCAAGTAAATTTGACTGTTTCATGCCCGTGATTTACAAGGGCCTATAAGGGTAGCCAAGAATACTAACACTGTAGCCAACCATGCATGTCATAAGAGGTGACGAGGGAGGGTTGGCACGAGACTGGATACCTCATCCCATAGAAAACTTCAGCTGCAAAATCCAGGCAGTCAGGAACATGTCCACACAAGGGTGAACTGGTTCAGGGCCTATGTCCTGTATGAGATGAAAGGCAGAAGTTTGTTTCTTGGAGATATTTGAGACCTTAATGCCTTCGGTATCAGACAGCTGTTGCTTTTTCTATCGCCAGGAGTTGTCATCATCATCATCTGTTAGCGGGTCCCTTGCAGAACCTCAATTTTTATCAAACATCATCATGTGCTATGCCGAAATAGCATGGGCAGTCATGTTTGGCCAGAGTCATGGATCAGTTCTGTTTCAGTCTCAACCATACCACGCCTGGGGGGGGGGGGGAGTGTTGATCAGATGGCTGTTTTGCAGATCTCTTCTTCCTCTCTTCAAGCTTAAAAACCTGTGGGGTATGGAAGACTAGTATTGCAATTTAACATCTGCTGACAGGCATGACATCCTTGGGATGTTGGCCAAATTGATTACCCAGTCTGTGGGTAGGCCACAGAAGAAATGGATTGGAGAACTTAGTGACAACTGGCAAGATCGAAGGGAACAGACCAAAGAGGAAGACCGAGTGGAAAATACCTGGATGGCTTGGTCATATGCTATGGACGAGACAGGAACACTGAGCTGATCCTCGACTCTGGTAATCGAGTGAAATGGCTAGTCATGACCGCCAACGCTTTCCGGCATGGCACAAGATTAATTGATTGATTGGGTAGGCCACACCCTGATGGGGTGCCCCCCAAGGTCATAGCCACTGTGAATCCTTGTCTTATGACCTCAGTGAACCTTTTGATCATAAATCATTGTCAAGTGCCTGGTGGCCGATTGGCTTGGTTTATTGTGCCTCTCCACATTTTGTGATCTCCCACAGCATTATGTCACTTCTTGCACTGACACCTTTCCATGACATGACAAAAGCCTGTCAAGAATCTTCTCTTGTTGTCTTCATCTATCTCTCATTCCATAATGGCTCAGGTTCAATCCTCAGCAGTGACAGGATTATATTTTTACAACAGTAAAGATCTGGGATTAACCCTATCTCATAAGAAGCCAGATATGTTTCAGAATTGTCTGGGAAGGAAAGGCACTGGCCACCCTACCTCATTTAATGGCCTAGAATATATGAAACACTTCACACCCCAGTGGCAGTGTCTGCTATAGAAGCATGGAGCCCTGGGAAGGTTAACCCGGTCAACAAATGCCCTCAGAAGTCGGATGTGTCGGCCTAACAGCGCAAGGACGCAGCTTTGCTGTAAACAGGCACAACGCAGTCACATCCGAAAAAAAATCCGGATGAACGCAGAAGAAGAAGAAGAAACATGGAGCAGCCAGTAAATAAACTTATGGTCAGTTGCACGGTACAGAATGAGTGGCTCTTCATTATGGAGTTTGTTAATGTGTTATCAACAGACTAATGTATTGCAAGGGTTTGGATATGCTATTATACTCTCTGCTGTTTTCATATTGTTTGCACTCCATTAAGCAATGTTGTATACTGTTGGCTGTTTAAATGGATACATCTTTTCTCATACTCACCACCCACCCCAACATGAACCAATCAGTTGGTCAAGGTGAACATTAAAGGAAGTCCAGATAAACCTTCTCCAAAGCCATCGCTGCGTCCCTCCGCTGATAGAGCTACCTCCCTGACCACTCCAGCTGCCAAGTCATTCCACAGCTGCAGTACAGACCAGCAGATCTGCAGGCTTAGGATCGTGGTGGAGGCAGCGTCTCCAGGCAGAAGTCTGGGAAATGTGCTGAACCGGCTGGTCATAACCCTGCGGTGCCCAAGGAAGGCCATAGTGAGAGGATACAGGGTGCAGATATGGTCATTGTCAAAACCACACAAACTGGAACTAGAACAGGTCAGGTGTTTGTTAAAGTTTGTTGCTTATCCTTTACAGGACGTCACAGTCAACACCAGCACTTTGTGCTGTTGTGATCTCTTGGCAAGTTTACGTTCAGTAGTTTGCCATTGCTTTCTGAATGACCGGCACTCATACCATTTTGTAAAAAACAAAGCAAGGCGGTGCTGCAGCCAAATCGCCCTCAGCTGTGTTTTGAACACGAGTATGCGAGATTACAAACTGTGTCCGAAACCCCATCACCACGGAGTGGCAAGATGTTTGTTATTAGTGCTAATTGGGTATTGTTATAGTTAGTACACTTCCTTCTTCTTCTAACAGTCCTTTCCGCCTGGTATTGGTTAACATGTCTGTCCACGGACTTCTGTCTTGTGTACTGCCGGTTATTTCTGATACTCATGTTCCTCTATGACACAATTTCAGGATGTCCAGAATCTTCTCTCTTGTATCTCCTAGCTTCTCCTTCTTTCCAACTTTCCCTGTTCTAATGATGTACTCTAGCTTTCCCCTTCTCATGATGTGCCCACAGACTGTGGACTGGCTTCTCTGTGAGTAACCCGTTCTCTTTGTAAGTTAGCTTCTTTCAAGATTTCTTCATTATGTCTTTTTTTTATCCATCCATCATGTTCTTGTCATTCTTATATAAAACTACATCTCTGCATGATTTTTCTCTTGTCTGCTAATTGTCCATGATTCACTTCAATACATCACCATTGTTCCATTTAACTCTTCAGAACTAGTTTTCTGACTTTGATTGACAAAGATTTATGTTCTTTATCATGTGAAATGCAGCTCTTGTTTAGGTTGTTCCACATTTTCTATCTGCTGTTATTAAAGTACCTAAATACTTAAATACATTGACTTGTTTCAGATTGGTTTTGTTCACTTTCATGTTGCATTTGAGTGTGTACTTTTTCTTTGCAATAATGATTACTTCTGTTATTCAGACCAGTGTTTTGACTTGTGTTTTGCAATGACATCTATCATTTGTTGTAACTGCATTTCATTTTCAGCTACCAAATCCTTGTCATCAGCATAACGCAGGTTGTTTACATTGTACCCACTAACTGATATTCCTATCATGTCTGTTATGAATCTCACTTTTATTTCACTGTACACATTGAACAGATCTGATGACAGTACACAACCATGTCAAAACCTTGTTTAATGTGTTTGGAGGTCACTATGGCCAAAATGATAAGGGTGCTCTTGTTTAAACATCCGGTGTTCTGATGCTGAGGTAGCGGGTTCAACCCCTACACTGATCAGTTGACCTAAAATGTTGACTTCTCTTCCTAGACTTGGGGACGTAAATTACACGTCTCTCAGAAGTCGGGGGTGGGTTGGCCTGATGTTGAGGGACACTGGTAATATAGAAAGCTACTCAACACACATAGATCAGTTTTGTGCACTAAAGTAGTAGCACGTATATGGACTTCGCTTGAGTTCAAAACAAGCAAATATTTTTAAAAGACATTTCCCCAATTTATGGTTTCATTTTACCTTTTTTTTCCCTTCTAAATATAATTCTCATCAGTATTTTAGTCACATGACAACTAATTGTGCAATGTTCCCCACAATCTGTCGCACCAGATTTTTTTGGTAGAACTATGAAAATAGATTTCAAAAGATCATCAGGTACATATCAACCATTGTAGGCATTATTCAACGATGTTGTTATCACTTCTATACCCAATTCGCCAACAGCTTAAATTTCTTCAACACTGTGCAGACATCAAGGGAAGACAATTGTCACTTGTGACACTATGAGGATAAATTATCTTGGAAACACTGTGACATCTGGGAGGATCTAAGGTATTAGAAACAAAGGGAGGAAATGCTGTGTTGGCAGAGTGGTATAGAACACAATTGGTGATGAAACTTAAACAAGAACACAGATGGTTGTGAAGCAACCTTAACTTCTGCACTGCCCAAATGGTGCATGATAATGATGAACTATTTTTCAGTTTAAGAAGTATAAACTTTTTTATTTCTGTGCTTAGATGAAGAGTACTTTTTCACCAATGTCAGTAGGGAGCCGTTGACCTGGAAACTCGCACCCTTTGCTGCGCCATATGTCACGGTAAAGTACCTTGTGCTGGCTATGTCACCTTGTCTTATCACAGTACAAGTCTGTCTGTTGTTTATTTTAACAATGATTGAATCACCGTGTCATGGCTGGACATGACACACAAATAAATATTTTAAAACAGAATTTAGGCTAAAGAAATCAGAGTCAGATAATTACAGTGTGTCGGCCATGACAAGGCTTGGCCTTGTGGCATGGTCGAGACAGAAACACAGAACTGATCCACGACTCTAGTGATCGAGTGAGATGGCAGAACATGACCGCCCACGCTTACCGGCATGGCACATGATGGATGGCCATGTCAAGAGAGAGAGCTCTTTATGAAAGTATGTGCTGGGGGGAACACATGCAACGGTAAAACAATGTTACATGTGGGTGGACAGCATCAAGAGATGGACTGGATGACATGGAGGAACAAATGTTCACATGTTGGAGCTCCAAAGGTTGTGGGTTCGATTCCGGGCTGCGTCCTTCAGTTCACGGGTGCATTTATTCGGAGACTCCTGTGGGTCATCGCTGGAGCTACGGAATTTGTGCTTTGTGCGATGCTTTCCGCGCTGCAGAAAGAGACTGAGCCATATGGGATCAAACCTGGTGCAATGAAGTCGACTTTAAGTGACTTTTTATGTTAGAGCAAGCATTCACATGTTGGAGCAAACATTCACATGGAGGAACAATCATTCACATGTTGGAGCAAACATTCACATGTTTGAACTAACATTCACATAGAGGAACAAACATTCACATGTTGAAGCAAACATTCACATGGAGGAAGAAACTTTCACATCGAGGAACAAAATTTCACATGGAGGAACAAGCTTTCACATGGAGGAACAAGCTTTCACATGGAGGAACAAAATTTCACATGGAGGAATAAACATTCACATAGAGGAACAAACATTCACATGTTGGAGCAAGCATTGTCATGGAGGAACAAACGTTGACATAGAGAAACAAATGTTGACATTTTGGAGTAAACATTGACATGTAGGAGCAAACATTGACATGGAGCAACAAACATTCACATTTTGTAGCAAACATTCACATGGAACAATAAACATTGACATGTTGGAGCAAACATTGACATGGAGCAACAAACATTCAGGTGTTGGAGCAAACATGCATATAGAGGAACAAACATTCACATGTTGGAGCAAACATTCACATGTTGGAGCAAACATTCACATGGAGGAACAAACATCCACATGGAGGAACACACATTCACATCGAGGAACAAAGTTTCACATGAGGGAACAAATATTCACATCGAGGAACAAACTTTCACATCAAGGAACAAACATTCACATGTTGGAGCAAACATTCACATGGATCAACAAACATTCACATGGAGGAACAAACATTCACATGTTGGAGCAAACATTCACAATAAATATTTTAAAACAGAATTTAGGCTAAAGAAATCAGAGTCAGATAATTACAGTGTGTAATGGAGGAACAAACATTCACATGTTGGATGTATTTTTAGTTTTCTTTGGTGCCGTTACATATGTTTTTGTATATTTTTATTACATTTCTCCCCACTCATGTTGGAGCAAACATTTACATGGAGGAATAATCATTCACATGGAGGAACAAATATTGACATGTTGGAGCAAACATTGACATAGAGGAACAAACATTCACATGTTGGATGTATTTTTAGTTTTCTTTGGGGCTGTCACATATGTTTTTGTATATTTTTATTACAATTCTCTCCACTCATTCAAATAAGAGTTAAATGCAGGAGCATTGTCTTCATTGCACCAGGTTGTATCCGACATGGCTCTACCTCTCTCTGAAGAGTATCTTTTTTAAAATTTTTATATTGCATATCCCTCACAGGACGTTGCAGTCAACACCAGCATTTTTCAGCTGCTGTTGATATACTAGGCAAGGTTTTTTTTTTTAATGTTCAATAGTTTGCCATTGCTTTCTGAACGGGTGGCTCGCATGCCCCCGTAACTTACCAGTGTGGCACGATCTGCTGCTGAATCTCGCAGCTGCTGTTTTCCCCACGTGGATATACGGGATTACGAACAATGTCATTAACACCTTGGCCAGGGAGACCGGAAGAGTATCTAGCACCTTCAGAAGTGTGGCACTCAGCAGAAACTCCATAGCTCCATCAACGATCTCAGGGGTCTTCAAAATAAAATTACACTTGTGAATAGAATGAAGGAATCCAAAAATGAACTCGGACCTTCTGAGTGAGAGACAGGTGACTTAACTCTTTACCGGGCAGACGCTTGTAAATTTTTTAGCCCTGAACGGGCAAGATTTTTTCAGGTTCGGTAAAATTTCGGGTTACGTTAGTAAAAACATCACAAATAAGGTGTTAGTCAACCGATTTTAGTTAAATAAACAACACAATGAAGGGAAAAGCATGCAGAATATGTTACTCACGTGATTGTTGCTGGTAATCCATATATGAACACAAATATTTACCAAATACAGCATACTGTTTGTGATTATCAGTCATCTATACGGCAATTTACAAACACATTTTCAGAATCATAATCACTTTCTTTGAAGTCCGACTCATGACTGCTAATGCAAAGTAACGCTTTTCACTGATATCTAGCTCCGATTAATAGTCAACTTCGTGCCCTTCAATGTCACTTAAATTGAACCTAGCAAAATCTCGGCTATCACTTGAAGAATCGCCGAAATCCATTATGAAAAACTAAGCGTAAAAACCCGAAAACTATCAAAAAATCCTGTTCAAATTCATAGTAGGCGCTTGCAAATGGCGGCCACGTTGTCAAGCTTTCAGCGAAAGCGAAAGTAGCCGTCGGTAGTATCGGAAAGCCAAGAGATCGCGTTTTTACAATGCATAATAGTATCGGGCGCGTTGGGGCGGTCTGCCCGTTTAAGCGATCGGGCGGAAATGGACGTTCTGCCCAGTAAAGGGTCAACCACTTCACCATAGTTAGTTGTATATCCTTTACAGGAGGTAGCAGTCAACCCCAGCATTTTATGGCTGATTTGTGATTCCTGGGCAAGTTTACATTCACCATAGAGACCTTCTATTTGTTTATTAAAGCTGTCTGTGGTTTCTGTTCACATGACCTGATGTCTTAAACAAATAATATGTTTTTGCACTTGTGGTTTCTCTGCAGGATCTCAGTATACCATTTTGTTTCATGTTGTTTGATTCCATGACATTTTTTTCTTCGTCTTGTCTCCTCCACAGCTGCCAGATGACCCTCATAGCTTATTCCGCGTGGATTATGAAGTGTTTCAGTTATCTCCCATGAGTGGAGTTCTTCAGCCATATGAAAAACAAAAGGTATGATATGCCAGGAATGTGTCTTTTGTCTGATCTTTTTCCTCCAGGGCATTTCATTGCTGTCTGGTGACACTCACCATCATGTGCCCTGCCGGCTGGCATAGGCGTTCATTCATCTCCACAGATCTCAATCCCTGCAGCATCATTTCTGTTGATGTTCTTCCATGTTACTGTCCCAGTCTATGTAGCATTTCTGTTGATGTTCTCCCATGTTACTGTCCCAGTCTATGTAGCATCATTTCTGTTGATGTTCTTCCATGTTACTGTTCCAGTCTATGTAGCATCATTTCTGTTGATGATGTTCTTCCCTGTTACTGTCCCACTCTATGTAGCATCATTTCTGTTGATGTTCTTCCATGTTACTGTCCCAGTCTATGTAGCATCATTTCTGTTGATGTTCTTCCATGTTACTGTTCCAGTCTATGTAGCATCATTTCTGTTGATGATGTTCTTCCCTGTTACTGTCCCACTCTATGTAGCATCATTTCTGTTGATGATATTCTTCCATGTTACTGTTCCAGTCTATGTAGCATCATTTCTGTTGATGATGTTCTCCCATGTTACTGTCCCAATCTATGTAGCATCATTTCTGTTGATGATGTTCTCCCATGTTACTGTCCCAATCTATGTAGCATCATTTCTGTTGATGATGTTCTCCCATGTTACTGTCCCAGTCTATGTAGCATCATTTCTGTTGATGATATTCTTCCATGTTACTGTCCCAATCTATGTAGCATCATTTCTGTTGATGTTCTTCCCTGTTACTGTCCCAGTATGTAGCATCATTTCTGTTGATGATGTTCTTCCATGTTACTGTCCCAGTCTATGTAGCATCATTTCTGTTGATGTTCTTCCATGTTACTGTCCCAGTCTATGTAGCATCATTTCTGTTGATGATGTTTTCCCTGTTACTGTCCCAGTCTATGTAGCATCATTTCTGTTGATGATGTTCTTCCATGTTACTGTCCCAGTCTATGTAGCATCATTTCTGTTGATGATGTTCTTCCCTATTACTGTCCCAGTCTATGCAGCATCATTTCTGATGATGATGTTCTTCCCTATTACTGTCCCAGTCTATGTAGCATCATTTCTATTTATGATGTTCTTCCATGTTACTGTCCCAGTCTATGTAGCATCATTTCTGTTGATGATGTTCTTCCATGTTACTGTCCCAGTCTATGTAGCATCATTTCTGTTGATGTTCTTCCATGTTACTGTCCCAGTCTATGTAGCATCATTTCTGTTGATGATGTTCTTCCATGTTACTGTCCCAGTCTATGTAGCATCATTTCTGTTGATGATGTTCTTCCCTGTTACTGTCCCAGTCTATGTAGCATCAATTCTGTTGATGATGTTCTTCCATGTTACTGTCCCAGTCTATGTAGCATCAATTCTGTTGATGATGTTCTTCCCTATTACTGTCCCAGTCTATGTAGCATCATTTCTGTTGATGATGTTCTTCCCTGTTACTGTCCCAGTCTATGTAGCATCATTTCTTTTGATGACGTTCTTCCATGTTACTGTCCCAGTCTATGTAGCATCATTTCTGTTGATGATGTTCTCCCATGTTACTGTCCCAGTCTATGTAGCATCATTTCTGTTGATGATGTTCTTCCCTATTACTGTCCCAGTCTATGTAGCATCATTATTGTTGATGATGTTCTTCCCTATTACTGTCCCAGTCTATGTAGCATCATTTCTGTTGATGTTCTTCCATATTACTGTCCCAGTCTATGTAGCATCATTTCTGTTGATGTTCTTCCATGTTACTGTCCCAGTCTATGTAGCATCATTTCTGTTGATGTTCTTCCATGTTACTGTCCCAGTCTATGTAGCATCATTTCTGTTGATGTTCTTCCATGTTACTGTCCCAGTCTATGTAGCATCATTTCTGTTGCTCTGCCTCTTCTATCGCAGGTTTTTCCAGTCGTCGCTGTGTTTATCAATGCTTGTCTTCTCATTACACCAGAGGATGTCGTTTATCTTCTTATATTTGTATATAGTGTTCTGCTTTCATTAGCTTTTTCCAGACATTTGTTAGTTACTCTGGCAGTCCAAGGTATTCACAGTATTCATCTTAGAAACCACTTCTCTGTTGCCTTCAAGCTCTTCCTAATTTGTTCAGTCATATATAAGAGAAGTATTGGTTGTAGCAGGATATCTTCTTCTTCTTCTTCAGCTTTCCGAGCCATTGAGGTTCTTTGCTGCAAATACAATCCGTCTCCATTCGTCTCTCTGGTGGACCTTCTCTTGCCAGTCGTTGATTCCAAGTGCTTGTAGGTCTGTACATGTATTATCTCTCCACCGTCTTCTTGGTCTACCTCGGGGTCTACGGTAATTTATTTCCTGAGTGTAAGCGAGTTTTGTTTCCCTATTATCTTCCATTCTTTCTATATGCCCCAGCCATTGTAGTCTATTAGCCTTCATGATACCAGTGATTAGCGGGGACTTAAACAGATCATAAATGTCTTTGTTACTTCTTCTTTTCCACTCTCCACTTTGTGTATCCCTAATGGGTCCAAAGATGCGTCTTAAAATTTTGTTCTCAAAGGTTTGTAACAAGGCTTCAGTCTCCTTTCGTTGTACTCCAGGTTTCAGAGCCATACAGCACAACTGGTCTGATCAGTGTTTTGTATATTGTGATTTTGGTGTTACGAGATAGCGCCTTTGATTTTAGTTGATGTTGTAGTGCATAGTATATCTTATTTCCAGAGTTGATTCTAGTTTGTATTTCTTCCCTTATGATGTTGGAGCAGTTGAAGATTGTACCCAGGTATTTGTATGTTTCCGTTCTTTTAATGGTCATATTATCTATTTGTATGTGGCCAGAGTTTTTAGCCATTCCGTCTCTTGAAATTACCATATATTCTGTCTTATCTTGGTTGATAACCAGCCCCATCTGTTGGGCTTTTTCCTTTAAGTGAGTCAATATTTCCAATGTCTTTTGTTCACTTTGCCCTATAATATCTATATCATCTGCATAACCAAGCAGCTTGGATGTTCCTCCAATATCACATTCCTCCTTTATCTTCCTTACAACTTTCTCTAGAGACAGATTGAAGAGTAGCGGCGATAGTGCATCACCCTGTTTCAAGCCAGATGTTATTTGGAAGGGGTCTGATTTCCTGCCTTTATATGTTACTATATTATAAGTATCTTCCATGCATAGTCTGGTCATGTTGATTAACTTCCTTGGTATTCCGAATTCCTGCATAGCATTCCATAGACTATTCCTATGGACACTATCATAAGCCTTTTTAAAATCCTCAAAAATGTTATGGAGATCTCTTTTATATTCCCAATGTTTCTCGGCTATTTGTCGTAAGATAAATATCTGATCTATTGTTGATCTGTTTTGTCTAAAACCCGCCTGGTAGTCACCTAATATGTCTTCTGAATATGGTTTTAGTCTATTTAGTAATACTGCAGATAGTATCTTATAGCTTGTGGACAGTAGTGATATTCCTCTATAATTTCCACATTGGAACTTGTCTCCTTTCTTAAAGATAGGTATCAATAATGACTCTTTCCAGTCATGGGGTAATTCTTCTGTCCTCCAGATATTTATTATTAGTTCGTATAGCTTTAGATGTAATGCATGGCCACCTGCCTTTATAAATTCAGCAGCAATTCCATCAGTCCCAGTTGCCTTATTGTTTTTTTAAGTCGTGTGATTACATATAGGATTTCTTCAAATGTAGGTTCTTCAATTTGTGGTTCGCATGTTAGAACCTCTTCCAGTGGGAAAATGTTACTTGGAGCTTCACAATTTAGTAATTCAATAAAATATTCTTTCCATGTGTTGCACATTTCCTCATTGGTATTTATCATATTCCCATTTTTGTCTTTTAAACCATATGTGTTTTGTTGGTGCCCTCGTTTCATTGCCTTCAGTTCTTTAAAAAATTTTCTGGATTCATTTTTCTGGTGATTAGTTTCCATATCTTTGATTATATTACTCATATATTCTCGCTTCTGCTGTCTGACTATTTTTGTAGCCTCTTTACATTCATTTCTATAATGCTCTTCCTTTTGGATGTTATTAATGTCATTTAACCATACATGTATGGCATTCTTCTTCCTAACGACTGCTTCTTCACATTTTTGATTGAACCATCTGTTCTTTCTATGCGTGGTTAACACACCAAGACATTCTTCTGCGGTAGATTGAATTGTATTCTTGATGTTCAACCAAGTTTGGTCAACGCTTTCCTCCGAAGGGTTTTGCAGAGTTTCAAGTTTACATTTTATTTCATCTGTAAATTTCTCTTTGACTGTAATGTCTTGTAGTTTTTCTCGGTTATATGTTGGGTGTAATCTTTGTAATTTAGTATAGAAAGCTCTCTTAAGTTTTATTTTAAATTTTGCTCCAACGAGGAAGTGGTCACTGTGGCACTCAGCTCCTCTATAACTTCTGACTTGCTGTATGTTTGATGCATTTCTGTTGTTAATTAAAATGTGATCTATTTGATTATAGGTTCTCTTGTCACATGATTTCCAAGTAGCAGGATATAACAATAGAAAATACAAACAGGCACATGTGACTCCCGCCAGAAGGTGACATATAATAAACACAGGCACAATGTACATACTTTATAACGAACTTCAATACGTACACTGTAATTATTATGTTTCACTTTCTTACATGAGTTACATGTACCTAATTGTTTTTATTTTCTATTGTTCAGCCATGTTCCATGATTCACTGTCACACTGTAGAACTGGTTCTATATAACGGTTCTCCGCTCTCTGTCTGATATTCAATGATAGCGACTTACTTCAGCACTCAGTTGACAATGAACTACCTTAAACCTGTTTAGAAAACAGGACCAACCTAGGCCTAATCCCAGACAGTAGTACTTGCTGTGCTATATCCAGCATGTCCTGGTTACATCCTAATATAGCTGTCCGCAGACGTGAAGTTCCAGTACCAGTCTTGTTCCTGCATGTGAATGTTTGTTCCTCCTTGTGAATGTTTGTTCCTCCATGTGAGTGTTTGTTCCTCCTTGTGAATGTTTGTTCCTCCATGTAAATGTTTGTTCCTCCCTGTGAATGTTTGTTTCTCCACGTGAATATTTGTTCTGCCTTGTGAATGTTTGTTCATCCTTGTGAATGTTTCTGCCTCATTGTGAATGTTTGTTCATCCTTGTGAATGTTTGTTCCTCCTTGTGAATGTTTGTTCCTCCATGTGAGTGTTTGTTCCTCCTTGTGAATGTTTGTTCCTCCATGTAAATGTTTGTTCCTCCCTGTGAATGTTTGTTTCTCCACGTGAATATTTGTTCTGCCTTGTGAATGTTTGTTCCTCCTTGTGAATGTTTCTGCCTCATTGTGAATGTTTGTTCATCCTTCTGAATGTTTGTTCCCCCTTGTGAAAGGTGTTTCTCATTGTGAATGTTTGTTCCTCCTTGTGAATGTTTGTTCCTCCTTGTGAATGTTTGTTCCTCCATATAAATGTTTGCTCCAGCATGTGAATGTTTGTTGCTCCATGTGAATGTCTCTTCTTCAGCTGCTGCCTTTCATCTTCCAGTGGAGCATAGACTCCCAACCACATCAGGCCCTTTGTAGACTTGTCCATGATTGGGTGGATTGTGCAGTTCAAGTCTGCTACAGTACTAGGTGGTCAGTCTCACACCAACGCTCCTTAGCATCCTCCATGCATGGCAGGTTATAATGTCACTGCTCTTTGCTTCTCTTATGGGCCCTGGTTACACATGTGTGATGCAACTGTTTCCTCTATCTTCTAGTGCATTGTTAACTGGTGTGAGTATTCTTGTCTCTCCACATCTTGCGATCTCCAACTGTATCATTTTGTGCTCTGACACCCTTCTGTGAATTTTTCTCCATAGGTGCATATCAAGTTCTCACCTCAGTGTGAGGGATCCTACAACCAGGGCTGGTGTGTCTATGACACAGCTGACGGTCAGGACTTGTTTCATCGATTTACAGTCTACACAAAGGTATTGTACTAGCTGTAGGATACTACAGAATGATTCTCACAACATGAGTATCACAAAATTATCATCACAAAGGTAACATATTAGTTGTGGGATATATGATTCTCACAACATGAGTATCTCAAAATTGTCATTGTAAAGCACAAAGGTAATGCAATGTACTGGCTGTAGGATACAGCATGACTCTCACAACATGAGTACCTCAAAATTATCGTAAAGCATGAAGGTAATATACTAGCTGTAGGATACAACAACATGATTCTCACAACATGAGTATCTCAAAATTATCATTGTAAAGCACAAAGTAATCAGACCAAGTAAATAAATATCGGGCAGATAAATAAAGCATTATGAGGTTTATATAAGTTGAGAGAAAATAAGACGTTTCCAGGTTTAGAATGTTTTAACACTGAATAAGTACTGCTATATGGGACGGAGATGTGGAGAACAGCTGAAACAGTTGCTGATAAACTGCAGGCTGTCATTGACTAATGCCTGTGCAGGGTTGAAGGTCATGTGATGTGGCTAGGTCACTGCTGTGGAGCTGAGGGAGAGAACTGGACAGATGGCAGCAAATTAGGAGGTGGGGAGGGGTGGCACTGGGTGGGACACATTGAAAAAACATGTGATAGTGAAGGTGAAGAGTTCTATCTCTGGGGCCCACATGGTCAACAACACAGAAGAAGACCTTCGATCACATGAGGAAGAGAATGAGAGAAAGAAATGCGAGAGGTTTAAAGACAGAGGAATAATATAGGGACTCATGGAGGGAGCTGCAGGAGATAGTAAAATATAGGAGGGCTTCACATTAGTTTGGTTGAGGTTTTTTGCTCCAGTGGTAGGTAAGGAGCCTACTGACACCTTGCTGTCTTCATAGACGATGATTTAACTTCTGTACTACTATGCCAACTCATGCAGCAAGTTGACCCTGTGTTGATCTCTGAACAACTTCTGTACTACTATGCCAACCCATGCAGCATGTTGACCCTCTGTTGATCTCTGAACAACTTCTGTACTACTATGCCAACCCATGCAGCATGTTGACCCTCTGTTGATCTCTGAACAACTTCTGTACTGCTATGCCAATCCATGCAGCATGTTGACCCTCTGTTGATCTCTGAACAACTTCTGTACTACTTCTAATCCATGCAACAAGTTGACCCTCCATTGATCTCTGAACAACTTCTGTACTACTTCTAATCCATGCAGCATGTTGACCCTCCGTTGATCTCTGAACAACTTCTGTACTACTATTTGTCAGAATGTTATCAGCGCTAGGGGACTTGCATTAAAAGCAATGGTGACTACATCGAAAAATGATACATTTATTCTTTCCTTTTTCAGAATGTATTTTTTTTTAATAACATTTAAAATCTTCATTTGAATCCCCCTGGTAATTTGTTCATTAGTTTTATAAACTGGAGATTTCTCAGAGACTCATGGATTGCTGTGCTTATCTTGACTGTGGTTCCGTTTATAAACGATGGAGCCGCAGTAGTGTAGTGGCTAGCATGCCTGTTTGTCGCCCCGGTAGTCATGGGTTTGAATTTGCATGAGGGCAATTTTTAAAACCATTGGGCTGTCAGGTTGACCCAATCTAAAATATTGCCAGGAGATGTATTTGACCACATTGTCCCTTGGTTGCCAGTTGGTTAGTAAAAATATGTGACCAGAACCATATGCCAGATACACTTCAAGGTGTGTAAAAAGATGTCCCTTTTTTTTAGAATTCTAAACAATGTATTTCTGTAGTGAATTTAAACACAGAAGTCATAAACAATATATTATATGATTTATTGCCTGGCATATTTCACTGCAATGTATTGTTTGTGGCTTGTGTGTTTAAATGTCCTGTTTTGTTCATAAATGAGTACATACATGAGAATATGTTTACATAAATGAGTACATACATGAGAATATGTTTACATAGATGAGCACATACATGAGAATATATTTACTGTTCTCTGCAGGCATCTTCCAGCTCTTCACGCGGCCGTCGTCCTTCTGAACAGGGTACTATCCCACAGGGACTAAGTCCTACTCACTTCTCAAAATCACCTAGAGGAAAACACATGCAGAAATCCCTGAGCTCTTCTGCGCTGTCACCGCCTACCAGAATCAACACATCAGAAGCAAGTAAATCTCATGGAACAGGCTCATCTGTTGTACATAGTTCCAGAGTAGAACACAGAATCGCTCGGCATGGTGTGCATCAGTCAAGCAATTCTGGTGTGTCACCTGCCTTAATTACCAAATCAAACTCAGTTGTACAAAGACCTACTCCTGCTTTAAGCCCTGGTGTATCACGAGTGCCTGTAAATGATTCCAGGGAGGCATCATATCATCTACCGCCTGTGAATTCTCATACAGCGTTAAGTAGTGCAGCAAATACCAGAGCTACAGCCAGAGAAGTCGTTGCTTCACCCATTGTAACAAAAGACACTGAAAGCTTCATTAGTAGGATCTGATTCCATGAACTCTTTAGCCATACAAGAGTCCAATTCTTCAAGGGATGGGAGCTCCTTCAGGTAGTGTACCCTTGTGTGTTATTCAGTCCACAGATTTGTGTTGTAGAAGGGGGCTTCAAATGAAAACCTTAAAAGTGTGATAGAAATTACAGTAACCTTGCCATCATTAATATTGTTGTTTAGGGTGTTGAGAGTGCTAAGCACTTGACATCATGACCCCAGAGTGGTTTCACACGCAACCAAGAGAATTTTCTTTTACAGGAATCCAAGCACCTTATTGGCGCTGAAAGACTTGCATTGAACGCAATGGTGACTACACTGAAAAATGATACATTTGTTCTTGACTTTTTCAGAATACGTTCATACAAACAAACAACTTTTACGGTTTTCATTTGAAGCCCTCTCGTATATGGTGATGTGGTCAGTGGGTCTGCCTGGTACTCTGAAGGTGGCGGGTTCCTTCTTGGACTGTCATTCAGACCACATGTGACATTTGTCCTGAAATTCCTGAGAGCTAATGCAGAAGTGAATGCCTTTTGTGATGCCCTTGACAGGCGATTCTGTGAGACTGGGCCAGACGGGGGTCAAACCCAGTGCAATGAAGTCGATCCTCTTGTGTTTAACCTTTGTGTCTAATGGCTGGTGCACAGTTTCTTTAGCTTATGATTTCTTAAATCTAGCTGTATGATTGTCCATAAACTGTTGCATGGACATTTAATGTGGTGGTTTCCCCTTGTTTTCAGTACATTCATTCATTCATTCAGTCCTTTGCAGAGCCTCGCTCCCATAACAACCTTCCCAAAAACCTCTCAGTCATAAGCAAGATGTCCCACTTCTGATACAACCATCTGGAGATCATCCGCCACATCCTGCACCCATCTTCTCTTTGGCCTTCCTCTTCCTCTCTTCCCAGGCATATACCCCCCATTATTGTTCTCTCCAAACTTTCGTGATGTTTCAAGTGACCAAAATATTTCAATTCTCTTTGTTTAACCGTCTTTAATAGTCAACCGTCTTCAATATTCAACTCTTGAAGTATATGCATTTGTTAATTTCTTTATCCAAGATATTCTTAGAATTCGTCTATAACTTCGGTATATAAATGAGAGATTTTCATACTCATTAATCACCATCATCAGATTAGTCGGTCTGATGACTGGTATTGAAGTCGTCAGATCATATTTTTTTCCCGCTCGCTCGCTTTTAACTCGAGTATAGTCCGTACACACTACTTCTAGTAGCACTAGACTGAATTTTGCTTGTGGATTAGCTTCCCCTATTATCAGTGTCCCTCGCCATCAGATGAACTCACTCTGACTTCAGAGGTTCTTGTAATTTACTTCCCAAGTCAAGGACAAGAAGTCAACATTTTAGTCCAACTGTCTGGTGTAGAGGTTGAACCCCTTACATTGGCATCAGGATACCAGATTTTTAAGATCGCGTGTTCTTATCCATTTGTGCATTCTTATCCATTCACATGTTCTTATCCATTCACACATTCTTATCCATTCACATATTCTGAAACATCCGGTGTGCTCATGTTGAGGTAAGCCCACTGTCACCTTTTCTCAGTATGTCTCTTAAGTTCTGTGTAAGTCCCAACCATAATTTTGTTGCATACCAATATGAAATAGTTATTTCTTGATTGTCCTTCCTTTTTTCCTAGTGTATTCTCCTGTGTTTCATTAGCAGACCTCTATATCCCATCGTGTGACATGCCAAGAAGCTCTACATTTGTGTACATTTGTCAGTAGTAATTCTAGTTTCCTGTATGTCTTTAGAAATCTGTTCATTTGATCTTGTTTCTGTCTGAGTCATTGTTTGCTTCCTGCAACACCACTATCTCAGAAGTTTCTAGACTGTTTCACACCTTTTTGGTTAGAAGTCAAGTTTTAGAACCATATAGTGCTACAGGCCAGATATCCATGGTGATTATTCTTGTCCAAAGCTGAATATTGATTTTACTTAATGACAAATAATCTCTTTATTTCAATTTTTGATGACTGCAGTCTAAGATCTTATTTCACAACAAGCAGTTTCTGTAATGCTTTGACCCCATAAACGGGCATGTTAGTGTAGTTGGTAGGGAGCTATGCTGATGTCATTCGTGTGATTAGGTGAGGATTTCGACATGTGCTAACATTCAAAGACTGGCCACCTATTGCTCGGCGAATTCATGCCTATAAAATGTGAGTGTCTGTCACATTACAGATCCATAGCTGGTTCCTGATTCTGGAGAAAGAATCAGTCCCATGTTTGTGTAGAGCAACTAGCACTCTGTGGGTGATGTAGCCAATATCACATCAGCCACTGGACATCCCTGGACATTGCCTGGTACCCTTGTGAGGCTCGCTTGACCTGGGAGATCCCGGTCAGTTGAAATCCTCGATCGGGATTAGCCAACAGACAAGCGAACAATTCTCAACAGGGATTCAAACACATTAGCCAACAGACAAGCAAAACTTCTTCAATGGGGATTCAAACACATTAGCCAAGAGACAAGCAAAACATCCTCAGTGGGGACTCAATTATAATAGCCAACAGACAAGCAAAACATCTTCATGGGGATTCAAACACATTAGCCAACAGACAAGCAAAAAATACTCAGTGGGGATTCAAACACATTAGCCAACAGACAAGCAAAAAATCCTCAATGGGGATTCAAATACATTAGCCAACAAACAAGCACAACTTCCTCTATGGTCGTTTCAAACACATTAGCCAAGAAACAAGCAAAAATTCTTCAATGGGGATTCAAACAATTTAGCCAACAAACATGCAACAAGTCTTCAGTGGGGATTCAAACACATTAGCCAACAGACAAGCAAAAATTCTTCAATGGGATTCAAACACATTAGCCAACAGACAAGCAAAAAATCCTCAATGGAGATTAAAACACTTAGCCAACAAACAAGCAAAACTTCCTCTATGGGAATTCAAACAAATTAGCTACCAAACAAGCAAAACTTCCTCTATGGGAATTCAAACAAATTAGCCACCAAACAAGCAAAACTTCCTCTATGGGAATTCAAACAAATTAGCCAACAAACAAGCAAAACTTCCTGTAATGAGGATTCAAGCAAATTAGCCAACAAACAAGCAAACATTCTTCAATGGGGATTAAAACAAATTAGCCAACAGACACGCAAAAAATCCTCAGTGGGGATTCTAGCACTTTAGCCAACAGACAATCAAAAATTCATCTATGGGGATTCAAGTACATTAGCCAACAAACAAGCAAAATTTCTTCAATGGGGATTCTAGCACTTTAGCCAACAGACAATCAAAAATTCATCTATGGGGATTCAAGTACATTAGCCAACAAACAAGCAAAAATTCTTCAATGGGGATTCAAACAAATTAGCCAAACAGACAAGCAAAAATTCCTCTATTGGGATTCAAACACATTAACCAACAGATAAGCAAAAACTTCTCAATGGGGATTCAAGCACATTAGCCAACTGTCATTGTTAGAACTGTCATTTTACTGCCTATAAGTACCTTGCAGTGCATTACCCAACAAACAAGCAAAACATCATCACTGGGGATTCACACACATTAGCCAACAGACAAACATGCTTGCCACTGCACTCCTGTAGCTCCCTTATGTATATGCAAGTGTTTATGTATTGTCTGTGGCCATTTATCATGTTGATTTATGTGATTCTGATTTGGATTGTTGCTGTTGTATGTTATTAGCATGGCAGTTGGAAAGTGTTATGTTGAGATCAGAATGTATAAGAGTATAGTGTTGTGGAGTTAACATGAATGAGTTGGTGAAATGTATAGTTAATGTGTGGGTTTGACATGAATGTCTATATGTGAAAATGTATAGTGTGTGTAGAGTTTATATGAATGAAGTACAAGGGGCTTCTCATAAGTCTTTAGCCTGACCATGAAGGAGTAGGTGAAGAAAATTGAAATTTGGCACATGTATAGCTCATTCAATTTTTAAAGGACATATGAATTATGAATTTCCCATCTCAACTGGTTTTCCCGATATGGTGCATGGCACAACACACCCTATTGACCAGATCTGCACATCCAACGGTTTGTCAGAACAATGGAGAAATCAGACGCCAGGATTGTGATAAAATTCTTGATGTTACAGGGTAAAACACCTACAGAAATACACAGGGAGATGGGGCCAGTGTTTGAGGAAGTCTGTCCTTCGTATGCTTCTGTAAAAAATTGGTGTTTGCAGTTTAAGTGTGGCCGTTCCCAAGTTGCTGATCTGCCAAGATCAGGACGACCGTCCTCAGAGTGCAATGATGCAAATTCTGCAAAAGTGAAGAAAATCATAGACCAGGATAGGAAAATGACAATTGCAGAGATATCGGGTTCAGCAAAACTGAGTAAGAGTACAGTTTTAGAATTTTACACAACAGACTGAACATGAGAAAAGTGTGTGCCCCGCGCCTGCTGACATGTGAACAGAAACAAACATCCGGGTTGATTGCTGTGGCCAGTTGCTCAACATGTGGCGGTCTAAAAACATGTAAAAGACCATGGGGACGGTAGATGAGACTTGGATTCACCAAATCGTAAAAAACAGCTGAAAGGAAATCGTCTTGGCAGTGACGAAGATGTCATACTGGCTTGTGATAACTGGTTTAGTTAGAAAAATAGGTTGTTTTATTCTGAAGGTCTTTTCAAGGTCACGCAGAGATGGCAGAAATGCATAAATTCAGGTGGTGGCTACATTGAGAAGGAATAAGCACTGTGCCAAATTTCAGTTTTCTCCGCGCCTACTCCTTCATGGTCAGGCTAAAGACTTATGAGAAGCCCCTTGTATATGTGAAAATATTATGTTTATTTCTGAAGTTAAAATTAATGAGGTCTGTGTGAAAAGTATAATTAATGTATGGAGTTTGTGCGAATGAAGTGCATGTGAAAATGTATGTTATTATGTGAAATTAAAATAAATGGAGTTAATGTGAAAATGTATAGTTAATGTATGGTGTTAAAATGAAGTCTGTATGAAAATGTATAGTTAATTTGTGGAGTTTGTGTGAGTTATGTGTGAAAATGTATGTATTGTGTGAAGTGATTGATTGATTTAGGAATCAACATCACAGCATTCGGGGCATTCCCATAAGTGCTCCGTCCCCATCCTCAGTAGCCAGCGAAGAGCTCCAACACTAATAGTACCAGTAGCAATCTGATTATAAGTCCGTCTCGCCTTTCCGTTGAGCGTCAGCCAGATCCCCTCGTCACTCCTCGTCTCATTTTTGCCAGACCATGGTAATCCATTTGCTCCTCCGAGGTGTGCACGTGCTCCCACAAAGCCACAACCACATCTGCCTTGTCATGTATTAATACTCCACCACGTTCTGCAGAGCCAGCCAATCTGTCCGCCTGTTCATTTCCCAGCACACCGGCATGCCCCGGAGAAAAGATCCAGGCGATGCTTGTCACCCGTGACCTCCGAAGCGAAGCAAGCCACTCCGCACGAAGCCTGCCCGTCCTCACCCTCGTCAGCATGCTTTCTGAGTCAGTTACAATCACGATGTGTGTGTGTGTCGTATTCTCCATCCAGCGGAGAGCCGCAGTGACTGCCTCCACCTCCATTCTTAAGCTGGATGTTGTGGTATCATATGCCAGGCTCTCCTGCCCCAAACATCGACCATTAGCTTTGGCTATGAACCCCCAGCCACTTCTCTCACCTCTTGACACCGAACCATCTGTGTAGATAATCACATCACCCGAGTGAGCATTGTCCTGAATTAGTTGCTGGATTTCCACTTCCGTGGCCCCTGCTGGCCACTCTCTGCACTCCCGGCTTAATGTGATTATAACTCTGCACAAGTCTGACTGCTCCGCTGGCACTCTGACCCACTCCTCTCCATGCCTAATGTTCTCCAAGGGGCACACCTGTCTGATCGTATCCTCCGCCTGAGCCATCCATGATTTCCCTCTTATCAGTCGCTGACCCTTAACTGCGTCCAGCGCCTCATGCAGTGGGTGGTCTGTGTCTGCAGCTACTCTGAGGTATGCCTTCGCCTGCATCACCTTGAGCCTACCAGCAACAGTCGGCAGACCAAGGATGTAACGCATACACACTACTGGGGTGTCTCTAGTGCATCCCAGAATGACCCGCCTAGCTTCGTTTTGTATGTGCTCTAACTTCACCAGCTGACTCTCTGAGACAGTGAGCAGACCTAATCCATAATCAATTACTGAGAGGATCAAGTGCTGGTATAGTGTGAAAAGCATTCTCTGCTCTGTGTCCATTGCAGCCATAGTTTTAAGTGCACTGAGTCCCTTTTGAGATCTTGTCACAACCTGTCTCCACATGGTCCTTGAAGGATAGGCTCCTGTCAAATGTGATCCCCAGATACTTGTTTGTTCTCTCTGCTGACATTTCTACCATCTATCGCGAGGCTTGGGACATCAGCTCTTACAATCCTGTTGTCCAGAGAGCACCACAAAACAGCCGCCTTTTCCGGGTGGATGACAGCGCTCATTTCTGTGCACCAGTCAATCACTTTATCTACTGTCGCCTGTAACTCCTGGGCTGTTTGCTCCCTAACTCTCCCCTGCCTATATGCAAGAATATCATCTGCAAATGTTAGTATTCTTCCAACCCCTGGTGCTTCTAGGTTTGCAATCTTGCTCGTATTCACATTAAAGAGCACCGGTGAGACTGCTGATCCCTGTGGCAGTCCCGGGGTTAACATATGTGGCTCTGAGGTCCATGCACCCAGACGGAGAGCAACCCAACGAGAGTGCAGGACGGCTGCTATCCAGTTCACCAACCAGGAATTGACCCCCTTCTCCATCAGTGCAGTCATCAAAATATCATATCGAACTCTATTGTATGCATCCTCGAGATCAAGCGCTGCTGCCATCATTTCCTGTCTACTCTGGAACCCCTCATAAACATCAAGGGCAAAAGTGGCTGCATTTGACCAGGTATCTTTTCCTGGCCTGTAGCTCCCCAGGCCTGTGTGAAGTTAAAATAAGTAACATGGACATTAAAATATATAGTTAATGTGTGGGGTTAACATTAATTGAATTAAAATAGAAATGTATAGTTCATATGTGGAGTTAATGTGAATGAAGTTGTGTGAGATGTATAGTTAATGTGTTGAGCTAGCATGGATGTAGTCTGTGTGAAAATGTATAGATAATATGTGGAGTTGACCTGAATGGAGTCTATGAAAATGTATAGTTAATTTGTGGAGTTAACACAAATGGAGTGCATGTGAAAATTTATAGGAAATTTGTGGGGTTGACATGAATGGAGTGTATGTGAAAATGTTAGGAAATTTATGGGGTTGACATGAAGGGAATCTATGTGAAAATGTATAGGAGATTTGTGGGGTTGACATGAATGGAGTGTATGTGAAAATTTATAGGAAATTTGTGGGGTTGACATGAATGGCGTGTATGTGAAAATGTATAGGAAATTTGTTGGGTTGACATGAATGGCGTGTATGTGAAAATGTATAGGAAATTTGTTGGGTTGACATGAATGGAGTTTATGTGAAAATGTGTACTAGTGTATAGAGCTACAATGGAAATGTACAACCGGTGTATGGCATATTTCCATGTGACTCCAGGGTCAAACAGTTGAAGGGTCAGCCAGCTAGTACCAAACAATTTTCTAGGAAAGACAGGTAGCAAGGAAGTGAACAGACACCTCACCTCATGTCATGGTCTAGAATATGTAATGCCTGAAACTCCACACTCTAAAAGCAGTATTTGCCATTGAACTATGTTTTAGTTAGTATAAATGTGCTAATCATCACCCCCTGAGTGCTGGTCAGTCTAAACATATGGGGCTCGCACCACATATCTGGTATGCTTTAAGGCAGGGGTGGCCAACGCGAGGCCCGCGGGCCAGGATGGACCGGATGTCGTGTTGCAGCCCGCGGGGTGGGAAGCGATGATGTGGTCGAGGCTGTAGCACGCTTGCTTGTTTACTTTAATTAACAAAATAAAAACCAAAAAAAATTAGGTGTTTGGCCCGGCAGAAACTATTATTTCTGAAAAGGTTGGCCACCCCTGCTTTAAGACATGTAAATGGGTTCTTTACTTAGTTTACTGTTCAAGATGAAATGATCAGATGATCAGAATTCTAAGGTAGACTTGTGTGCCTAATTAACTCTGAAAATGAAGTTTGATTGTCCTTTTATTCCTATACAAACTGTATTCTTCTAATTCCCTGATTAACTGGAATCACATAGTTACACTCTTCTTCTTCTTCTTTTTCGTTCATCCGGAGTTTTTTTTCCGGATGTGATTGTGTTGTGCCTGTTTACAGCAGAGCTGCGTTCTTGCGCCGTTAGGTGGACACATCCGACTTCTGCGGGCATTTGTTGACCGGGTTAACCTTCCCTGGGGTTAGTTACACTCAAGACACAGCCATATGTCTCTCAGCAGTGTTCAGATTATAGAGATGTGTATATATACTTCTGAATGCACATGTCATCTTATGATTTGTTCTGACAACTTGACACATCTGGTGTGTGTGTGTGTGGGGGGGGGGGGGGGGGGGTTACATTTCAATGTCTGTTTAAATATAGGCAGAGCGGAAAGGCAGTAAGAAAGTAGAATAGCAGAACACATCCCTAAATGGATAACAAACAAACAACAGAACATTCTGGCAATCTGGCTAAACCTACCAAGCGGACAGAAGGAACATCTCCATAGTTTGTCACTTATTATAATGTGGCAGACATTGTGCTTTTCACCACACATAACTAACAGTGGCTGATATTGTCACTTACTAGAATGTGGCAGACAGTGTGCTTTCCACCATACATAACCAACAGTGGCTGAGATTGTCACTTACTAGAATGTGACAGACAGTGTGCTTTCCACCATACATAACCAAAAGTTGCTGAGATTGTCACTTACTAGAATGTGACAGACAGTGTGCTTTTCACCATACATAACCAAAAGTTGCTGAGATTGTCACTTACTAGAATGTGACAGACAGTGTGCTTTCCACCATACATAACCAAAAGTTGCTGAGATTGTCACTTACTAGAATGTGACAGACAGTGTGCTTTCCACCATACATAACCAAAAGTTGCTGAGATTGTCACTTACTAGAATGTGACAGACAGTGTGCTTTCCACCATACATAACCAAAAGTTGCTGAGATTGTCACTTACTAGAATGTGACAGACAGTGTGCTTTCCACCATACATAACCAAAAGTTGCTGAGATTGTCACTTACTAGAATGTGACAGACAGTGTGCTTTCCACCATACATAACCAAAAGTTGCTGAGATTGTCACTTACTAGAATGTGACAGACAGTGTGCTTTCCACCATACATAACCAACAGTGGCTAAGATTTCCAGAGGTGTCTGCTAATACATGTGGTTAGAGCATAATTATATCAACAAAAAGACATAGTCCCTTTAAAACTACTGTGGTGACAGTCAATATCAACAACCTAGATTCTATACAGGCATGCTGGCCACTTCATTCATACCTCACGATTGTACAAATGGCAAAACGAATCAATATTTATTCTATGCGGTTCAGCTCATACATTTGCTGTCGCGATAATGCCCACACAATTATTCACTGCTCGCTTCTAGAGCATACATTAATCGCACTCATAACTCAAATACATTCTTCGCACTAGCTATGTCTAACTGCGTCCTTTCTAAACTACACATTGGCTAGGAACGTCGCACACGTCTGGTCGCTCTGACTGTCCAGTCCGGTCTGAGTAAGTTTACAGGTTCACTTGGCTGGCTGGTCCTCAAGTCATCGTGCGGTCAGCAGCGCTGCGTGCTGCGTCAACTGTCACGTAGTCCAGTCATCCAGTACTCGCTAACCTGGGGTCGTACTACTGTTTACGGGTAGTTTCCCGTGGCTAACGTCCCCTGTCCTATCCTGGTGGTGGGTCCCTGTTGTGTCCTAGCTATGACACGTTTGTGTCCTAGTCTATGTCCTGTCTCATAACTACTTTAAGTTATACCTCCTTGTCCTGTCCCTCTCTATCTATTCTCTTCTAAAGGTCCTTATCTACGTCCTGTCTCTGTCCCTACCTCACTTCTGTCTTTAGTCCTACTTATTCATATCCCGCACTTTGACAGTCAAACACATGATATTATGTTGTGTGTTTCAGTTGACAGGATTTATTTTACGTTGTTGAATATATGTGAACCATTTTGTATCTGACAAGTTTATAGCGATGTGTGTCAGGCAGTAAATTGTGCAGTATATTGTTTATGTCTTTGGTATTCAAATTCACAATGTAAAAACATGGTGTTGAATTCTTTTTTGACAGCGGTGAGTATGGAAACCAGCTGGCCCCTTTTTGTCTGGATCGTAATATTATCAAATTTCCTCAGCTTTGTAGTGGCGAGTCCAGCATTTTGAAAATTGCTGTCTGGAATAGCAGCAAGGAAGAATACCAGGTAAGAAGATAATTTGTCCCCCGTGCTCCGTGAAAAGCATTCAATGTTTGGAAGTGCTACATTATTCTGACCAGAAAATGGATAGATTTGGGAACACAATTGGACACTTTTTGATTCCTTCTTATCTTTCTTCCTCCTACTCCCCGTCATTTTTACTCCCTCTCCCCTCCTCTTTCTTCCTTCCTATCTCTCAACCTTTTTTCTGTTTCTCTGTGTTCTTCATGTCTTTACCTCTGTCAGTCTTGCTAGTGCTTCTTTCTCTTCCTTCTACTTCGTCTCTCTCTTCTTCCATCATCTCTCTCTCTCTCTCTCTCTCTCTCTCTCTCTCTCTCTCTCTCTCTCTCTCTCTCTCTCCTCTCTCCCCCCCCTCTATTCCTTCTTTCTATTCTTTCTACCTCCCACTCTCTTTTTTCTTGCTTACATTCCAGCCCTCCTCCTCCCCTTTTTCTCCCTCTTCTTCTCCCCCCCCCCCTCTCTCTCTCTATCTCTCCCTCCATCCTGTTCATCATCCTCTTTTTCTCCTTTTCACTTTCTCTCATCTTTATTTCCTTTATTTCTATCACTCTTGATCCTGCATCTTTCTCCCGAATTCCATCTTTCTCCAACCTTTTCTCCCTGCTTTCACCCATCTTTCTCTCTCCATCTCCAATCCCTACCAGACTGTACTGGAATCTGGCATCAGACATGATACTAGAGAAACACAAACACTAGATACATAAGTGACACCACCAGTGTTCAACGGAGGCAGCATCCACATTCTATCATGACTTCTGAGAGAGATAAAGTACCTCTGGATTTGCCTGACATGAAATTACAGTCGGTTCATAAAAATTGTGCTGATATTAGAAGTCATTTTCATTTATTCATTTCCTAACAACAATTTTGTTTTATATCTTCTTGTGCTTCTTCTCTGTTCTTCCCTTCTCACTGATCGTTTTTCTTTCTTCCCCCCTGTTTTCATTATCATCATGTGCTATGTCGATAAGTATCTAACACCAGTCTTGGATCAGATATGTGTTCTTATCCTGGTTAAGCCATGTGGACAAGCTAATCAGGCATTTATCTCTTTGCCTCTCCCTAACTCTTTTCCCATCAACTTTGTCAGTTGTCACAGAGTTTTTCTAGTTAATTTCTTATATTGTGCCATAAAAATAATGAGTATGTTTTAGAGGTTCGGTAGTTTGATTAGTCAAGTGCCAGATTACTTCCCACAGCAACACGCCTATTTGCCCCGCTGTGTGTGTATGTCTTAGTCTTGTTCACATGACATGAAAGTACTGATGTCTTTTGCCATGTCTACAGGTTGTTGTGGAGCAGGCCCCCAAGCCACCATTTGTGGTCAGACATAACAGTTTCAAACTGAGGTATGTTTGTGAGAATAAGCAATGTGTTGTCTGAAAGTTAACAGTACATGGAGCGGTTGTATATATTTAAACATGTTTGTGTGGAGAACAAGCAATGTGTTGTCTGAAAGTCAACAGTACATGGAGCGGTTGTATATATTTAAACATGTTTGTGTGGAGAACAAGCAATGTGTTGTCTGAAAGTCAACAGTACATAGAACGCTTGTATATATTTAAACATGTTGGTGTGTGTGGGTGTGGGGGGGGGTTATATAGGTATCCATGTGAAAGAGGGGGAAGTATATATACCACAAACTGCAAATGTTCTTTCTTTCATGCACCATCTGACATCTCACACTCTGTGTGTGACCTATCTGCAATCATTTCCTCCTTTGCCTTTATATCATTTCTGATCTTCCTCGTCTCTCTCTATCTCTCCTTTCTCTTCCCCCATCCCCCCAATTGCTTTGAGATGCAGAATTAAAAAAAATGATCAGTGAATTCATGTTCAGAGTAAGATCATAAGGCAGCTTGACACCTAAGGACTAGAAGAAGAAGACTGAGTACATATTTGTGGTTGGAGGGATGGATAAACAGATTAGTTAAGACAAACACACAGTTAGATATGCATTTTGTTTTTAAATTGCATGTTGTTTTGCAGGATATTGGCATCATCTCCAACCCCAGGTTTGATTTGTCTGGACAAATGTACGTTTAGTAGTTGATTTGTCCTAAATCTGCGAACTGGCCTAGCAAGCCGGCAGGAGTTTTTCATAATGCTCGTAGAAAAACTCAGAAGTATAATTGGACTGACCCAAATGGATATAGAGCTTGCAATATTAAAGGGCCGGTCTCTGGCAAAGGGCTTACTGGACGCGATTCGTAAGCCCGCTTACCCACGTTTGAAATACAGTTGCGATCAATTTGGCAGCAGACCATGTTGTGCTGAGTTTTAACGAGTTGGTATGGAAGCCAGTTGTTCAGAAAACAATGGCAAATTACTGAACATAAACTTGCCAAGACATCAACAGCAGCAGTAGTAAAATGCTGGTGTTTACAAGTGACGTCATGTAAAAAGGATATGCAAGAAAAAAAAAAAAAAAAAAGTTGATGTATGGAAACAAAATGTGAAATGTTGATGAAAGTCATGGACTAACATTCATCTGTTAATTTCTGACTCATTTGTAGGAAAACCACAGTAATAAAGTTTCCTGTGCACTTCAAACCCAAGCATGTGGCCAAGTTTGAGGATGTGGTGATCTTCAAGGACTCACTTACTGGGAGCACAGTCACGGCAACTCTACTGGCTGAATGTGTCAACACACCGGCCAGCACATCCAGCCATGATGTGTTTCCTCAAAGATAGTTACATTTAAGGCTGGGTGCCGCAGCAATAAGGGTAATTTGGACGTCGTGAAATGTAGGTTCAAATCTTCAGTATCATCATTTATTGTCATGCCAACATTCATAGGTGACCATGCACCTCCACAACTGTTGTTTTCCAGCAGTGTTTATCACTTCATGAGCTGATATTTTTCCATGCTATGATGCAGATCTGTCCAGAATCGTCTCTTGTTGCCTTTCCTTCTCTTTCTATTTGCTAACACTTGTTACATTGTAGTTCACTTGTTCTCTACACATGATGTGGCCAAAACATGGTTGACTTTCTCCTCCTGATGTCAGTAGTAGCTTGGCTTACTGTCATGTTCTCTCTCAAAATATTTAGCTGGCTGATTTTATCTATCCGCTGGTGTTTTGACCATAGGATGCCATGGAGCGAGTTCGTTGACGACCTGTGCCCCAATAGGGGAGAAGAAGAAAAAGAAACAAACTGGCCAGGATTCACAATCTTAATCCCCAGCGCCACAAAGGATTTTTAATCAGAGGTAAAGTAAACAGCCTAACATGTGAACTGTGTCCTGGACAAGCAAACATGCAATCTGTCAACACAGGCTGCCAACAGGCACAGCAGTCATACAACATGATGGTATCATAGTCTTGTTCATAGTTTTGTTTTTAAATGACGGTGCTCTGTACAATATTGATGATGTTTTTGTGAAAGTCTTCTGATTTGATGTTGTTTTTAACTCTTAACCATTTTTTTTTTTTTGGTAACAAATGTTGAAGGGTTCCTCCGTTAGTTAATAAATTCTGCACATTGTAACTACATTTACATTTTTGTCATGTTCAGTACTGTTATATCAATCCAGTTGAAGAGTATTGAATAAATTGTTCTCTTTCTTATATAGAAAATATATTTACTTTGCTTGTATGAATGCTTAAGTTTGGACTGTGGCATTGGTATTTTTGGCACTGAGCGTTGTTTAGAGCTGGCAAGGCTAAATGATATTGTTATATTTTTGGCATACTAGCTTTTGCTCAGAACTATCCTTTCCTCTTTTACCCTAGGGTGTATAGCAGTATCTTAGTGTTTTTATGTATCAGAAGCACCTTACAGTTTTGTCTTTTCTCTTCTACGGTAGGGTGTAACAGTACCTTACAGTTTTGTCTTTTCTCTTCTACGGTAGGGTGTAACAGTACCTTACAGTTTTGTCTTTTCTCTTCTACAGTAGGGTGTAACAGTACCTTACAGTTTTGCTTGTCTTTCCTCTTCTACGGTAGGGTGCAACAATACCTTACAGTTTTGTCTTTCCTCTTCTACCGTAGGGTGTAACAGTACCTTACAGTTTTGTCTTTCCTCTTCTACGGTAGGGTGTAACAGTACCTTATAGTTTTGTCTTTCCTCTTCTACGGTAGGGTGTAACAGTACCTTACAGTTTTGTCTTTTCTCTTCTACAGTAGGGTGTAACAGTACCTTACAGTTTTGTCTTTCCTCTTCTACGGTAGGGTATAACAGTACCTTACAGTTTTGTCTTTTCTCTTCTACGATAGGGTGTAACAGTACCTTACAGTTTTGTCTTTTCTCTTCTACGGTAGGGTGTAACAGTACCTTACAGTTTTGTCTTTTCTCTTCTACAGTAGGGTGTAACAGTACCTTACAGTTTTGTCTTTCCTCTTCTACGGTAGGGTATAACAGTACCTTACAGTTTTGTCTTTTCTCTTCTACGATAGGGTGTAACAGTACCTTACAGTTTTGTCTTTTCTACGGTAGGGTATAACAGTACCTTACAGTTTTGTCTTTTCTCTTCTACAGTAGGGTGTAACAGTACCTTACAGTTTTGTCTTTTCTCTTCTACGGTAGGGTGTAACAGTACCTTACAGTTTTGTCTTTCCTCTTCTACAGTAGGGTGTAACAATACCTTACAGTTTTGTCTTTCCTCTTCTACAGTAGGGTGTAACAATACCTTACAGTTTTGTCTTTCCTCTTCTACAGTAGGGTGTAACAATACCTTACAGTTTTGTCTTTCCTCTTCTACAGTAGGGTGTAACAATACCTTACAGTTTTGTCTTTCCTCTTCTACAGTAGGGTGTAACAATACCTTACAGTTTTGTCTTTCCTCTTCTACAGTAGGGTGTAACAGTACCTTACAGTTTTGTCTTTCCTCTTCTACAGTAGGATGTAACAGTACCTTACAGTTTTGTCTTTCCTCTTCTACGGTAGGGTGTCACAGTACCTTACAGTTTTGTCTTTCCTCTTCTATGGTAGGGTGTAACAATACCTTACAGTTTTGTCTTTCCTCTTCTACGGTAGGGTATAACAGTACCTTACAGTTTTGTCTTTCCTCTTCTACAGTAGGGTGTAACAATACCTTACAGTTTTGTCTTTTCTCTTCTACGGTAGGGTATAACAGTACCTTACAGTTTTGTATTTCCTCTTCTACGGTAGGGTGTAACAATACCTTACAGTTTTGTCTTTTCTCTTCTACAGTAGGGTGTAACAGTACCTTACAGTTTTGTCTTTCCTCTTCTACAGTAGGGTGTAACAGTACCTTACAGTTTTGTCTTTCCTCTTCTACAGTAGGGTGTCACAGTACCTTACAGTTTTGTCTTTCCTCTTCTACAGTAGGGTGTCACAGTACCTTACAGTTTTGCTTGTCTTTCCTCTTCTACGGTAGGGTGTAACAGTACCTTATAGTTTTGTCTTTCCTCTTCTACAGTAGGGTGTCACAGTACCTTACAGTTTTGTCTTTCCTCTTCTACAGTAGGGTGTAACAGTACCTTACAGTTTTGCATGTCATTCCTCTTCTACCCTAGGTGTAGTGGTATCTTAGTGTTGTTCTTATGTATCAGAGACACCTTGCCTCTCTAGCTGGCTTGATATTTTTCTGGCAATTAACTTCTCCAGCAGCTTGCCTATTGTATTCTGCATGGTTATTACTCGATATCTCTGAATTTTTGTGTGGTCTTTGCCAGGCTTCAGCAAAGGAATCAGATAGCTGTGTAACCACTCCTCCTTGATGCTAGCACTCCCTATACTGTTGTTGTGCATGTCTGCTAGTTTCTCTAGCTCGTTGTCGGTACACCTATTAATGTTGTCGTATCTTATGCCATCTGGCCCTGGAGCACTGTTTTTTTATCGTCGAAGTACCGCTTTGATTTCTTTCACTAGCACTGTGTCTTCATCCGAAATGTTCTGGGCCTTGCACCTGTCTGAGGTGACCTCCTTGGCAAGATTTCGGCCTCTCATGTCTGGTTGCTCTGCTCTAGATAGCGTTCGTCCTTGTCCTCGTCAGTCCTCTGCCAGATGAGGTCAGCACCTTGGAAGTCAGAAATGCTCTTATTCTTGACTGCACCACTCATGCTTTTATGTAGTTGCCAGAACAATTTAAGTGACTTGTCTGCTTATTCTTTGACATACCTCTGCCCATTTTTCACTTTTAACCACCGTTACCAGTTTTTTTTAAGTAGCTTGCCTTTGTGTGCATCTCTTTTTCTAAGTGCATGCAGGGACCAGGATGACCAGCTCTGTTCTTGGCATTTTGCCATTTCCTTACAGCACTACGCTTATCCACCCAGGCCTTCTCCACCTCAAAATTCCACCACGGTGGCTGCTCCCAGCTTTTTTCCCTGCCCTGAAGCTTTCTGCGCTTGTCGTGCCTTATTTTTATTTTACTCACCATATCTTGCCCAGTATTGACATACTGGAAAGTCTTGACCGTTGACTTGTGCTGCCTGGTTCTGCCTTTCTCCACCAATATGCTGCAAGGGTGGTGGTCACTGTCGTGGTACCCTAGGACACCCCATCTACACACTAGTGAGTGAAAGTGAAACCAGCGCCAGATCAATAACACTGTCCTCATCTCCTGGACGGCTTGCTGTCCTGGTGACACAGCCACTGTTGATACAAACCAGGTCAATGGTTTCAAGTGCAGTCTCGAGCTCCTCGCCCTTTGTGTTGGAGGAAATGTTTCCCCATGATCTGCCTTTAGCTTTGAAATCGCCACAGAAAATAACATTTCTCTTGTGACCTAATATGTCACTTAAGTACTGTCACTTCTGGTAATCCACACTCGCGATACAGGCATAAACATTAACCAACACGAATGGTAGTTTAGTTTAGTCGACAGATCAACATCACAGCAAACGGTTGTAACCCATAAGTGCTCTGTTCTACTCTTAACTCAAGCCTGAGGCCGGAGAATCTCAGCTCATTGCATGAACTCCGTAGCACTGCCGAGGATTCTGACATACTTTCGGTAGATTTTTAACTCAAAATTTTGCCAGGGCAGCGCCGTTAGACTACTCTTTTTCCATTTTCAACACGCATGGTAGACCGGATTTAACTCTTACCGCCTGTATTTGTATGTCGTCATTGTCCCAACTGGACATGTCTAGCTCTGACGCCACCATGCTGTCGTGAATGAGAATCGCCATTCCCAGATGTCGCCTGTTGTAGAAGCAATTGAAGCCGGCAATTTGGAGTAACTGATCACCCAGTCTCGTCTCCTGGAGCACTACAATGTCATTCTTGTATACCAGGTTTTCTAGTATAGGGCCCCGTTGTTTTACGCTGGCACAGTTCCAATATAGAATACGGGTATTCCTGAGGCCCAGACGGTCACTTTTAAGTCTAAAACTTCTTGCCCCACCTCGTATGCCTTGCCGTTTGTGGCCACCCCGCCATCCCCACCGCCTTTTTAGGTTGACTGCCCTCCGCACGGAGCACAAACGTTGTTCCGCAATTTTGAAAAACCGAACACCACAGAAACACATGCTGTGAAAATTCACTCAAGGATTGCTTCGCTCAATCTTGAGAAGAAACTCCTGGTTTTACATCCTGGCACACAAATTACACGCAAGAGATGATAAAATCCATCTCCTACGCGAAAAAGGGAATGGTCAGGAAACAACACAAATGCCCACCGCCATCTTGACCTTGAATTCTCTCACTTCACTTGATATCGATTACGTTAAAATCAAAATCCAATACATTATTCATTATCTTCTTGAAAAATCACATATGAGCAAGGCTTCTTGATTTTCTGAAGATAAATGACAGTTCCATCGAGAATATCTTCTATTTTTAATCCAGGAATTCCTTGCAATATGGGTATTTCATTTCATTATCTCATTTCTTCTTCATCACTAAATTCACATGGCAATGACTATAAGAAGATTGGCAATACAGGAGACAAAAGGTTGTGGACATTGGCAATACACGAGACAGAAGGCTTAGGACAGACTAGTTAGTTAATCAACAGCATCATCCTTATTGCACATCGAAACATTCGTCCATAAGTGCTCGGATCCCTCCTCAGTAAATCCAGCAGCATGTAGCGACTAACGACACCAGTTCTATGTTGGTTTATTAATCTTCTTTGGCTTCCTGCATAGTGTTCTTGTTTAGCCACACCTCTTTTAATTTGCTATTCTTATATCCTGACTATGGTTGTAGATTCACAGTCATCGCTTGTTTCTCGCAAAAGTCTTACTTCTCGTAGAGCATTCAGAATGTCAGCCTGGTCCATGGCGCAGAAGGCTATGGATAGACGTGATCACTAACACTACACAGCATGGACTTTAAGAAGATTGGCAAGACAGAAGGCTGTGGACAGACATGATTACTAACACCACACTGCATGGACTATAAAATGAAGTAGAGCAAACCATTTTCACTTTCCCAGTCTCAAACAAGACATGCCAGTATCAGCAGTTAGTCAACTGCCAGTCATCCCCCTCCCAACATGCACCCTATACAGGTATTGCTGTCACATGTAAATAAATCAATCAAATGTCTTACTAACAAACCACCAGAAATAAACTATTCTTTCAGTCCTGAGCAATGCCTGATGTACGATTGACTTTTTCCCCGTCAATCCCAACCGTCACATGAAGTGTTCTAATCCTTTTTACATTTGGTCAGAATATACTACAGAAATCTGGCTTATCTTGTAGTCACTTCCACTTTGTATTTTAGCCTGTTTGAAAGTCATACACTCAGTCAGTAGCTATGGTGGCACAGTGGTTAGTAGGTTGTCAGCACAGTGGTCTGGGCTCAATCTCCAGCTGGGGCAGAATTCTTTGTTTCCCCAGAAGAGTGGCTCTCGGGCTGACCCATCTCATTAAAATGTGTACCAGGCAATTTTCATATGTCTTGATCTTTTTACACTCTTTGAGGTGCCTTGGGCACATGGTACTTTGCTGGCCCCATAAATTGTATAGACCAATTGGTGCACAGTGGGTGTTGTGGTTAATATAATGTTGGCCACCTGGGTCGACCTAGAGTCAGGTCAGTTATATAAGTTCACCTCGATGCAGATTTGAACACATGAATTCCAGACAGCTACCATATTTAGTATGTATGACTAAAACAACTCCCTGGGTCGACCTAGAGTCAGGTCAATTATATAAGTTCACCTCGATGCAGATTTGAACTAATGAATTCCAGACAGCTACCATATTTAGTATGTATGACTAAAACAACTCCCTGGGTCGACCTAGAGTCAGGTCAATTATATAAGTTCACCTCGATGGAGACTTGAAAACATGACTTCCAGTCAGCAACCACAGTTCCCATATTTAGTAGTATGTATGACTGAAACTACTCCCTTGCTGCCACAGAATTATATGTGTATGCAAGTGCTCAGATTAAATTGCATAAACATGAAACGAATTGCTGGTGTTGACAACTCAAGCCAAATATTGTAATGTAAATTGCCTGGAATGTCTGTAATTGTGTGATGATTTATTTATACTACATGATTGTCTTCCAGTGTTGGTCTAGTTTATAGTTTCTGTGTGTACATATTTATCTACTGATGTTTGTTATGTTCATTCTTCAGGTGGAGATATGTTAGTGTTGTATTTGTATTTATTAAATATGGACTTCCAAAAATGTCATTTGTACTCTCATATTTTCATTAAAAACATCATTCAAATATTGTATTTGTTTTTGCAGAATTTATTAAATATTTGAGATTTGCAATTTTTTTTTTTTTTCATTTTCAAACTGAAGAAATATTGATGAGTATGGAAGTAATTGTAGAAACTAAATAACAATGGTTTGCCTGTGTGTTACAGGCGTACATAAGGGAAGCAAAGAATAGAAACACTGTAACTTACCAGATTTTGAGTATTTGATTTGCAGCAAATAAACTTGTTTCCATGTGTTCTTCCCTGATCAGATCATGATGATATATCAAATAAACTTGTCGTCTCTCTCTTTCTTTGTCTGGTTTGTGGAATGTCATGTCTACAGAGAGACACCTTAGGGTGTAACTAGGCCATGATTCAGCTCAGTACATACTGGGATTAGGACTGGGTTGTTAACATTTCCCAGACAGCACTTTTGTTGTGATTGTAATGGACTCGCAATAGTATGGTGAGAGAGGTGAAGACAGACATTCTTTGAGCAGAGTGGCAGGCTTCAATTCAACCATCAACAATAGAGAGCATCTGTTGGATTTGTTTCCCCAGGAAAGGCTGGTGTGGTGGGAAATGAGCGGGCGGACAGATTGGCTGTGTCTGTACCACTGGCTGGGGTACTGGTTCATGATAATGTAGATGTAGTCGGGGCCCTGTGCAATCACTGTGTATAGTGCAGAAGAACAGACCTATCACGGACTGGAGAGAATGGTGCTGCAGGGAGTTACTAGAGGATCTGGCCGATACTCAGTACTCCAAGTAAAGGCCAGACAGACACATAATCAAACTGCTACTGGTATTATTAGTATTGGGACTCTTCATTGGCTGTTGAAGATAAGGGCAGAACCCGTATGGGAATGCCCCAAGTTCTGTGATGTGGGTTCATGACTCGCCTCACCTCCCAGACAGGTTTCTAGGTATTTCATTGCCAACAAGCTCTGATGCAATTTCCTGATGAATCATGTGAAGGATTGATACGGTTTAGATGGCTATTGATTCTTGCATGATCTGTTTGAAATTGAAACTTTTTGTTCTGGTAAGGCTGTTGCTGTTGTTGGCTTTTGGTTGAGGTATTTCATTAAAAAAGAGTTTGACCTCTTGTTCCCTTCGCCCCTCTGTTCAGCCAGTTTTCTTTTGTGTTGTTTTGAGAATCTGTAGATCTGCTCTCATCTTGCAAGGGAGTTAGGTATTTAATATCACACATGTAGCAAAGGCAAACTGCCGAATGTAAAATTATCTGGAAAATTAACCCAGGGTGGATTGCAACCTCCTGCCTAGGACATGCAACACTAGAGGTACTGCACAGAGTAACAACAGGAAAGTACTGCATAGAGTACCAGCAGGAAAGTACTGCACAGAGTACCAGCAGGAAAGCACTGTGCAGAGTACCAGCAGGAAAGTGCTGCACAGAATAATAGCAGAAAGTATTGCACAGAGTGCCACCAGGAAAGTATTGCACAGAATAAAAACCGGAAAGTACTGCACAGAGTACCACCAGGAAAGTACTGTGCAGAGTACCGACAGGAAAGTACTGCACAGAGTACCAATGGGAAAGTATTGCACAGAGTACCACCGGGAAAGTACTGCACAGAGTACCAGCAGGAAAGCACTGCACAGAATACCACTGGGAAAGTATTTCACAGAATACTAGCAGAAAGTACTGCACAGAGTACCAACAGGAAAGTACTGCACAGAGCACCAATAGGAAAGTACTGCACAGAGTATCAATAGGAAAGTACTGTGCAGAGTTACAACAGAAAAGTACTGCTATAACTATAATGCAGAAATCCAGGCAATCAAGATAGCAATAGAGAAATTACTAAATACCAGCCATGGTATACAGCCTGTGGTGCTATTGACAGATGCAACATCAGTACTTGAGGCACACCTGTCTGAGAAATTGCCAGTACTACAGGTACTACTTTCTGAACAAGGCAGCCAGCATAAGGTCACCACCATAAAGAGGATACCATCACACCGTGGGGTACCCGGAAACACATGAGAATGGAGGTGGAAGCAGTCACAGCAGCAATCGGTTAGTTAGAGGAGACTACTGCAACACACATTGTCTTCATTATGGACTCAAGGAGTATGCTTAGTAAGGTCGAGAAAGGAATGTGAACAGGCTGATAGACTGGCAGGGAATACACCTCCTGATGGTAGGTTACCTGTGGACAAGGAAGAGGTGGTGGAGAGCTTGCGGAGAAGGTGGGGGAACAGACTGAGAAACTGTATGTGAAAAGGATGAGATTGCGGGGGATTGGCAGGAGTTCTGGTAGAATCTCAAAACTGACAGGGAAATGCAGGAGAACTTTCAATCAGATAGCGGTGGGAATGATTAGTAGTATGACTCATCGCTGGCTGTTGAACGAGTGGATGGAGCGCGTATGGGAATGTCCTGAGTGCAGTGATGTCAGTTCTTAGGTCAACTCAACTCAACCCGGAAACGAGAGATATTCTTGCCTATTTCTCTTTAGTCAGAGGCCGACGTAACCGAAAGGTTTCATCCGCTCATGCTTTAACTTTCTCTGGTGACCTTAATAGTGGGTTCGTTCCACACACCGGTCAGTTGGACAAAACCTTGACGTCTTGTTCAGAAAGCAATGGCAAACTACTGCGTGTAGAATTATCCAATAAATCACCAATATGGCCTGGGGGTAACTGCATCCTCATGCAACCTTTGACATACATAGCAGGCTATTCTTGCCTATTTCTGTCCACGGCAGTTAATACTGTCTGTCTTGGTTATAGTGACCTGAAGCAGCTGTTAGTAAATGAGGTGTATTTGGTGCTAGGTCCATACTTGTATGACCAAGTGACATTCCATGTCAGATGCGGTAGATATTTCGCCGGCCGCTTCTACTTCTTAGAACATTTGCAGATACCAATTGTAGGCCGGGTCGAGCTGGGAGCTGAAGAACACAGTGACTACCGCTTCGCCAGCGCAAGCATGCTAGCCACCAGGCTAAGGCCATCTTCCTTAACCAACTGCTCAATTTATTAATGTAACTTATTTATAAGACAGTTTCTACTCCATCCATCCATCATGTGCCATGCCGGTAAGCGTGGGTTGTCATGTTCTGCCATCTCACTCGATCACCTAGAGTCGTGGATCAGCTCCGTGTTTCTGTCTCGACCATGCCACGTGGCCAAGCCATCCAGGTACTTGCTTCTAGGTCTTCCCCTTGGTCTATTCCCCTCGATCTTACCAGTTGTCATCAAGTTCTCCAGATCATTTCTTCTCATAACATGTCCAAAAAATTGTGACTGTCTACGTCTAATGTCTCTAATCAGTTTACGATCTTCATTTGTTTCTTGAAGGACTTGTTCATTGGTCTTTCTGGCTGTCCATGGTATTCTTTGCATTTTTCTCAGAAACCACATTTCTACAGCCATCAGATGTTTTTCAGCCTGACTGCTCATTCCAAGCTTCACATCCATATAAGAGTACAGGCAGGGATGGATTAACCATTAGGCAAACAAGGCACGTGCCTAGGGCACCAAGCATTTGGGGGGCACCACAGAGAGACAAATTTCGTATATCTGCTTTCTACACCATTGTTGACAAACTTGAGACAGAGATGAGTAGACGAGGACAGGTATATAATGATCTAGCAGTTCGATTTTCTTGTTTGGTCGATGTACCACAAACATCTCAGTGTTGTGAAGGACTAATAAATGCTTATCCTGAAGATCTGAACAATAATTTATACACTGAACTACAACAGTTCCACTCATATATTCGCCACAAGTTTCGTGCATCAAAATCTGACAACAACCCGTTCAGTCATGCAGAACTCCTAATAGTTAGAGACAACATCGAGTGTGCTTTTCCAAATGTAGAAATCGCCTTGCGCATATTTTTAACATTAATGGTTACGAACTGTTCAACTGAGCGCTCTTTTTCTCAAGTTGAAACGTACAAAAAATCCAAGTAGATCGACAATGAAACAAGAAAGGCTTGATTCCTTATCTGATGATTGAGGCAGACTTGTTGCGCAAAATTAACTTTGATGGTGTACTCAAAAACTTTGACAGACGTAAATCTAGAAAAAAGAACTTTAAAATGTAAATGTGTGCTCTCTCTGACTTTCTTATCTATCAAAAAAGTTACAGTATTTTTGTCTACTATTATTACAAAATTAATTAACTATTAATTTTAATACAGAAATACCGTATTGTAGGTTTTATATGAGTGATAGTAGTACAAACATATGATGTTTACATTTCACAACTGTTTTTCTTTGTTAGTTTTTTGCATAATATTGAACATACCAGCAGTCAGTGGAGGATCCGGGGCAGTAGGGGGCACCCATGTGGGTTTGTGCCTAGGGCACCAAGATGGCTTAATCCGACCCTGAGTACAGGTTCTATGTAGCATCTCAACACTCTTTTTCTCGTTTCAATTGACATCTTTTTATTGGTCAGTATGTTTTTCATCTTGCTAAAGGCTACTTTTGCCATGGCGATTCTTGTTCTAATCTCTTCAAGGCATCTCCCATCAGATGTTATTACTGTTCCGAGATAATTGTACCTAGTCCCTTGTTGGAGAATATTCCCATTTACTTGTATATTACATTGTGGTATTTCGTTCTTCCTAGTGACGACCATAATCTGTGTCTTTTTACAATTTAATTCTAACCCTAGTTGTTCAATGTGTGTAACAACCGAATCTACTCAATTTTGCAGGTCCTGTTCATTGTCTGCAATCAATACTGTATCATATGCATATTTAATGTTATTGATGCATCGTCCCGCAATGTTGATTCCTTCCATATCTTCAATATTTCTGAAAATACTTTCACTGTACAGGGAAAACAGATCTGGAGACATTACACACCCCTGTCTCACACCTCTCTTAATAGGCTGATAGTGGCTTACTTCATTATCAACTCTTATGGCAGCTTGTTGATTCCAATATATGTTTTTTACAAGTCTAAGATCTTTTCCATCAATCTGTAGATCTTCAAGCATCCTTATCATGTTGACATGTCTCTCTTTATCGAAAGCCTTTGTGTAGTCAATAAAGCAGAGGTGTAGATCTTTGTTTACTTCTATAGAACGTTCAATTATTGTTCTCAGTATATACACAGCATTTACTGTACCCTTGCCTTCTACAAACCCACAATGTAGTTTCTACTAGACCTCGTTATACAGGGTGTATTTTTAATGGCTGTGCCGTTTATGAAAATATTGCCGATCCAAGTTTTGTATTTACCTATTATGTTGCATGAACTTTACAGTCATTAAAAGTACACATTATATCTAAGACATTATTGAACACAGACAGCGAGATCAGCATGGCCGAATCGATAAGAGCGCTCGTTCCTGAACTTCCGGTGTACTGGTGCCGAGTTAGCGGGGTCAACCCCTACACCGGTCGGTTGGACTAAAATGTTGACTTCTCGTCCTTGACTTGGGGATGTAACTTACAAGTACCGCAGAAGTCGGTTTGGGTTTGCCTGATGGCAGAGGGATACTGGTAATAGTTAACTCAATCCACATGCAAACATTAGTCCAGTGATGTCGAAGTAACAACATAGGAGTAGTAAGTATGTCTATGGATTGCGCTTGAGTTCAAAGCAATCCAAGGCAAAGACACATTATTTTTAAAGCCAAATTATTTATATCCAGACAGTTACTACTTTACGAAAACAATACAACACAGATTGATTTATTTATTTATTGATTTAGGAACCGACATCACATCATTCGGGGCATTCCCATAAGCATATATGATATAACACAGAAAGAAATGAATAGCATGGATGCATGTACAAGCAATGGTGACGTACAAGTTAATTGTCATTTACATGGCGCTGTAATTGACCTCAAATTCTATTGGCCATTTGTGATTTACTAGGCAATTTTACTTCACTACTTTCCATTGTACTTTCGGCAGTTTGCCATTGCTTTCTGAAAGGCCTATGCTCATAGCATTGTAGAAATCAACGCAAAGCAATTTGCTCCTAAATACATAGTATATAAAAGAATTAAAACTTTTTCTTCTCCTGCCTAACTGACTTGCTCTTTTCAACTTATAACTGTAGAGGAATTTGTAATATGTGCAAGCTGCACGTGTGACCACTTCATTATTGTTCGAGAAAGCCAGATGTTCAAAATAGGATCATTTAGAGTATATAGGGTGTATTTTTAATAACTGTGTAGTATTTGAAAATATTGCCGGTCCAAGTTTTGCATTCACCCTCTGTAAAGTTCTTGCAACATAATAGGTAAATACAAAACTTGGACCGACAATATTTTCAAACACTGCACAGTCATTAAAAATACACCCTCTTCTTATTTTGCAAAAAAAAAGAAGTCCACAATGGGAATCGAACCAAGTATTCACAAGCTGACCTTCCAACTTCTTAACCAGGATTGGGACGCAGAGGTGTTTCCAAGTTTCCAATTACAATTTTCGAAGGAAAAAAAAAAATCCCAAATTCGGTCTCGTCTAACCTGCCTCCTCAGCTTTGGTTACTGTTGAGATCCGTGGTTTTTGTAGGTTTATTCACCCTGATTCTTGTCTTGTGCGCTCTTTTGAGTAAGTCTATCTCGGACTGGTTATTTAAGCTTTCGTGTCTGTGACGTCAGCTGGGAGATTGGTCAGTGGCTATCCTTTGTGCTCGTCTCCTCTTGTGGTTTTCTTTGTTGGTGCAGGCTCCTGGCTTGGCTGGGTGCAGTCCTTACAAGGATTTTTTATTTCGTCTTGTTTTGCCTCCTTTTTTTTTGGGTGTATTGTCCGTAGAAGCTGTTCGATGTTGTCGGTTTCCTCCTTGCACCTGTTTTCTCTTTCGATAAAGAGTTTATGTTGCCTTTCGATTTCTTCCTCCGAGGTCAGCCATGGGACGATCTCTTCGTCATCTATATAGTATAGCCATGGGTATTCGTACTATATAGATGACGGAGAGATCGTCCCATGGCTCCAATGTTTCCAAGGTGTTTCCAAGGTGTTTCCAAGGTGTTTCCAAGGCACCAGGGCCAGGTTCTATACTAGCCAAGACCTACTAACACGTCCTAGACGTGCGTCCTGGGCAATAGGTCCCTTCGGGGTCCTGGCTAACGTAGTAGGATCGCTGATTATTCCGAAGTCGGAGAGTATCTGCTTGCATGGCGAGGAACCATCAGTCTGCACACCAATATCAATAAGTCAGACATGGGACAATGGATACTCACGCAAACCTCAGTCTGGTATGCCATCACACTGATGTTGGACAACAGGATGTCTTCATCCGACATACATGACTTTACGCTGGAGTTCACAGCCAGCGAACGCCGGCAAGCAACCTAACCATGATTAACCCTATTACCCACATAAGTGATATTCTGTGCGGCGGTCATGTATCGTATTGTATTTGCACATGTATATATAACTAGTCTGTTGCGTCATCACTAGCCGATTCTCCTAGCCGTTGCTAGACCCGTTACCTGAGAATTCTCCTAAATTTGTGGCTGGCGAATGGTCTTGTGAATAATCTATACCTTTTCTTATCGGGGTCAAGTTTCTCCCCCCCCCCCCTCCCCCAACTATGTCTAGGTATTCCTATTACTATTATATGGTTTTGAACTCAACAACTGATTTATAAACTGTACTATTCGTATTCTTGCATGAAAATGGTTTTCAGTTGCGGAAGTGACTTCGTCACAACACGCTATAAAGTGATCTCACCCTAGGAGCGTGTCGTACAAAGTGTTACTCACCCGAGGGGCGTGTCCCGCGTTGGTCGTACAAAGTGTACTCACCCGAGGGGCGTGTCCCGCGTTGGTCGTAAAAAGTGTAGTCACCCGAGGGATGTGTCCCGCGTTGGTTGTAAAAAGTGTTACTCACACGAGGGGTGGGTCCCGCGTTGGTCGTAAAAAGTGTTACTCACCCGAGGGGCGTGTCCCGCGTTGGTCGTAAAAAGTGTACTCACCCGAGGGATGTGTCCCGCGTTGGTTGTAAAAAGTGTTACTCACACGAGGGGTGTGTCCCGCGTTGGTCGTACAAAGTGTTACTCACTCGAGGGGTGTGTCCCGCGTTGGTCGTACAAAGTGTTACTCACCCGAGGGGTGTGTCCCGCGTTGGTCGTACAAAGTGTTACTCACCCGAGGGGCGTGTCCCGCGTTGGTCGTACAAAGTGTTACTCACCCGAGGGGTGTGTCCCGCGTTGGTCGTACAAAGTGTTACTCACCCGAGGGGCGTGTCTCGCGTTGGTCGTACAAAGTGTTACTCACCCGAGGGGCGTGTCCCGCGTTGGTCGTACAAAGTGTACTCACCCGAGGGGCGTGTCCCGCGTTGGTCCTACAAAGTGTACTCACCCGAGGGGTGTGTCCCGCGTTGGTCCTACAAAGTGTTACTCCTCGAGGGAGTGTTGTGTTGGTCGTATAACATGTTAGTCATCCTTGATGCATGTCCCGTGTTACTCACGCTAGAGGCATATCCAGTGTTAATCGTATAACATGTAACTGATATCACAGTAGCCGTGGTGATATAACAATGCTGAGTGTGGAAGGCTCGTGATAATATAGTGGACAAGTCTCGTCTTTTATAAATTCATACGTTTATTAGGTGAAAATCATTCATCTTCAAACATGATGGAAAACTCCGACATTCTTGTTGTTTACCTCTTGAATTCCCAGTCCCCAAGTGACGTGTGTGCAAGCCCTGGATACGTCTATCCATTCGTGCACACACGTTCACCAACTATGGTTTCCCACTAGTTAATGAATGCGCAGCATTCCCTAACTCTTTACTCCTAAGCTATACTGTTACACTGACACTAGGGGCGTGCCTCGTATTGGTCGTGTAACCTGTTACTCACCCTAAGGGCATGTACCATATGGGCTGTATAAGTGTTACCCTAGGGGCGTATCCTGTGTGGTCGTATAACATGTTACTCACCCTAATGGCGTACCCCAAGTTGATCGTATAATGTGTTACTCACACTAGAGGCGTGTACTGTATTAGCTGTATAAGTGTTACTCACCTTAGGGGAGTGTTCCATGTTGGTGTATAACATGTTACTCACACAAGGGGCGTGCCTCATTTTGGTAGTATAACATGTTACTCACCCTATGGGCGTGTCCCGTGTTGGTTGTATAACACGTTACTGACCCTAGGGGCGTGTACCGTATATGCTGTATAATTGTTACCCCAGGGGCGTGTCCCGTGCTGGTCGTATAGCTTGTTACTCACTCTAGGGTCGTGTACCGTATTAACTATTAGCCGTGTAGGTGTTATTCGCTTTAGGGGCTTGTAAGCATTTTCTGTATAATACGTGTTACTCGCCACATGAGCGTGGTCTGTGTTGGTAGGTATACAGTGTTACTCATTCTAGGAATATGTTAACTCTATTATATTGCTACACTTTCAGTGTGTCCTGTATTCGCCCATTAACAAATCTCTCATCTTAGGAATGTGCGCCGTGTTGGTCGTATACAAAATGCCCCTACTTATGGATAGGTCATGTGCGGACTCTATAACGTGATACCCACCCTAGGGGCATGTCTTGTGTTGGCCCTAAGCAAAATTTCCCACCCTAAACACGTGCCCCGTGTTGACCATATAAAGCACTACTCTAGGAATGGACTTTGTGTGGGCCCTATAAAGTGATTACTCTAGGAATGTGCTTTGTGTGGGCCCTATAAAGTGATTACTCTAGGAATGTGCTTTGTGTGGGCCATATAAAGTGTTACTCTAGGAATGTGCTTTGTGTGGGCCCTATAAAGTGTTACTCTAGGAATGTGCTTTGTGTGGGCCCTATAAAGTGTTACTCTAGGAATGTGCTTTGTGTGGGCCCTATAAAGTGATTACTCTAGGAATTTGCTTTGTGTTGGCCATATAAAGTGTTACTCTAGGAATGTGACCCATAATAAATTTATCGCCAGAGAGGCGTGTCCTGAATGGGCACTAGACATCGTTACTCACCCCGGGAATGTGACCCTATAAAGTGTTATCACCTCAAGGATATATCTAGTGCTGACCTTATAACAAATACCTCGCCCTACGTACGTGTCTCATGTTTGTCCGGTAGGTGCAAAGCTCCACGGAGGCCCTAAATAATGTTGCTAAACTCGAGGACTTATCTCAGGATAGTCGAATGGATTGTCGCTTATCACCGCTTATCCGAAGGTTGTATTCACTAATTATTCAGGGTTGGTTTTATAAAGTGTTACTAGCCCTAGAAATGTGTCCCTATTGACCCTTCAAAAAATTCCCCTTTCTGTCGGTGTGTTCCGGGCTAGTCGTATGCATATTTGGAAATGTTAATTAGAACTACAGTGTTTTATCGATTGCCGTAAAATCGTACACACGTGGCTACATATTACAACTATACCTCTCTAAGACTCTATTATTAGAGTCCCTAACTGCTATATTGTCTGTATGCACATTACATTAATTTATCAGTATGCTAACATATTTGATATGGATATCTGGAAATGCCTCGTACGTCTTTAATATTTGTTATCAATGTCTTATTTGTTCAATACCATTACACAATAATTAGACTTGTAATTGCAATATTGACAAAGTCAATCCCGTTATAAGAACAATCACGTGATAGATATTATTAGTTATGTGACAAGATGGCCACCAGTGAGAGAACACCCCTGTTATCAGATGAAAGTACATCGCCTGAGAGATGCGAACCTCCTCCCCCTTATTCAACTTTTCCAGGTAAGTGAGAGCCCAAGCATATTATTTAACTTTAATTCATTTCAGCAATTTGAAAATATGACCTTTTGATGACCGTATCACTCACAGCTCGTTAGTTTTATGTTTGCTTTAGACTTTAGTCTTTAAAAGTTTAAAGTTTAAGTTTAAGTCCCTCAGTTAAAATTTAAAACGCAATCAACTTATTCAGAATTCATTCTGCTGGCTGGTTATTTATATTAATATTAAGGTACTGCAGTGTATTTTAAAAGTACGAACATACAATACAGTTTCGTATTTGTTGTATAGTTATGACAAAATGAAATCCAAATAATAATTCAGGATTTTATGCAGTTCTTTGTTGTAGATACAAAGGGAGGCTCTATTCGCAATGGAATTGCGAATAGAAAAAAATTATATTCGCAATGGAATTGCAAGTAGAGAAAAATTATATTCGCAATCGAATTGCGGGAAGTAACAAACATGTCACAACGTCTGCTCACTAGTCAATTTTAGTTTGGGCCATTAAGAAGTCTAAGAAGGTGGTTAATTTAAATAGGAATGTTCACTGTTGCGAGTTTAATTCTGCCGAATTCTCCGTATTTTTTAATGAATCACTCTTCTTCTTACTTCTGTCCGTTCTTTTGGCATCCCGTTTTATTTTTACATTACGTTAGTCCTGTTTAAATATCAAGAATAATTTTTCAGAACAGGTATCCCCAATACAAATAACGATCCCTACAAATAATTCTGTCCCCAGGCGAGTTCAAGAATTGTTAACTTTCGTTTGTGTACACTTACTGTTACCAGGCATTCATGTTTGTTTACGTTACCGTCCTACTATTTATGTCCTGATAATATCGCAGCAGTGATGATTCTCTAAATTTGACACTTTCTATGGTCTCCATTGCATCCTCTCTGAGTGACTCTGTTCTGGTCCAAGCTGACAGTAATATGCTTCGCCTCAGAGAGACATGACTAGGCAATTCAAGCACCAGATTTTGATTGACTGGCCTCATTAATTAATAAATAAACAAGGATAAGGAAATGCTATGCATATAAAGTTCAGGAAAACCCGGTATATCTGAAGCAGGTGGACAAGAGAGAGGAGAGAGATAGATAACGAAGATAGTGTGAGAGACAGAGATATGAAAAAGATGTATTGAAAGACATTAAAGAGTGGTAAAGACAAGAAAGGGAGAGGTAGGAGATCGAGACTTAGAGCGAGAGAGAGAGAAGAACTCATGTTCGGGTGGCTAAGTTCCTTTCCCAAGACAACAAATGTAGAGGACAGATAAGAACAAAATGACAAGTGTGCAGGTTCTTGTGCAGCAAGATAAACAACACCTAATACACAAAACCCGTAGAAAACATATGCCTAAAGCGAAATCATCAGACTAGCATTGGTGTCACCGAATTCCTGAAAATGAATAAAAAATATTTGGCCTCCCCAGCGGGGAATCGAACCTCGAGCTCCCATGCACCAGGCACAGATACTAACCACTAAGCTACCAAGGACACATTGATATCAACAATATATTGTAATAGGGACCCACGCGTAGGAATAATCACGTGACCTACTTCGATTGCGAATATAATTATTTTATATTCGCAATTCCATTGCGAATAGTCACTTCAAGATAAAAATGCCAGCTGAGAGACGCTGTGGTAGTCACAGATGATTATATGTATCCTGGAGAGAAATCTGTTTCAGGATTCGCAGGTGGGGTCAGACTTAATGTCCAGGCTAATTATCTGTAGGGCTATAAGTATAAGCTCAAGTATTAAGATGGAGAAGACTGTGATCAGGTGGGATCAGGCGTAATGTCCAGGCTAATTTAATTACCTATAGAGCTATAAGCTCAAGTATTAAGATTGAGGTGACTGTGATCAGGTGGGATCAGGCGTAATGTCCAGGCTAATTTAATTACCTATAGAGCTATAAGCTCAAGTATTAAGATTGAGGTGACTGTGATCAGGTGGGGTCAGGCGTAATGTCCAGGCTAATTTAATTACCTATAGAGCTATAAGCTCAAGTATTAAGATTGAGGTGACTGTGATCAGGTGGGATCAGGCGTAATGTCCAGGCTAATTTAATTACCTATAGAGCTATAAGCTCAAGTATTAAGATTGAGGTGACTGTGATCAGGTGGGATCAGGCGTAATGTCCAGGCTAATTTAATTACCTATAGAGCTATAAGCTCAAGTATTAAGATTGAGGTGACTGTGATCAGGTGGGGTCAGGCGTAATGTCCAGGCTAATTTAATTACCTATAGAGCTATAAGCTCAAGTATTAAGATTGAGGTGACTGTGATCAGGTGGGATCAGGCGTAATGTCCAGGTTAATTTAATTACCTATAGAGCTATAAGCTCAAGTATTAAGATTGAGGTGACTGTGATCAGGTGGGATCAGGCGTAATGTCCAGGCTAATTTAATTACCTATAGAGCTATAAGCTCAAGTATTAAGATTGAGGTGACTGTGATCAGGTGGGATCAGGCGTAATGTCCAGGCTAATTTAATTACCTACAGAGCTATAAGCTCAAGTATTAAGATTGAGGTGACTGTGATCAGGTGGGATCAGGCGTAATGTCCAGGCTAATTTAATTACCTATAGAGCTATAAGCTCAAGTATTAAGATTGAGGTGACTGTGATCAGGTGGGATCAGGCGTAATGTCCAGGCTAATTTAATTACCTATAGAGCTATAAGCTCAAGTATTAAGATTGAGGTGACTGTGATCAGGTGGGATCAGGCGTAATCTTCTTCTTCTTCTTCAGCATTCCGAGCCATTGAGGTTCTTTGCTGCAAATACAATCTGTCTCCATTCGTCTCTCTGGTGGACCTTCTCTTGCCAGTCGTTGATTCCAAGTGCTTGTAGGTCTGTATGTATATTATCTCTCCACCGCCTTCTTGGTCTACCTCGGGGTCTACGGTCATTTATTTCCTGAGTGTAAGCGAGTTTTGTTTCCCTATTATCTTCCATTCTTTCTATATGCCCCAGCCATTGTAGTCTATTAGCCTTCATGATACCAGTGATTAGCGGGGACTTAAACAAATCATAAATGTCTTTGTTACTTCTTCTTTTCCACTCTCCACTTTGTGTATCCCTAATGGGTCCAAAGATGCGTCTTAAAATTTTGTTCTCAAAGGTTTGTAACAAGGCTTCGTCTCCTTTCGTTGTACTCCAGGTTTCAGAGCCATACAGCACAACTGGTCTGATCAGTGTTTTGTATATTGTGATTTTGGTGTTACGAGATAGCGCCTTTGATTTTAGTAGATGTTGTAGTGCATAGTATATCTTATTTCCAGAGTTGATTCTAGTTTGTATTTCTTCCCTTATGATGTTGGAGCAGTTGAAGATTGTACCCAGGTATTTGTATGTTTCCGTTCTTTTAATGGTCATATTATCTATTTGTATGTGGCCAGAGTTTTTAGCCATTCCGTCTCTTGAAATTACCATATATTCTGTCTTATCTTGGTTGATAACCAGCCCCATCTGTTGGGCTTTTTCCTTTAAGTGAGTCAATATTTCTAATGTCTTTTGTTCACTTTGCCCTATAATATCTATATCATCTGCATAACCAAGCAGCTTGGATGTTCCTCCAATATCACATTCCTCCTTTACCTTCCTTACAACTTTCTCTAGAGCCAGATTGAAGAGTAGCGGCGATAGTGCATCACCCTGTTTCAAGCCAGATGTTATTTGGAAGGGGTCTGATTTCCTGCCTTTATATGTTACTATATTATAAGTATCTTCCATGCATAGTTTGGTCATGTTAATTAACTTCCTTGGTGATCAGGCGTAATGTCCAGGCTAATTTAATTACCTATAGAGCTATAAGCTCAAGTATTAAGATTGAGGTGACTGTGATCAGGTGGGATCAGGCGTAATGTCCAGGCTAATTTAATTACCTATAGAGCTATAAGCTCAAGTATTAAGATTGAGGTGACTGTGATCAGGTGGGGTCAGACGTAATGTCCAGGCTAATTTAATTACCTATAGAGCTATAAGCTCAAGTATTAAGATTGAGGTGACTGTGATCAGGTGGGGTCAGACGTAATGTCCAGGTTAATTACCTATAGAGCTATAAGTTCAAGTGTTAAGATTGAGGTGACTGTGATCAGGTGGGGTCAGACGTAATGTCCAGGCTATTTATCTATAGGGCTATAAGCTCAAGTATTAAGATGGCGATGACTGTGATCACACTGGCCTTGAGATGACCAGCCGATGGGTGAAAACTACATATCGGACAGCTTATGGGATAGGGGCCAGACTAAGAGAGACACAACCTGCTGCTCTGCGGGTTAGACTGAGGTGAGGATAACAGTCAGAAGTTTAAATCAGGCGCACGAAGGCAGAAGTTCTTGGTCCGGACAAAACACATAAGGCTCCCTGTCGAGGGCTGTGGCTGAACGCCTCTAAGCCACAAACCCTCGGATCTGAGAGCCAGGCCGATACCCGCCGATACCCGAAAAATAGAGACGTGATACTGAGCAAGCTACATGCTCAGGTCTGATACAAGTTCGAAGGCTCTCAGCTGGGGGATATGAGAGATCCCCGTATGAGAGGGCCTGGCCGTTTCTCGTTCACTGCTACACGAAGGTAAGGTGCTGAGCTGGCAGCACATGTAGCCTACCTTGTGAGCGAGTACAAAAAGTCAGAAAAGTGCCCCAGTCGAAGGAAATGGTTACGAAAACTGTCTGTATCTAACTCATAGAGAGTGTAGACAAAAGTGGAAGAACGTCTCAATGACGCGAAATGGAACGCACGGCGAGCGAACCTATTGCGTGGTCCGAAGTCAAAAGCAAAGCTTACCGAGTGGATGTCGCCCACAGTCTGACCGTTCCTGGTGTGTGCTTGAGCGGCCAGTGGCAAGCGAGATGCCCAACATATGGAAGTGAGGAACTAAAGCAGCCATGAGCAGGACGTGGCAACTCCTCAGGTGAGCCCAGTCTCAGAGCAATATGTGCCGGCTCTGCAATTATGGAAGCCTCCTTGGATAGCGAGAGAATGCCCATGATCTGTCCCTGCCTTCCCTTTAGGGTTGACCATTTTGTCGTTGACCGCTCTATCCTGACCAGCTGAGATGTGGGCGGCATCACAACAATAAGTCTAAGGTGCCTCAAAACCCGAGGAAGGCTAACCTCATTAAAAAAATGCCCGCCGAAGCCGGCAGTGCTGGCCTACGGGTGGCAAAATAAAAACTGGCACTACGCATTTTACGTCCGAGTGAAACGTCTCGTCCATTTGTCTCTCGTGCTAGGAACAGCTCTGACTACCTAGTTTCCGAATGCCGCTCTAGCTCGGAACAGCTCTGACTAGGTAGTTTTCCGAATGTCCGCCGTGCCTGGAACAGCTCTGAAGGGCGCAAGGACAAGCACATGTCCGAAAACTCGCTGAGTGGATACCATCTGCAGACTTGTCTGGTTTGTGCAGGAACGGCTCCGTGGTGAAGGAAAGCCCAATATATTGAAGTGAGGATTTAAAGCAGCCATAAGCAGGACGTGACGATTCCCTCGGCTAGCCCAGAACCAGGGCGCTATGTGTCGGCCCTGCAACTATGGAAGCAACCTTGGATGGCGGAAAATGCTATGGACTGTCCCTGCCTTCCTTTGAGGGATGACCGTTGTCTTCGACCGTTCCATCCTGGCCAGCTGGGTTGCAGACGGCACCGCAAAAGTGAGAGTCTCCCAGGAATGCTACCTGGTCAAAAAAGCACGCTAAAGTCGATGTGTTGGCCTACGGGTTTCGGCCCAAGGGCGCATAACAGACACACCGCAATCACATCTGAAAAAAACACTCCGGATGATCGCAAAGAAGAAGAAACATCCGGTTTGCTGATGCTGAGGTAGCGGGTTCAACCCCTACACCTGTCAGTTGGGCTAAAATGTTGACTTCTAGGTTTTCACTTGTGGACGTAAATTACAAGTACCTCAGAAGTCAGAGTTGGTTCACCTTATGATGAGGGATACTGGTGATAGGTAAAGCTAATCCACACACAGAAATCAGTAGCTCATGTATGGACTATACTTGCGTTCAAAGCAAGCGAACACAAACAACATTTTTTTAAAGTCAACAGTGCAGTCATTGAGTCTGATTCTCAGTCTGTACTAGGCAAAGTTCAAACTGGATGAATGTGGTATGGAGGGATGCTAAGCATTGTCACATCTTTCTTGCATGAACTTATAAAATATCTAGGTCAAGCTGATGAAATATAATCACGTCTGCATACAGAGAAAAATAGATAGTGGTGCTATGTGAGGTCAAAATTGGAAATAAGACAGCTGATACAGGATATCGTATTAATAAGCTGAGTTAACATGCATGAGATACAATGTGAATATAAATACATATAAATAAATCTCCTAGTCCACTAAGCATACTGATAAATAGTACACTTCTGAAACAAGTTAAAGAATTCAAATATCTTGGAAGTATGATCACAGAAGATGGCATAATAGACGGATAAAACAAAATCAGATACAAAAAGCAAGTGCGCTTATACATCAACTATCACCCACACTGAAACATTCAAATATACATATGTCCACAAAATGGCAGATAATAAATAGTATATTCACACCAACCTTATGCTACCAATGTCAAATTTGAGGAAAGCTTCCAACTTAACTATCCGAGACCGAATAAGAAATGATGTTATCAGACAGACAGTGGGATCAACACCTTGTGCCACATATATTGAAAACCATTTTGTTAGAATACAACGCCATCAACCACCAGCACTGGCGTTACATCAAAGATCTGCTACAAGAGCAAGAGGATGCCCGAGAAGAAAGTGGATTAACGTCATCAAAGACATTCTACAATCACATGGAATGACACTATCCAGTCCTGTTCGTCTGGCGCTGGAGTGTCAACTATTCCTTCCCATGACACCTTGAGCTACATATATTAAAAATGTTGTACTTGAATTTCAGTTCTCCATTATATGTTTTGAAAATTTACTTACTGTGTTTGCTCAATAATTTCCTAGTGGTTTCTTCCTAAAACCTATCATTCAAGTTTCTTTAGTGAACATTTCAATCTTTAAATATTAAAAATAATGTATATGTTTGGGGGTGGGGGGGGGCATATCACAGAAAAGATTGGGAAACACTGCTTTACATAATAATTCTTAGCAAAATCTTCATGATGTGGCTCATTATACGAATTGTTCCATGTTGATCACATTCCAAAGCTCCCAATTTCTTTGGGATTGCAGTAAATACAGAATTACATATTTCATAATGTATATCTCCAGTATCATATATTGTGTTCAGCAGTCTGGTGACTTGATCTATACCATATTCTTCTAAAGTATTAATAATTTCTGTTGTGATGTTGTCTGAACCAGTGGGTCTTGCCAGTTTTCATATGGTTAAGAACACTCTGAACCTCCATCTTCAAAACTGATGGTCGTTCATTATTATTTTGAATATCATACTGTCCTTCCCTGTTATCATCATACAGTTTTTTCACATAATCTGACCACACATGCAAAATCTGATCTTTTCTATTATGATTTTTCTATCTTTTGTTTTTAGGCAGCCTGCTGATTAGCTGATAGTTTACAGTTAAAACAATAATATTTAATTCAGTATCATGATAATTTACAGTAGAAACAGTATTATTGCATGAAGATTAGCATGGTAATTTAGAGTTACAACAGTGATACTGAATTAAGATCAGCACAGTAATTTACAGTTATAACAATTATATTAAGCTAATGTACTGTTAATGTTATTTTCAGATACTGGTGCTGAATCTTTCCTTGGGGCAGCTACTCTGCCTGTTGAAACACATGGATTACCTCCACCTTACACTCCGTCTGTTCAAGGAAACATCCCTGCCATCAACTGTAAAGTTTGCCAGACTATCATCAGCCTTGTAGGGCAAGAACACAGCTATGTAGTCAAATGTCCTGTTTGCAATGAAGCTACTGTAAGCAAGTTGTTATTGTCTTTATGGCTGCTTTTTTATAATAATTAATAATTTGTCCTGTAGCAGTTTTCCGCTATGAGTCCATGATGTGATAGGGACATCACATTTTGTGCGCCTGAATGCACGGAGGAATGGGTGGCCAGTCTTTCCCTCACTTTTGCAGATGACGAGCCTTAGTGACTTACCCCCATCTCATCACCCTGGTGTCATACCCCCGTCTCGTCACCCTGGTGTCATACCCCCATCTCGTCGCCCTGTTGTTGTACCCCCATCTCGTTGCCCTGGTGTCATACCACCATCTTGTTGCCTTGGTGTCGTACCCCCATCTCGTTGCCCTGGTGTCGTACCCTCATCCTGCTGTACACATGGCATTATCAGCACAGTTCTCTGTCAACTCGGCTATTGCGCCATCTGAGGTTGTTTTATGTTAGACAAATATAATCATGATGCCATCTGTGGTTGTTTTATGTTAGACAAATATAATCATGATGCCATCTGTGGTTGTTTTATGTTAGACAAATATAATCATGATGCCATCTGTGGTTGCTTTATGTTAGACAGATATAATCATGATGCCATCTGTGGTTGCTTTATGTTAGACAAATATAATCATGATGCCATCTGTGGTTGCTTTATGTTAGACAAATATAATCATGATGCCAACTGTGGTTGCTTTATGTTAGACAAATATAATCATGATGCCATCTGTGGTTGCTTTATGTTAGACAAATATAATCATGATGCCATCTGTGGTTGCTTTATGTTAGACAGGTATAATCATGATGCAATCTGTGGTTGCTTTATGTTAGACAGATATAATCATGATGCCATATGCGGTTGCTTTATGTTAGACAGATATAATCATTATGCCATCTGTGGTTGCTTTATGTTAGACAGATATAATCATGATGCCATCTGTGGTTGCTTTATGTTAGACAAATATAATCATGATGCCATCTGTGGTTGCTTTATGTTAGACAAATATAATCATGATGCCATCTGTGGTTGCTTTATGTTAGACAAATATAATCATGATGCCATCTGTGGTTGCTTTATGTTAGACAATATAATCATGATGCCATCTGTGGTTGCTTTATGTTAGACAAATATAATCATGATGCCATCTGTGGTTGCTTTATGTTAGACAAATATAATCATGATGCCATCTGTGGTTGCTTTATGTTAGACAAATATAATCATGATGCCATCTGTGGTTGCTTTATGTTAGACAAATATAATCATGATGCCATCTGTGGTTGCTTTATGTTAGACAAATATAATCATGATGCCATCTGTGGTTGCTTTATGTTAGACAAATATAATCATGATGCCATCTGTGGTTGCTTTATGTTAGACAAATATAATCATGATGCCATCTGTGGTTGCTTTATGTTAGACAAATATAATCATGATGCCATCTGTGGTTGCTTTTATGTTAGACAGATATAATCAATGATGCCTCTGTGTTGCTTTATGTATGACAGATATAATCATGATGCCATCTGTGGTTGCTTTATGTTAGAACAATAATCATGATGCATCTGTGAGTGCTTTATGTTAGACAAATATAATCATGATGCCATCTGTGGTGTCTTTATGTTAGACAATATAATCATGATGCCATCTGTGGTTGCTTTATGTTAGACAATATAATCATGATGCCATCTGTGGTTGCTTTATGTAGGACATATATAATCTATGATGCCATCTGTGGTTGCTTTATGTTAGACAAATATAATCATGATGCATATGTGGTTGCTTTATGTTAGACAGATATAATCATGATGCCATCTGTGGTTGCTTTATGTTAGCAAATATAATCATGATGCCATCTGTGGTTGCTTTATGTTAGACAAATATAATCATGATGCCATCTGTGGTTGCTTTTATGTTAGACAAATATAATCATGATGCCATCTGTGGTTGCTTTATGTTAGACAAATATAATCATGATGCCAATCTGTGGTTGCTTTATGTTAGACAAATATAATCATGATGCCAACTGTGGTTGCTTTATGTTAGACAAATATATCATCATGATGCCATCTGTGGTTGTTTTATGTTAGACAATATCATCATGATGCCATCTGTGGTTGCTTTATGTTAGACAGGTATAATCATGATGCCATCTGTGGTTGCTTTATGTTAGACAGATATAATCATGATGCCATCTGTGGTTGCTTTATGTTAGACAAATATAATCATGATGCCATCTGTGGTTGTTTTATGTTAGACAAATATAATCATGATGCCATCTGTGGTTGCTTTATGTTAGACAAATATAATCATGATGCCATCTGTGGTTGCTTTATATTAGACATATATAATCATGATGCCATCTGTGGTTGCTTTATGTTAGACAAATATAATCATGATGCCATCTGTGATTGTTTTATGTTAGACAGATATAATCATGATGCCATCTGTGGTTGTTTTATGTTAGGCAAATATAATCATGATGCCATCTGTGATTGTTTTATATTAGACAGATATAATCATGATGAAGAATAGTCTGCTTGAAGTTTGTTGAGTAATTCCATTTCCTTGAATCATTTAGTCTAATGAATTAACATGGTAGATCTATATACACAGCAGATCTAGAGAACCAAACCTCAATCATAAACTCAAAGCCTTAGCATGATTTTGCTGCCCTGGTGGTCGTGTGTTCGAGTACTCATCAAGGCGGTCTTTTAAAAAAATAACCTGGACTGCCATGTCAGCCCAGCTTAAAGTGGGTGACAGGAAATATTTTTGGATGTACAAGCGGCCCGCATAATAATGAGCTCATCACCTGTCAGCTGCCGATTGGTCTGTATGAATGTGGGGGCTAGCACCATGTAACAAATACAACTCGAGGCTTGTAAATAGATCCTTGATGTTTGTTGTTTGCTAGAAAGTGTGGTTTCTTGAAAGATTGGTCATCCACATCAGCTGGAAGAGCACTTGATGATGATAGTTTTATATGTTAAGTAGAGTTAAGTTAAGGTGAGTCAAGAACTGACATCACAGCATTAGGGACATTTCCATATTTGGAGTCCAGAGTGTCACCTAGATCCTCTAGTCACTCCCTGCAGCACCATGCTCTCCACGCTGTGATGATATATCTGTTCTTCTGCACTATACACAAGATCCCAAAGAGCCCCGACCACATCTGCCTTATAAAGCACCAATACCCCACCAAGTGCAGACCCAGCCAATCTGTCCATCTGCTCATTTCCCACCGCACCAGCATGTCCTGGGGAGACATCTTTGAGTGTTGTCAAAACCCTCTGCAGACTCTTCCCAGACATGGATGCTTTATCTATTTTACTGCATTCTCTCCTTGATCCCAGAGTCCCCCCACCTCCCCACCTCCACCTCATCAGCCTTATTGTAATCTAGATCGCTGCCCAAAGGAGGGACAGCAGCAAGTTCATCTGCCCATTAATGTCCCCCCACACACACATGTCCAAGGCAGAACATCCACGACATGTTCTCGACCCTCGTCCCCTTGTCCGATGCAGGCCACTCCATACCACCCTCCACATTATTTAGCATGTCCTGCGAGTCTAACACAGCATGTTACTCTGTCACAAACACAACATGTCACTGTCACAAACACAAAATGTCATTCTGTCACAAACACAACATGTCATTCTGTCACAAACACAGTGTGCCACTCTGTCACAAACACAGTGTGCCACTGTCACAAACACAGTGTGCCACTCTGTCACAAACACAGTGTGCCACTATGTCACAAAAACAGTGTGCCACTCTGTCACAAACACATCATGTCACTCTGTCACAAACACAACATGACATTCTGTCACAAACACATGTCATTCTGTCACAAACACAGCATGTCATTCTGTAAAACATTTGCTGAGGGAGCCGGAACATCAGTGCATTTGTCCTGGGTGCCAGGATGTTGAGTTTTCATGAACCATTTGGTCCCAGACTCAGGGAAGATACATTTCCAGCCGCACCTCCTAGCGATAGTGAATGGGAAACACACTACAGTGCGACATACACAGCTGCGGGGACAGAGCATCCACCAGGATCAGCCAACATCTCTGGGGTGCTCTTTGCTGTTAGAGGGAGTACCACAGAGCAGGTTACTCACTTACCCTTGCAACTTAAAAGGTTGTTAAAATGTCCACAGCCAAGAGGATGTGGAAAGCAAGGGGAAACTACCACATTATACACCCCAAAACACTGAAAATGGAAGCCAAAAAAGTGTCTCAAAGGTCTGATAGTGAGTCCCCTCTGCCAGTCAGATCATTTACGTGAACTAAGGAAGAAACAATGGTGAAGTGTGCATGGATAGCAGAGATGGTGATAATAAAGCTGGTGGTACTATGGACGCAGGACATCGCAGAAACCTACAGGCAGGAGAATTGGCAAGAGATATAGTTTTTTTATGCCCACCGAGATGAGAGCGACAGTCTGCGAAAGACCTGCTGCTTGAGAGATTCGAAAGGTAATGATGAAAGCAAATTAATATTTTCAATAACCGATTAAGAAAAGCTACAATTAATTATTCCAGCCATTGAGAGCTGCACCTCCGGGGAAGAAGTACATTCGCTGCACATGCAATCTTCTGTTAATTTGTCGATCTGGAGCCACAAAAGTTCTTTGTCCAAGAGAAAGATGGTAATACATTATTTTTAGTATGTGTGTAATATATAACGATATAATATACAGTATATAATGTATAGTACTTGATATAACAAGATACAATATATGTATTGTATGTATTTGTGTCGCTTTCAATCTGTTTCAATGTTTTTAGTGCTTCTCCCTTTGCTCGCTCATGTTCCCCCCATTTGTGCACTCATGATGTCCGATTTCGTCCACGTCCTCAGTTTCAAAATTTTAAAAAATATGCATCCCCCATATCTTTCCTACTGCACCCCCCCAGCCCCCTTTAAAAAAAAAACTGCTCACTACTTTGATCATTTTGTTTTAACTGTCCATATTCCCCCCCATCCCACCCCCACATCCTCAATTTTAGTTGTCCCCCTGCAGTATAGTCTATAACCATTCCCTATTTCATGGTTCACTCACCTGGCAATTAGTGGGCTCATGGCATTATTGACCTTTGGCCCCTTGACCCCAGCTTTCCATCACAGCCACATTTCCGGTCCAGCCGCATTGTTATAATCATACACGCTGTACTCAACCACACACGTGCCCAGTCCACAACAAGGAAACAGATGAGTAACTTTTATATATATATATATATATATATATATATTCATGTATAGGTTTTCATGCAGTTGTATCGGTATGAGTTTTTTGTTTCTGTTCTGATGAAGGCCTAGGCCGCAATGTCCATTTTGTTACTTGTGTTACTTGTGTATTGTTGACAATGGCAATTACACCTGTGCCATGCTGCCTTTGCTAAGATGATAAATATAAGGTTTTCTTGATACACTTCCTTGTGTTTGGTATGGTGGTATCTGTACTGAAATCACCTGATGCCATCACAAAGTCACATGAAATCTTACCCAGTTTACATTAACTCATTATCCAGGTCACATAGCTGCATTCACTGACAAATGCCTTTCTAATAGGTTACTTTGTTTCATGTTTAATCCAGATTTTTACGATGTTGTATTTTTCATTCTCCACAGTAAAAGAGTTCTTACTTTACCCAGAATTGACACAGAATTGTACAATGTTCCTGCTCTTCCTCGATATATGTGTGCTTACTGTAACCAGATATTTGCAGTAAGTTGCCATTTTTAGATATTCTAGCTAGTTCTGTGATTACTATAATCAGATATTTGCAGTAAGTTGCCATTTGTAAATGTTTTATATAGTTTTGTGATTACTGTTACCAAATATTTGCCATTTTTAGATGTTCTAGCTAGTTCTGTGATTACTATAACCAGATATTTGCAGTAAGTTGCCGTTTGCAGATATTCTAGATATTTCTGTCATTACTGTAACCAGATATTTACCATAAGTTGCCATTTGTAGATATTCTAGATATTTATGTGATTACTGTAGCCAGATATTTGCAGTAAGTTGCAGCTTGTAGATATTCTAGATATTTCTGTCATTAGTGTAACCAGATATTTGCAGTAAGTTGCAGTTTGTAGATATTCTAGATATTTCTCTGATTACTGTAACAAGATATTTGCAGTAAGTTGTCATTTGCAGATATTCTAGATATTTATGTGATTACTGTAACCAGATATTTACATTAAGTTGCGGTTTGTAGATATTCTAGATAATTCTGTCATTAGTGTAGCCAGATATTTGCAGTAAGGTGCCCTTTGTGGGAGCTACTGCAGTAGTACAGTTGCTAGCAGTCATCATTTTGATGTGACAGGTTCAGGTCCTGGTCGGTAGCTATGGCTTTCAAGTTTTGTGTTGTCTGGTGCATCTTCTAGTCTCTACTTCTTTCTTCTCACTTCTGTGGGTGCTGGGCAATACATGTGTGTCTGTTTACAGGTTGTCTTAGTGGCCTCAAACGGTTCCTTAATTGACATTCAAGTTATAAGACCATGGTGGGTTTTCTCAGACTCTTCAGTACTTTTAGGGGACAGAATTCCCCTATTGTATAATGTTGGACCAGTCAATGAACTATGGTAACCAACTGTTGAGGATGTACAATGTGGGTAGGCACTAAGTGGGTTGTCATTATTAGTTGTTGTATTGTTACAGAAGCTATAAAATCATCCTGTTTTTATAATTGTAATTTTGTAAAGCTAATCTACACTTCATGTTTTTTAATTGCCTTAATGTAGTTATTTTAGCGTAATGTGTTGTGGTTTGTTTCTTGTTTACTGAAGGAGACTTAGCACCACAACATTCTCTTTGTTTTTTTCTTCTTAATTTGTAATTTTGTACAGCTAACCTACAGTTCGTGTTTTCCAATTGTTTACACTTCTACAGCTTTACCACAGTTTAACCCATATAATTTATATATGTAACAGAAACTTTATATGTTTACATTTATATGGCTTGACCACAGTTTAACCAATGTCATTTATATATGTAACATAAGCTATATATGTCTACATTTATACATCTTTACCACAGTTTAACTCATTTCATTTATATATGTAACAGAAACTATATATGTTTACATTTCTACACCTTTACCACATTTTAACCCATGTCATTTATATATGTAACAGAAACTATATATATATATATTTCAGCTGGAGGTCTTTACAAAGCTGACAAGATGTCCCTCACTGTAGAAGATTGTAAGTATTGATATCAAGCTACACATCTTTTGAGTAAAGTAGGCCCATTGATATGTTATTAAGTTATAAGAGAACAAGATCTTATGTCCATATTTTCGGTACAAAATGAAAACAGTTTTGTATGTGTGACTCCTGCGAGAAAGTGAGAGAAAATAAACACAGAAACAGTGTACATACCTTCCAGTGAATGCAAATCTGGCAAACAGAATTTCACTATAAAAGTAAAGATGATAATAATAAAGTAAAAATAAGATAAAATAAGTTACGACACAACGAATCGACGTTTTGATCTTAGTGATCTTCATCTGGAACAGCACAAACAGATCTAAAGAAAAACATGAGATTAGAAAATGTAATTAAAAATTAAAATGTAAACATAAAAAGTATTGGTATCAATCGTTGTTAGGCCATTGCACTTGTTCCGTTTCTAGGAAGGCGGCACTGAAGTTCAGTTGTGAAAGGTGCCAAATAAGAAAATGTGGAGCCAAAGGTGTGCAAACAGTTAGGTATAGATATATAGAGGGGAGTCTGCAGAGTTATACAGTGGCATCTATAACATCTGCATCCCAAAGAGTTGATTAACTGGCTCTCAATTTTAACCCATAGTTTCTTTGACTGGACAACAGTGCAAGTGGAAAGAATGGACTAAAAACTAAATATGCAAATACAATTTATCGTCATGGCAAAGAAAGGATAAATCTAAGCAACATAAAAATAAAAGTTGTGGTCACGGTTAATGAAAAATGGCAACTAGAAACTACAAACAAAACATTCATTGATTGGAAACACTAGTGGATCAAGAGGTGAGGAGAAGACTTTGGCACTGGGTAGCAGACACACACATTGAGAAAATCAGATAATACAATAACTAGAAAGTTCCTTGTCTGTAACCCACAGGACCAACCAAATAGAGGTAAACTTGAAAACACACAGAGAAGAGAATGACAGATATAGATGAGTAGTATGGGAAAGACATGGAGAAGGGAATTACAGATATAGATGAGTAGTATGGGAAAGACATGGAGAAGGGAATTACAGATATAGATGAGTAGTATGGGAAAGACATGGAGAAGAGAATGACAGATATAGATGAGTAGTATGGGAAAGACACGGAGAAGAGAATTACAGATATAGATGAGTAGTATGGGAAAGACACGGAGAAGAGAATGACAGATATAGATGAGTAGTATGGGAAAGACACGGAGAAGAGAATTACAGATATAGATGAGTAGTATGGGAAAGACATGGAGAAGAGAATGACAGATATAGATGAGTAGTATGGGAAAGACACGGAGAAGAGAATGACAGATATAGATGAGTAGTATGGGAAAGACACGGAGAAGAGAATGACAGATATAGATGAGTAGTATGGGAAAGACACGGAGAAGAGAATGACAGATATAGATGAGTAGTATGGGAAAGACATGGAGGGATATGAAAGCAGAAGAATTCCCTCTGGGCATTGGGTTGGACGGGGACTGCTTGGTCTTGAGGTATGGTGTCCGCCTCGAGTGCTGGAGGTCCCGGATTCAAGCCCCAGTATGGAATGGGATTTTTTCACGTGGACGTCTAGTAATAAAATTTCCCCTGGTTTCTGGGTAGTGAGATGGGACGCCCGTGTGTATTGTTGCGCACGTAAAAAATCCCTTGGCAGTTGGAAATCGAAAAAGAGTAGCCTAACGGCGCTGCCCGGGCAAAATTTCGAGTTTAAAAACTACCCAAAGTATTTAAGGATCCTCGCCGGTGCTACGGAGTTCGTGCACTGAGCTGAGTTTCTGCAGACTCGAGTTTGAGTTAGGAAGAGAACGGAGCACTTATGGGTTGCACCCGTGTGCCGTGATGTTGATCCATCAACTAAACTAAACTAAACATTGGGTTGGAGTCTCTTGATATTGAGATATCTAAAACCTGTTCGTATCATGCGTGCTGTGCTGCATCATGACCCACTTAATCCTGTTATGTCTCTCTGCAGATGTGAAGATTCAGTACTAGGCTTGCACACCCCGCTGGTTGATTTCTGAATTTGGAGAGGGGTAGGAGGACACTGCAACACAATCCCCATTTGAGATAGTAAAGGGTCCGTAGAAAAGTCTCTACACCAGCCTCACTCTTAAAGATGAAAGCAAGCCCTTTTTGAGGCTTGGTCAACCTGAAAGCTGAGGCATCGGACTCATGAGTAAAACCTCATAGCCTTGTAGAGGATTCTCAGACATCAGCAAACAAGGGTTTTAGAAGAGTTTTAAAGGCAAGACGACCAAATTCATGCAGCGGGTTTTATTTCCTATAGCTCAGTCTCTTTCCACAGAGCGGCCTGCTGAAAGTGTCACATAAAGCACAAACTATTTAGCTCTAGCTGTGGTCCACAGCAGTCTCTGAAACAATTGCATTTGTGAACCAAATGACATAGGCTGGAATCGAACCCACAAGGTTCAGAGCATGAGGCAAGCGGCATAACCACTTCACCACATACATCAGCAAAAAGCAGCAACAAACACACATTGACATAGACCTGAGAGTGGCATCCCTTTCTGTATTTGTTTTTCTTGTCACTAGGTCATCAGTCGGACATAACTATGCACGGACTAGAGGACACGCATATTTCTCTGGTGGTGCCCTCTTCCTGGGCATGTCTATAGCTCTCATTGTAAGTAACATTTCATATTTTCACTGTTTTATTTGCAGCAGTAATTTAGAATTATCATTGTTTTTCCGGGTTTTTGTAACTGGTTATCTTTAACTCCTCTTCAACCTGTGTCTATGTGACCAGTGATGTCTGTGTGATCAGTGATGTCTGTGTGACCTGTGATGTCTATGTGACCTGTGATGTCTATGTGACCAGTGATGTCTATGTGACCTGTGATGTCTATGTGACCAGTGGTATCTATGTGACCAGTGATGTCTATGTGACCTGTGATGTCTATGTGACCAGTGATGTCTATGTGACCTGTGATGTCTATGTGACCAGTGATGTCTATGTGACCAGTGGTATCTATGTGACCAGTGATGTCTATGTGACCTGTGATGTCTATGTGACCTGTGATGTCTATGTGACCTGTGATGTCTATGTGACCAGTGATGTCTGTGTGACCTGTGATGTCTATGTGACCAGTGATGTCTATGTGACCAGTGATGTCTATGTGACCAGTGATGTCTGTGTGACCAGTGATGTCTGTGTGACCAGTGATGTCTGTGTGACCAGTGATGTCTATGTGACCTGTGATGTCTATGTGACCAGTGGTGTCTATGTGACCAGTGATGTCTGTGTGACCTGTGATATCTTTGTGACCAGTGATGTCTGTGTGACCAGTGATGTCTGTGTGACCAGTGATGTCTGTGTGAACAGTGATGTCTGTGTGACCAGTGATGCCTGTGTGAACAGTGATGTCTGTGTGAACAGTGATGTCTGTGTGACCAGTGATGTCTGTGTGAACAGTGATGTCTCTGTGTGAACAGTGATGTCTCTGTGTGTCCAGTGATGTCTGTGTGACCAGTGATGTCTGTGTGACCAGTGATGTCTGTGTGACCTGTGATGTCTGTGTGACCAGTGATGTCTGTGTGACCAGTGATGTGTGACCAGTGATGCCTGTGTGACCAGTGATGCCTGTGTGACCAGTGATGTCTGTGTGACCTGTGATGTCTGTGTGACCAGTGGTGTCTGTGTGACCAGTGATGTCTGTGTGACCAGTGATGCCTGTGTGACCAGTGATGCCTGTGTGACCAGTGATGTCTGTGTGACCTGTGATGTCTGTGTGACCAGTGATGTCTGTGTGACCAGTGATGTCTGTGTGACCAGTGATGTGTGACCAGTGATGCCTGTGTGACCAGTGATGCCTGTGTGACCAGTGATGTCTATGTGACCAGTGGTGTCTGTGTGACCAGTGATGCCTGTGTGACCAGTGATGCCTGTGTGACCAGTGATGTCTGTGTGAACAGTGATGTCTCTGTGTGACCAGTGATGTCTGTGTGACCAGTGATGTCTGTGTGACCAGTGATGTCTATGTGACCAGTGGTGTCTGTGTGACCAGTGATGCCTGTGTGACCAGTGATGTCTGTGTGACCAGTGGTGTCTGTGTGACCAGTGATGTCTATGTGTGACCAGTGATGTCTGTGTGACCAGTGATGTCTGTGTGACCAGTGGTGTCTGTGTGACTTGTGAATAGTCACACTATGTAGAAAGAATAGTTTAGAATAATTGAGTAGCTCCAGTGGTTATTGTAAAAGATGTTGACAGAATATAGTACCATGAGTTGAGTTGCAGGTTTTTTTTTTTTAAATTATTATAATGAATAGACTTAAGTTTATTCCAACTTTTTTAATTGCAAAAAGCCAAAAAACACAAACAGATAAAAAGCGAAATAAAGCACACAAAATAAAATAAAATAAACTTGAACACAGCTTCTTTTATCTGTTTGTGTTGTCCTGTCCTTGACAAAGGTTCTAGAACCAAAACGTTGGCAGCGTTTTGTTGTCCTATAATACTTATTGTTTTACTTTAATACTTCCGTATTATATATTTATTGATTGTTTCTCATTTTTGATAAGTCACACTTTGTTTTCACTTGTGTATGGAGTTTTTTGTAAGGTATGTACATCGTGTCTGTCTTTAGTATGTCTCTTTGCTTCGCAGGAGCTAAATATACCTAATTGTTTGCAATTCATACTGTCCCCATATCGGAGACACAAAAACAAATAACCGCAAGAAAAATTCCGGTAAAATACGGCAAACCGGAACCAAAGTACCTAGCTGTAGTTAATGTCACAAACTGTAGCCTCTAAGCCAGTCTGTGATGAAGCTTCATTGTACATAACATTGAACAAAGAATAAGACTGTAACTGGTGCCCATTATTATTGGACTCTTCGCTGGTTGTTGAAGATGAGGATGGAGCATTATGGGAATGTCCTGAATGCTGTAAAGTTGCTTCTTGACTCGACTAAATTCAACCTAATAAGAGATACAAGAATGAAATAATGTATGAAAGGAGAGAGGTTAGAAGAGCAGAATGTGAGACAGACCTGCTTGCCCAGTTCTTCACCTTTTGAAAATAAAGTTCCTGTGTATGTATTTACATACATACAGACACACATACACGCATGTTAACTGAATCTGACATAGCTGAAAATCTCCCTCTCCACCTCTTCTGTCTCTCCTTAGTGGGGTGTCCACTACACTGTAACCTCTAAGCCTGACGGTGATGAAGCAGCATTGTACTTAACCTTGAACTGAAGATATTGGCTGAGGAGGAGGAAGAGGAAAAGACCCTTTTACACACTTTAAGGTGCATTGGTCACATGGTGTTAGTCCCATATTTGTTTGCATCAATTGACACTCGGTTAGTGATGTGGTTTGTATCACGCCACTGCCTTTACTTTTCCTGGTGTAGTGGAAAAACAAAAATAATATTAATGATCTCAAAGGACTACTAGTTTAATAAACATTCTCCTTACTGTGGCACGTTACATCTACTTTAGCTGCGTATAATTGATGTGTCAAAAATTAGTTTTAGTGGGTCATGTATTATTGATTATAGCACATTTTCCATGTGTTTAATGCATCATGTTTGATTGTTGTCTTAGATTAGCTTTATAAGTGATTTATGAATGAAATAATGTATGAGAGCAGAGAGATAAGAAGGTTAGAAGGTCAGATGGGCCAGCAGGCCCAATTCTTAACCCTTTGAAAATAAAGTTCATTCGTTCTCTTAGTTACACATACTCTCTAAGCATATTTCTAACTAGTATTTTAAACTGCTATCACCGTTTTCTCCACAGATTTTCACATACAACTCTGTCACTGATCATATTGGAGTGGTCGTGGCTTGGATAAGTAAGTAATTTCGTTCTCAGTTTTATTTTACTAATCTTATAGAAGGGGTCCCTTAAACCACAAGTCTTTTATTTTGTTTTCGTAATGTTCTTGTTTCCAGACAATTCCTTTGTGTTTCTTACAGAGTAATTAAGGAGCAGCATGTATAGAAACATATAGACACATACACATCCCAAAACAACCAAATAAATTAATATAGACACATGGTTCTCCCTCGGATGTAGGGATGGAGTCTGTTGGCAATGGCATATCTAAAACCTGGAGGACACATGACCAAACTAGGGTTTAGTCCCAGCCAGTCTATATGTGTTATACTGAATCGTGAGCTGATTATATCGAACAACCGTTTCTGCAGATGTGAAGATGCTGTACTTGTCTTGCACACCCCCGCTGGTTTCTGAGCTTGGCCAGGGGAATGAGAGCTGTGCAGCAGTCACTGTGAAGATGGCACATTGGTATCAGGTCAGAGAAGTCTGTACAGTAGCCTCACCCCATTTGAGTTCCGGTTAGCTCTGAAAGGAGCTTGCATCCATCAGGGCGAGGCTGTAGACAGACTTTCCTCCCAACCTGGTACCATCTTCGTATTGTCTATGTTGCACTTTTCCTCTCCTAGAACAGGAACCATTTGGGTGTCATATGGGCACTTGAGCTTCATATATGCACCGGGCATGAAGATCTGTGGATGGTTAGTCAGACAGGCGACAAAGTTTGGGAATCCAGTTGTGGATAGACCTGGTCCTGTGGCCCAACCAATTGTTTAGAACATTTTTTTGGGGGGGGGGGGGGGGGGGGGTGTGAATTTTGCTTGTGGATTAGCTTTCCCATTACCAGTGTCCCTCGCCATCAGGCGAACCCACTCGGTCTTCAGAGGTACTTGTAATTTACATCCCCAAGTCAAGGACAGGAAGTCAACATTTTAGTCCAACTGTCCGGTGTAGGGGTTGAACCCTTAAATTGGCATCAGTACACCAGATGTTTAAGGACACATGTTCTTATCCATTCGGCCAAGCTGACCTCATTTAGAACATTTTACATCTACACTTTAACCCTACTGAAGCACTGATATGTCGATTGGTTACGTTTTGGGTTATTATCAGATTTGTATGGCCTGGTTGTTATTTGTGAATCTTGCTGCGTGTCACTTCCTGTCTGTGTCACTTCCTGTCTGTATGGTTCCGTCGCCCTGCTACTGAGTGAGTGCGTGGCGCGACTCTGTGAGCTGTGATATTCACGTGGAATGCTTTTACATGTCCGCTTTTGTTTGTACAGTGACCTGCATATTCGGAACAATGGCTACCGGCTGTTGCTGTATTGACCGATTTGCCTTTTTGGTTCACGGGTGCATTATTCAGGTGACTCAAGAGAGTCGGCGCTGAGCTACGGAGTTCACGCTTTATGCAACGCTTTCGGCTGGTCGCCCTGCAGATAGAGACAGAGCCATGTGAGAAAACCAGGGTCAATGAGGTTTTTCTGGTGACTGCCGATTCCATCGACGATGAACTGTGGTGTCTTTTGTGTTGGCATTCTGGCGGCGGCATTATGCACAGTGTACCTGTGCGGGTTTGTTGGATTGCCGAGACTCTTGTCTGTTCCACTTTTCACATTGGACAGTGGGGAGCATTTTGTGTGATATTCACTGGCACAGGAATGGAGCATAATGGGGACGACCCGTTGCCGTGAGTTGGAACCTCGACTAACTAACTAACTGTTCCCTTCGATCTTGACAGTTGTCACTAAGTTCTCCAATCTATTTCTTCTCATAACATGTCCAAAAAATGTCGACTATGTCTAATTTCTCTAATCAATTTACGATTTTCATTTGTCTCCTGTAGTACTTGGTCATTGGTTTTCTGTCTGTCCATGGTTTCTGACTTGGGGTCCAGTTCCCTGGTGTTTGTTGAACTTTTGAGAGTCTTTTTGACTGCTTGGTTTCTGTCTCGGGATCCATTTCCCTGGTGCTTGTTGAGCTCTTGAGGGTGTCTTCTTGACTGCTTGGTTTCTGCCTCGGGTTTGAGCTCTTGAGGGTGTCTTCTTGACTGCTTGGTTTCTGCCTCGGGTTTGAGCTCTTGAGGGTGTCTTCTTGACTGCTTGGTTTCTGCCTCTGGGTCCAGTTCCCTGGTGTTTGTTGAGTTCTTGAGGGTGTCTTCTTGACTGCCTTGTTTCTGACTCTGGGGTCCATTTCCCTGGTGTTTGTTGAACTATTGAGGGTGTCTTCTTGACTGCTTGGTTTCTGTCTCAGGGGTCGAAAACGAATGAACGAACCAACGAAAATCTTTATTTTCAAAGGTTTTAGAATTGGGCACGCAGGCCCGTCTGACATTCTGCCCTTCTTTTCTATTTCCTCTCATACATTCTTTCATTCAACATCTCTTATGAAGCAAATCTTTGACAACAAAAGAACAATAAGCATTAAAACGAATGAAAAATAATCAATAATACATGACTCACAGAGGCAATGTTTAACATGGGCATTATAAATACCCAAGGAAGGTGTAACATGCCATACATATGGGAATGTTTTTTGGCTAGTTGTCGTTCGAGATAATTTACCATTATTATTGTTTTTTGTTTTTAATGGGGGCATGTAGTCTGTCCTGAGGTAGTGTTCAAACAGGTTGCGACTGTATGTATAATGATTGGTGGTGTCTTTGATTTCTTGTGGAAGATTGTTCCACAACTGAGTGGCAGAGTATTCTAAGCTTGTTTATATAAGTCTATCCTAGGTTTAGAGACATGAAGTATATTTAGTCGTTCGCTATGTCTTGCGTTATATTTAAACAATGGCCAAAGGTAGCTTGGAGCATTTTGAAATAGGATTTTATGAATTAGTTTAGCCTTATTAAAAAGTAGGCATTTGTGGAGAGGCATAACTGAAGACGTTCATGTAGGTTAGAATTTCCCTAGCCATCTAACTTCATCTAGCCACATCTATCTAGCCATATCTTTCTAACCACCTAGCCACATCCATCTAGCAAAATCTAGCTACATCTATCTAGCCATCTAGCCACATTTAGAAACATCTGTCTAGCAATCTAGCCACATCTAGAAACATCTAACCACATCTAGAAACAACTAGGCACATCTAGAAATATCTATCTAGCCATAAGGCCACATCTGGAAACTTCTAGCCATCTAGCAAAATCTAGCCACATCTATCTAGCCACATCTAGAAACATATATAGCCATATCTGACCACATCCATCTAGCCATATAGCCACATTTATCTAGTCATCTAGTCACATCAAGCCATTTATATCTAGCCATCTAGCCACATCTATCTAGCCATCTAGCTACATCTGTCTAGCCACATCTAGCTAGCCATCTAGCCACATCTAATTAGCAATATAGCCTTATCTTGCAGCATCCATCTAGCCACATCTAGCTACAACTATCTAGCCATCTAGCCACATCTATTTAACCATATAGTCACATATGTCTAGTCATCTAGACACATCAAGACACATCTATCTAGCCATCTAGATACATCTATCTAGCCACATCTATCTAGCCTTCTAGTCACATCTAGCCACTGCTATCTAGCTTCATCTAGCCACATCCACCTAGCCATATCTATTTAGCTATCTAGCTACATCTAGTCACATCTATCTAGCCACATCTACCAACATCTAGCCAGCCATCTAGCCAAATTTATCTAGCCATACCTATCTAGCCATCTAGCCACATCTATCTAGACATCTAGCCAAACATAGAATCATCTATTTAACCATCTAAACATCTAGCCACATATCTCGCCACATCTAGAAAATCCATCTATCCACATATAAAAACATCTAGCCACATATATCTAGCCACCTAGCTACAACTAGAAACATAGCCCCATCCAGAAACATCTAACCACATCTATCTAGCCACATCTGGAAACATCTAGCCACATCTACAAACATTTAACCACATCTAGAAACATCTATCTAGCCACATTTAGAAACATCCAGCCACATCTATCTAACCATCTAGCCACACCTAGAAACATCTATCTAGCCATATCTAAAACAAACATCTTGCCATCTAGCAAAATCTAAAACATCTATCTAATCACATATAGAAACATCTAGCCACATACAGAAGCGTCTATCTGCATCTGGAAACATCTATCTAGCCACATTTTGAAACATCCAGCCACATCTATCTAACCATCTAGCCATATCTAGAAACATCTATCTAGCCATATCTAAAAACATCTTGCCATCTAGCAAAATTTAGCCACATCTAGAAACATCTATCTAACCACATATAGAAACATCTAGCCACATACAGAAGCGTCTATCTGCATCTGGAAACATCTATCTAGCCACATCTAGAAACATCCAGTCACACCTATCTAGCCAAATCTATCTAGCAATTTAGCCACATCTGGAAACATCTAGCCACATCTAGAAACATCCATATAGCCACATCTAGCCATAACTAGAAACATCTATCTAGCCATCTAGAAACATCTAGCCACATCCATCTAGCCACATCTAGAAAAATCTAGCCAAATCTATCTAGCAATTTAGCTACATCTGGAATCATCTAGAAACATTCATCTAGAAACATCTAGCCATATCTAGAAACATCTATCTAGCTACATCTAGCCAAATATATCTAGCAATTTAGCCACATCTGGAATCGTCTAGAAACATTCATCTAGGCACATCTAGAAACATCTAGCCATATCTAGAAACATCTACCTAGCCACATCTAGAAATATCTAGGTGCATCTAGAATAATCTATCTTGCCATCCAGGCCACATCTAGCCCTCGAGCCACATCTATCTAGCAATCTAGATACATCTATCAAGTCACATCTAGAAACATCCATCTAGAACATCTAACAATATCTAGAAACATCTATCTAGCCATCCATAAACATCTAGCCATGTCTATCTAGACGTTTCTAACAATTTAGCCACATCTAGAAACATCTAGCCAAATCTATCTAGCAATTTAGCCACATCTGGAATCATCTAGCCATATCTAGAAACATCCATCTAGCAACATCTAGCCATGTCTATCTAGACATCTTTCTAGCAATTTAGCCAAATCTATCTAACAATTTAGCCACATCTAGAAACATCTAGCCTTATCTAGAAACATCCATCTAGCCACATCTAGAAACATCCATCTAGACATATCTAGAAACATAGTCATATCTAGAAACATCTATCTAGCCACATCTAGAAACATCTATCTAGCCACATCTAGAAACATCCAGCCATATCTGTCTAGTCACCTAGCCACATCTAGAAACATCTGTCTAGCCACATCTAGAAACATCTATCTAGCCACATATAGAAACATCTAGCCACATATAGAAACACCTATCTGCATCTAGAAACATCTATCTAGCCACATCTAGAAGCATCCAGCCACACCTATCTAGCTACATCTATCTAGCTACATCTATCTAGCCACATCTAGAAACATCTAGCAAAATCAAGTCACATCTATCTAGCTACATCTAGAAACATGTCTAGTAATCTAGCCACATCTAGAAACATTTAGCCACATCTAGAAACATCTATCTAGAACATCTAGCCATATCTAGAAACATCTATCTAGCCACATTTAGAAGCATCTATCTAGCCACATCTAGCTATGTCTATCTAGCCACATCTAGCAATTTAGCCAATCTGAAAACATCTAGTCACATCTAGAAACATCCATCTAGCCACATCTAGAAACATCTAGCCAAATATATCTAGCAATTTAGCCACATCTGGAATCTAGCCACATATAGAAACATCCATCTAGCCATATCTAGGCACATCTATCTAGCCACATCTAGAAATATCTAGGCACATCAAGAATCATCTAGCCATATCTATCTAGCCATCTAGATACATCTATCTAGTCACATGTAGAAACATCCATCTAGAACATCTAGCCATATCTAGGAAAATCTATCTAGCCATCTAGCCATGTCTATCTAGACATCTTTCTAGCAATTTAACTACATCTGGAAACATCTAGCCACATCTAGAAACATACATATAGACACATCTATCTAGCCACATCTAGAAACAAATAGCCAAATCAATCTAGTAATTTAACATCTGGAAACATCTAGCCACATCTAGAAACATCCATCTAGCCACATCTAGAAACATCTATCTAGCCATCTATCCACATCTAGCCATGTCTATTTAGGCTTGAACCATCTATCTAGCCACCATCTATCTAGCAATTTAACCACATTTGGAAACATAGCCACATCTAGAAACATCCATCAAGCAATATCTAGAAACATCTAGTCATATCTAGAAACATCTATCTAGCCACATCTAGAAACATCTAGCCATGTCTATTTAGCCACATCTATCTAGCAATTTAGCCACATCTGGAAACATCCATCTAGCTACACCTAGAAACATCTAGCCACATCTATCTAGCCACATCTAGCCACGTCTATCTAGCCACATCTAGAAACATCTAGCCACATCTAGAAACATAGCCAAATCTATCTAGCATGTTAGCCACTTATGGAAACATCCATCTAGCCACATCTAGAAACATCTATCTAGCAATTTAACATCTGGAAACATCTAGCCACATCTAGAAATATCCATCTAGCAACATCTACAAACATCTATCCACATCTAGAAATGTCTAGGCGCAACTAGAAACATCTATCTAGCCATCAGGCCAAATCTATCTTGCCATTGAGCCACATCTATCTAGCCACATCTAGATACATCTATCTAGCCACATCTAGCAATACCTATCAATCCATCTAGTCACATCTAACCAGATGGCTAGATAGATGTGGCTAGACGAAGCTAGACTCTTGAGGGTGTCTTCTTGAATGCTTGGTTTCTGTCTCAGGGTCCAGTTCCCTGGTGCTTGTTGAACTCTTGAGGGTGTATTCTTGACTGCTTGGTTTCTGTCTCAGGGTCCAGTTCCCTGGTGCTTGTTGAACTCTTGAGGGTGTCTTCTTGACTGCTTGGTTTTCGTCTTGGAGTCCAATTTCCTGGTGCTTGGTGAACTCTTGAGGGTGTCTTCTTGACTGCTTGGTTTCTGTCTCGGGGTCCAGTTCCCTGGTGTTTGTTGAACTCTTGAGGGTGTATTCTTGACTGCTTGGTTTCTCTCTCAGGGTCCATTTACCTGGTGTTTGTTGAACTCTTGAGGGTGTCTTCTTGACTGCTTGGTTTCGGTCTCAGGGTCCATTTACCTGGTGTTTGTTGAACTCTTGAGGGTGTCTTCTTGACTGCTTGGTTTCTCTCTCAGGGTCCATTTTCCTGGTGTTTGTTGAACTCTTGAGGGTGTCTTCTTGACTGCTTGGTTTCGGTCTTGGGGTCCAGTTTCCTGGTATTTGTTGAACTCTTGAGGGTGTCTTCTTGACTGCTTGGTTTCTCTCTCAGGGTCCATTTACCTGGTGTTTGTTGAACTCTTGAGGGTTTCTGTCTCGGGGTCCAGTTCCCTGGTGTTTGTTGAACTCTTGAGGGTGTATTCTTGACTGCTTGGTTTCTCTCTCAGGGTCCATTTTCCTGGTGTTTGTTGAACTCTTGAGGGTGTCTTCTTGACTGCTTGGTTTCGGTCTCGGGGTCCAGTTCCCTGGTGTTTGTTGAACTCTTGAGGGTGTATTCTTGACTGCTTGGTTTCTTTCTCGGGGTCCATTTTCCTGGTACTTGTTGAGCTCTTGAGGGTGTCTTCTTGAATGCATGGTTTCTGTCTCGGGGTCCAGTTCCCTGGTGTTTGTTGAACTCTTGAGGGTGTATTCTTGACTGCTTGGTTTCTGTATCTGGGTCCAGTTCCCTGGTGTTTGTTGAACTCTTGAGGGTGTATTCTTGACTGCTTGGTTTCTGTCTCGGGGTCCAGTTCCCTGGTGTTTGTTGAACTCTTGAGGGTGTATTCTTGACTGCTTGGTTTCTGTCTCGGGGTCCATTTTCCTGGTGCTTGTTGGGCTCTTGAGGGTGTCTCCTTGACTGTCAGCCACCGCTGTGGTGAAGGAGTTACGAATGCAGTTCGTAATCCTGCATACCACATTCGAAACACAGCTGTGGGTGATTTGGAAGCAGACCACCTTGCCTTTGTTTTCATGCATCGGTATGAGTGCCAGTATTCAAAAAGCAATGGCAAACTACTGAACGTAGAAATAGAAGCAGCTGATGATATTGATCATATCACCTATCTAGTGCTAATTGGTCTATAAATGTATGGTGTTTGTCCATCAAGAATGATGACGACCATTCATTTCATTCAGTGGGGTTGAAAGTTTGGAACTGTGAGTTCTAAGATCGCTGGTAAGGTCTATTTTCTTCTTTTTCTTCAGCGTTCCGAGCCATTGAGGTTCTTTGCTGCAGATACAATCTATTTTGGCTCAAAAAAATAAATATATAAGACTAGGACTATATACGCAATATGCCTGAAGAGACTTTAATTCCAGCATACTTTTGTCAAATATATTTAGACAGCTGCTGGTCAGAAATCTGGTTATTTTATTAAAGAAATGTCTCGTATCTGATCCGCAGGTGGTTTCTTCCTTGGTATCATGTTTATAATCCAGGCTGTCTACTACTATGGAGTCAGAACAAGTCCTGTGGCCCTCACTGCTTTCAACACTTAACACTGAAAGGATGAAAGGCTACTATTTGAAGCAGATATTTCCAAGGGTTCATTGATGGAAGCTGACAGTTACTTCATGTTTCATGTTGTTCTGGTTATTATTCTGCAATATTTCATGTGTAACCATGATTTTGTGGAAATTATTCTGTAATGATCCATGTATAACCATGATTGTATGAAACTTATTCTGTAATGATCCATGTATGAACATGATTGTATGGAAATTAGTGGCAACTGCTATGAGCAGACACTGATAATGAAAGAGCACAAAACATGACTAGGAAACTTGACAACGGAAAGACACATGCAGATAAAAGTGAATGTTTCAATTGAAGCTTTTTTCAAGAAACAAAACATGGAAAACAAGAGTACTTAGCTGGACAACTGAAATATCAATCCACAAATAAGTAACCTGAATATGTCAATAAAATAAAAATAAAAACTACAGCTGGAAATCTAGGAAATTAAACCAGACAGTGTCAAAACATTCACTTGTATCTGTTTGCCTTTCTTTTTTTCAGCTTTCTAGTTATTTGTTATGCTCATTTATTGATAACCTTGTGTGATTTTGAAAGAAATTGACGCTTCAACTTTGAACCTTCTATGAAAACTCAAATAGAGTCAAAGTTCCTGCACTAAACGCAGACACGCTTTGTCATTTTATGAGTTACAGATAAGGCTAGCTGGCTGTTGAACAGAGAATTGCCATATTGGTAAACAGTTGTAATGTCAGATAATAACATAATGCCATCACGTATGCCATAAATATTTGTGCCCCAGATGCAAATGCAGAACAATTAGTTAGAAAATAGTGAAGAAACTGGAGGCAGTGGAGATTTGATTTTTGAGAAGAATGCGAAGAGTATCTTGGACAGAAGAACGCAAATACTGAGGTACTGACATCATCTTGGACACAGAGGAAACCAAATACCGAGGTACTGACATCATCTTGGACAGAAGAAAGCAAATACTGAGGTACTGACAATATCTTGGCTGTGGGAGATATTAATTAGGTCGGAAGCGAGAGATATTTATTACCTCGGCAGCGAGAGATATTTATTACCTCAGCAAGATATTTATTCCAGAAATTATAAAAAGCTACCAACAGTTCGTGCCTGTAGCTAAGGGTACTGTAGCCTAGTAAATACAGTTTCACAATTCCCAGACAGACTGAACCAAGTGGTTGAAATCAGTCGCAGGTGATTTGGGTGCAGACCACTTTTCGTTGATTTCACTGGTATGAGCGTCTGCCATTCAGAAATCAGTGACTGAACATAAAATTGCCTGTAAATGCCGGGGTTGATTGCAAAGTCTTGTAAAGGTCATGCAATTAATTTTAAAATCTCTAACATGGAAGTCTAGGAGAAACCACTACATACGTGTCTCAGGAGAAACCTTTTGGACAGTAACAAGGCTAGATGCATGGTGGATTGGCAAGTTAAGAGATCTCCATACCAGTCTTCAGGCTAAATAACCTGGCACCACTGTGTGGGAGCTGGGTGGGGCAGCCCCTGACTATTTACTAGATTTTTTATATGCAAGCAAGCTTATTGTAATAACTATTCAAGGTGTGTCATTGGCTGTTAGGTATTTCTAAATATAATAGGCTGAAAATTCCACCCATGGTTAGCAGACAGCCTCCATAAATATTAGCTTGTTAAAAGAAGATTGTCTAAAGGGATGGTCTCTATAGAAGAGACTGGGATTCACTCGGGAGACAGAAGACTGAAGATAAAAAGCACTGGTGTATATAGGAAGCCCTAACATGTGTCTAGTTTAACTGACCAGGTGCTTTTGTCAAATATATTATCCACCCTGTAATTGTTACTTTTAGTATTTTTGTATTTAGTAAACGCTTTCACTCACTCACTCGCACGCCTTGCGTTAAGAAAACCAGGAGTGGAGTAAGAGTGTTTTAAAAAAATTTTTTTTTTGTTCTCATCCTTGACTTGGGGATGTAAATTACAAGTACCTCAGAAGTCAGAGTGGGCTCACCAGACGGGGAGGGACACTGGTAATAGGGAAAGCTAATCCACACGCAAACATCAGCCAGTACACTAGAAGTGGTAGCACGTGTATGGACTATGCATGAGTTAAAAGCCAGACTTGTGAGGTACTTGTAATATACGCCTCCACGTCAGGAGGCTGGTGTAGGGGTTGAACCCGATACCTCGCCATCAGCACACTGAAAGTTTAAGTGTGAGTGCTTTTATCCATTCGGCCATGCTTACCTCCACATTACTAATAATGCTACATATTTTTACTGCCTGCATTAATTGTGGCGTTGCATAACATCATCATTGGAATTTTAAATTAAGTTGCATGTCCTTCACAGGACGTAACAGTCAACCCCAGCACTTTTGCTGTTCGTGATTCCTGGGCAAATTTTACGTTCAGTAGTTTGCCATTGCTTTCTGAATGACCAGCTCCTATACCTTTTTAGAAAAAAACCAGCACCGCCGCGTTTCGAACCCGGGTATACGGGCTCACAAACCGCGTTCACAAGCCCTTAGCCACAGAGACCGGTTCATTGGAATTATGACGCTATAATTAAATAGGAAATAATTTTAACACCAGCACAACTTTCAGTTAGTGTGACGACGACATAGTCATCTACCCACCACATCACACTGTGAAAAAATAAACTAGCATAAGCCGGGTACAATCTTCACTTTGCCAAGTTTGTCAAGTTTATAATTATAACAAGCTTTGTTTTATACGAGTGCCCACTTGGGATTTTTTCTTCTTTTTCTTTTGTGTTTTATGTTTCATTCTATATAATTTGGCTTCAAGAACAACTGTATAAAAGTAACACAGCATACAACACACACACAATCATCATCAGGTAGACAGCCATCATCATGTGGTAGGGTTTTTGCATAATGTCACTCTCATGTCGGTCCATTGAAGAGTTTCTCCATGTCTTGTCATTTCTCCCGCCTCGTGTACCCTCATGCCCAAGGTGTCCTGCCATATCCTGCGTCCATCTTCGTGCCGGTCAGACTACCTCTACCAGAACCACATCTTCCATCACCATTCTCTCCAAGTCACCATGACGTTTGATGTGGCCAACATATTCCAGTTTCTGAGACTTAACGCTGTTATGATCCAATTTTCTTTGATGTTCTGATCTTGTAGACCTTAGAACAGTGGTTCTCAACCGGTCAGGAATCCCCCCCCCCCCAAGAAATTTAGGGTGGGGTGGGGGGGGGGGGGGGGGGAAAGATTATTTCAAGATCACGTTAATACAAGAACTGATTACTCGATATTGCTTTTCCCTCTATATTTTACAGTTCTGTACTTCTTGCCCTTCTGAAATTCGTTTTATAACCTAAGTAGACCCACAAATCACGTTTTATGTAAATGTTTAGACTTGTTCTAGTATGCATTATTAAATTTAGCTTCCATTTTTATGTATACTGTAGGGGAGGGGGGTGGGGGTGGAATTTATAGGGAGGAAATATGAAAAGGGAAAGGGGGGGGGGGGGAGAAGAAGAAGAATGACATTCTGAACATATGGTGAAGGGGTGCATGGGCCAAAAATAGCTGAGAACCACTGCCTTAGAAGTTTTCTTCCTGTTGGCCCATGATATTGTAAGAAGTTTTCCGTCACATTTAAGCTCAAACACCTCAATTTTCTTCTTTAGTAACAGCGAAATAATCCATGACTCACACTGTATGTTGGAGATAATTCTTCTTCTCTTCATCCAGTTACCTCAGTGATGTGTTGGGAGGGTAGAGGGGGAAAATGTAACAATCTTGTATGCGCTATTTCTAATGGCTGTTGATATATCAGTTGGTATTCATGGAGACAATACACAACAACAAATCAACATAATATGTGATGAGGGAGCTCAACGAACAAAAAACGCAGACAGAACCAAACATGTAGCATTGCATGTTTGTATGTGATAGCATACAACCACATCTTTGAAACTCATAACTTTTAATGGAATGTATCATTGATAACTTTATTAACTATCATCTCAAACACTTGTACTTGACTATTCTTAATGTGTACCAGACAATGTGCCATATGTGTTTGTTCTTCTCACATTTAGTCACAGCATACTAAAAAGATCTGGCAACATATGTTTTTACACTGTGTGTATATTAGTAAAATAAAAGTGAAGGATCCTTTTACTGGCCTTGAGATGTATTTGGTATAAGGTCATGGTATCACATGGGTATAGACCAAGCAGAACACAATGATTGATGGCAATATCTTGCGGGCAACTTTTATTTCCCTGGCCATTTCTGGGTACCATTTTAGGCTAGGTCGACCTGGGAGCCTAGGTCAGTTTTTAAACGTACACCTGGGTGGGGATTCGAATGTATGACCATCAGACCGGCCAGCAAGCCACTGTGCTACCATGGCTTCCAGTTTGGTTGTGTGCCTGAGCTTTATTCCTGGTTAAAATCATTCTCCAGGGCACAGCTGAAGAGATTAGAACTGGGGAGATGGACCAAAGAAGTTCAAGAATGGACAGGCCTGAGCAATATCATACTAAGTTGTTCAAGAATGAACAGGCCTGAGCAATATCACACAAAGATGTTCAAGAATGAACAGGCCTGAGCAGTATCACACAAAGATGTTCAAGAATGAACAGGCCTTCGCAATATCAACAAAGATGTTCAAGAATGAATTGGCCTAAGCAATATCAACAAAGATGTTCAAGAATGAACAGGGCTGAGCAATATCACACAAAGATGTTCAAGAATGAACAGGCCTGAGCAATATCACACAAAGATGTTCAAGAATGAAGTGGCCTAAGCAATATCACACAAGATGTTCAAGAATGGACAGGCCTGAGCAATATCACACAAAGATGTTCAAGAATGAAGTGGCCTAAGCAATATCAACAAAGATGTTCAAGAATGAAGTGGCCTAAGCAATATCACACAAAGATGTTCAAGAATGAACAGGCCTGAGCAATATCAACAAAGATGTTCAAGAATGAATTGGCCTAAGCAATATCACACAAAGATGTTCAAGAATGAACAGGGCTGAGCAATATCACACAAAGATGTTCAAGAATGGACAGGTCTGAGCAATATCACACAAAGATGTTCAAGAATGAAGTGGCCTAAGCAATATCACACAAAGATGTTCAAGAATGAACAGGGCTGAGCAATATCACACAAAGATGTTCAAGAATGAACAGGCCTGAGCAGTATCACACAAAGATGTTCAAGAATGGACAGGTCTGAGCAATATCACACAAAGATGTTCAAGAATGAACAGGCCTGAGCAATATCACACAAAGATGTTCAAGAATGAAGTGGCCTAAGCAAAATCACACAAAGATGTTCAAGAATGAATTGGCCTAAGCAGTATCACACAAAGATTTTCAAGAATGGACATGCCTGAGCAATATCACACAAAGATGTTCAAGAATTAACAGGCCTAAGCAATATCAACAAAGATGTTCAAGAATGAATTGGCCTAAGCAATATCACACAAAGATGTTCAAGAATGGACAGGCCTGAGCAGTATCACATAAAGATGTTCAAGAATGAACAGGCCTGAGCAATATCATACTAAGATGTTCAAGAATGAACAGGACTGAACACTATCACACCAAGATGTTAAAGAACCTGAAAAGTATAACACCAAGATGGATGAGCCTGAGCACTATCACATCAAAATGTACAAAAATGGACACCATCCATCTTCGTCCCTACTTCGCTTGTCTATACACTTCCCATTCTTCTTCCACCTACCCCGCCATAAGGAACCCAGACAAGTCCCTCCAGCTAGACCATTCTCAGGCCCTCTCGATAAATGTCCAATCCAGTGCCAGCACACCACAATTCCCCCTCCCCTCATCAGCTGCTATCTGTTCCTCTCCTCCTCTCCATGAGCTGTGGGAACCCTGCCACAACAATCCAGTTCCACCGCCCCACGCAAGCACCAAACAACAAACGCCTGCTAATCTAAACATTTCTCACATTTCATTTTCTAATTATTCTTAATAACTGTACATAAATGAACATTATTTTATTACTCTAAATGAAGGTACATATTAAATAACGTGGGCATTTGCATGCACTAAATTATGTTATTTATGTTGTATAATCAGCAAAATAATTATTTCATTAACCTAAATCATGGTTTATAATCAAAATCATTTCATTTTCCCTAGTTAGATCACATAATCAATAAACTGATTCAACCATTTCATGACTTGTCAACAATTTTATAGAACTATAAAATAACAATAAATGTGAGAACTTATCACATACGAGCTTGTAACTGATCAATAAAACAACATGACATCAATAATACAATACATCAACCATACAATACATCAATATATGTACAACTGCTTTCAGAGAGTTCCTTCTCCATTCAATGTTTGTATACAACGGGTGCCATTTTTCAGGGTTGAAACTTTATAAATAATTGTGGTGTTTGGAACAGAGATTAAAGAGCTTTCAACAACCACAAATCACATTCCTGTCTGGGCAGCAAGGTGGAATGTAACACTTTTGTATTAAATATTGCAAAGACATGCATTCCCACCCACTTCCCATCAGGGGAACCCACTCTGACTTCAGAGGTACTTGTAATTTACATCCCCAAGTTAAGAACAGTAAATCAACATTTTAGTCTGACCGGTGTAGGGGTTGAACCCGCTACCTCGCCATCAACACACGTGAAGTTTAAGAGTGAACATACTTATCCATTCAGCCACGCTGACTTCCAGATCGGCATTTATATAACAGAAAATGTATAGACAACATTTATATAACAGAAAATGTATAGACAACATTTATATAACAGAAAATGTATAGACAACATGAACAGAGTGATTCCTGAGATAAATATTGCGAAAACTTTGAATACACAACTGTAGGAAAGTAGAACATGATACACAACTTTAGGAAAGTAAAACATTAGTCAAATGGTTTGGCCATGCAAGTAGGTTACCAACTAACAGTATACCACAACAAGCAATGATGTACAGACCAGAGGGAAGCAGAGGTCAATGCTGACCACGTAAACGCTGGACAAAGGGAATAACAAGAGCCCATGGGAATATCGATACATAAAGCCCATAAGCGGGCACTCTCCTGCTGTTTATACTTCACCTCGACACCGCAAGGTACAAGAGGAACATGATGAGATAAGATTCTTATCCATTCAGCCATGCTGATCTCCAGAGTGGCATTTATATAACAGGAAATGTATATACAACATTTATATAACAGAAAATGTATATACAACATGAACAGAGCGATTCCTGAGATGAATATTGCAAATACTGCCATAATAACCAACAACATTTGTCTGGGAGAGGTTAATGAAAGTAGAATATTATATACAACTACAGGAAAGAGACAAAATATAATGACAAGGGAGGCAATGAAGAACATTGCAATCACTGGAATGATCAGTGGAATACTAGGTAGAGGCAGTCATCAGGCTGGACAGACTAAGACAGGATGGAAGAATATCATCATCAACGGAACTGATCCAGATTGCAAGGACTAAGATCTGTGGCGCGACATGTGGGCCTGTGACATTTTGTGAGGAACATGATAATGATGATAATGATGATGATGATGATGCTGATGATTGACAGTGTAATATCCAGCTGGAACAGAGCATTTAGATACATTGAGAAAATTTCAAGAAGAACCCACAAGAAACAGAGCTTTAGATATAATAGGAAAAGATCAAGAAACAGAACCCACAAGAAACAAAGCATTTAGATACAATAGGAAAAGATCAAGAAACAACCACAAGAAACAAAGCATTTAGATACAACAGGAAAAGATCAAGAAACAGAACCCACAAGAAACAAAGCATACAGATACAACAGGAAAAGATCAAGAAACAGAACCCACAAGAAACAAAGCATTTAGATACAATAGGAAAAACTGAAGCAACTAAAACGTTTCCTTGGCCACAATAAGTTTCGTCCAGATAGTTCCTCGTTACCCAATATGGAAAGGTGTAACTGGGAAAGTGAGAAGAAGATAAAAAAGTTTTTCAGCAATCAACATAAAACAAGCAGTCAAGGACCCATTTCACACGCATACAGGTATGTAGGGTACATGGTGCCATCTCCATATTGTGACAGACCCAGCAGCACGCACGGGGAGACGTGGTCAATACCAGGGGTTACCTTCACTTCCCACGACTGAATGCCTTCTTGTGGTCACAGATTACATTAAAGCAAATACAAATACTTCATATGGATTAAACAGAACAAATTATTACTAAGACAACAAATCACAACCTCAGCCCAAAAGTTTCTTTCTCCTTCCTCTTGTTGTAGAACTCCCCTCCCCTTTCTGTCTGTCTCTCTCTCCATGCAACTGCGCCCAGAGGCACCAGCTGTTACTGGATCATTGATGTAAACAGTTCAAATCCTCTGCAGCTTGACCAGACAACCACGGACACCATCCTGTTTGAGAAACTGTCGCAGGTTTGGTGTGACCCCACTGCAAATCCTCTGTTTATTTCCAGTCAGTGTTTGCAAGGGCTGTGCCAGAAAAAGGTACCATATCAGTAAAGGAGCCCTTTTCACGACATGAGGTGTACTGAGTGTTTGGTAAGTAGTCAACAAAATACAAAAACTGACCTTATTTCAAGCCATGGATGTTAGGTATATGGTGCTAGCCTTGTATGCATCTGATAGGAGATGTAGTCAATATCACACCTGCTGCCTTTACTTCCCAGCAAAGTTCCTGGAACCCAAATGGGGCAGGACCAACCTGGCAGCCCAGGTCAATGGAGACAGTCCCAGCCAGGCAGGGCATTCAAACACACGGCCACCGGGGCAGTAGGTGAGTATGCTAGCCATTGCTACCGTGGCTGTTGTATCAGGTGCAGACATGAATGATTGCATGGTCTAATAGTTTTACATTTCATTATCCTTGGAATCCTTAGTAGTGGCACAATTACAGTGTGGCTGTCTGTTTTAAACACACTCTCTTTCACAGACTTTTTCTCTCATGCACTTTTATTTTTCACACACTCTCACACAAACATGCTCTCTTTCTTTCACACACATACTCACACACACACACATATGTATTCTCTTTCATATACTCTCCACACACACTATCTTACACACTCTCTCTTACACACACTTTATCACTCACACATACTCTCTCACACAATGTCTCCCTCTCTCTCACACACACATACAGATACCACACACACACACCTTCATTAGTCGGACCCAGGTCCCTGAGATGTCTCCCCAGGTATAGAACCTAACACTACAATGGTGGCTGACTTGTCAGCTACTGGCCCAACATGTTACAGCTAAAAGCTAAGATGTCTCCCCAAGTATAGAACCTAACACTACAATGGTGGCTGACTTGTCAGCTACTGGCCCAACACTTTACAGCTAAAAGCTAAGATGTCTCCCCAGGTATAGAACCTAACACTACAATGGTGGCTGACTTGTCAGCTACTGGCCCAACATGTTACAGCTAAAAGCTAAGATGTCTACCCAGGTATAGAATCTAACACTACAATGGTGGCTGACTTGTCAGCTACTGGCCCAACATGTTACAGCTAAAAGCTAAGATGTCTCCCCAGGTATAGAACCTAACACTACAACAAGCAATGATGTACAGACCAGAGGGAGGCAGAGGTCAATGCTGACCACGTAAACGTGGATGCAGGGTATAAGAGAGTCCATGGGAATATCGATACATAAAGCCATAAGCGGGCACTCCCCGGTTTTTATACTTCACCTCGACACCGCAAGGTACAAGAGGAACATGATGAGATAAGATTCTATCCTTTCAGCCATGCTGATCTCCAGAGTGGCATTATATAACGGGAAAATGTAAACAACATTTATATAACAGAAAATGTATATACAACATGAACAGAGCGATTCCTGAGATGAATATTGCAAATACTGCCAAAATAACCAACAACTTTTGTCGGGGAGAGGTAATGAAAGTAGAATTTTATATACAACTACAGGAAAGAGAAAAAATATAATGAAAAGGGGAGGCAATGAAGAACATCGCAATCACTGGAATGATCAGTGGAATACTAGGTAGAGCAGTCATCAGGCTGGACAGACTAAGACAGGATGGAAGAATAATCATCAACGGAACTGATCCAGATTGCAAGGACTAAGATCTGTGGCGCGACATGTGGGCTGTGACATTTTGTGAGGAACATGATAATGATGATGATGATGATGCGATGTTTGACAGTGTAATATCCAGCGGAACAGAGCATTTAGATACATTGAGAAAATTTCAAGAAGAACCCACAAGAAACAGAGCATTTAGATATAATAGGAAAAGATCAAGAAACAAAACCCCACAAGAAACAAAGCATTTAGATACAATAGGAAAAGATCAAGAAACAACACAAGAAACAAAGCATTTAGATACAACGGGAAAAAAGATAAAGAAACAGAACCCACAAGAAACAAAGCAACAGATACAACAGGAAAAGATCAAGAAACAGAACCCCAAGAAACAAAGCATTAGATACAATAGGAAAAACTGAAGCAACTAAAACGTTTCCTTGGCCACAATAAGTTTCGTCCAGATAGTTCCTCGTTACCCAATATGGAAAGGTGAAACGGGGAAAGTGAGAAGAAGAAAAAAAAATTTTTTAGCAATCAACATAAAACAAGCAGTCAAGGACCCATTTCACACGCATACAGGTATGTAGGGTACATGGTGCCATCTCCATATTGTGACAGACCCAGCAGCACGCACGGGGAGACGTGGTCAATACCAGGGGTTACCTTCATTTCCCACGACTGAATGCCTTCTTGGGGCACAGATTACAAAAGCAAAACAAATATTCATAGGGATTAAACAGAACAAATTATTACTAAGACAACAAATCACAACCTCAGCCCAAAAGTTTTTTTCTCCCTTTCCCCTTTTGTAGAACTCCCCCCCCCTTTCGTCTGTCTCTCTCTCCATGCAACTGCGCCAGAGGGACCAGCTGTTACTGGATCATTTATGTAAACAGTTCAAATCCTCTGCAGCTTTACCAGACAACCACGGACACCATCCTGTTTGAGAAACTGTCGCAGGTTTGGTGTGACCCCACTGCAAATCCTCTGTTTTTTTCCAGTCAGTGTTTGCAAGGGCTGTGCCAGAAAAAGGTACCCTATCAGTAAAGGAGCCCTTTTCACGACATGAGGGGGTATGAGTGTTTTGGGAAGTAGTCAACAAAATACAAAAACGACCCCTTTTTTCAAGCCCTGGATGTTAGTATGTGGTGCTAGCCTTGCATGCATCTGATAGGAGAGTAGTCAATATCAACCTGCTGCCTTTTCTCCCCGCAAAGTTCCTGGAACCAAAGGGGGAGGACCAACCTGGCAGCCAGGTCAATGGAGACAGTCCCAGCCTGGCAGGGCATCAAACACACGGCCAGGGGCAGTAGGTGAGTATGCTAGCCATTGCTACTGTGGCTGTTGTTTAGGTGCAGACAGAATGATTGCAGGTCTAATATTTTACATTTCATTATCCTTTGGGAAACCTTAGTAGTGGCACAATTACAGTGGGCTGTCTGTTTTAAACACACTCTCTTTCACAGACTTTTTCTCTCATGCATTTTTTTTTCACACACTCTACACAAACATGCTTCTTCTTTAACACATACTCGCACACACACATATAGTATTCTCTTTTATATACTCTCCACACACACTATCTTACACACTCTCTCTACAACACTTTATCACTCAACATACTCTCTCACACAATGTCTCCCCCTATCTCTCTCTCTCCTTTTCATATACACACTCTTCACACAATACAGATACCACACACACACACCTTCATTAATCGGACCCAGGTCCCTGAGATGTCTCCCCAGGTATAGAACCTAACACTACAATGGTGGCTGACTTGTCAGCTACTGGCCCAACATGTTACAGCTAAAAGCTGAGATGTCTCCCCAGGTATAGAACCTAACACTACAATGGTGGCTGACTTGTCAGCTACTGGCCCAACATTTTATAGAACCTAACACTACAATGGTGGCTGACTTGTCAGCTACTGGCCCCAACATTTTACAGCTAAAAGCTGAGATGTCTCCCCAGGTATAGAACCTAACACTACAATGGTGGCTGACTTGTCAGCTACTGGCCCAACATTTTACAGCTAAAAGCTCAATTTCACAATCAGAAAACACAGCCAAAAACACCATGTTTACAGCGTGTGTGTCTCCCGGTAGATAACCATCCTGGGTTCCTTGCTGGGACCACAGAGTCTGGGCACTGTGCTGAGATTCTCTTGTGCTGCTCCGACACCCATTTATATTCTGCAGGTCCATATGGGTAAGAATGCGTGTTCTTAAACATCCGATGTGCTAATACTGAGGTTAGCGGTTCAACCCCTACACCGGACTGCTGAACTAAAATGTTGACCTGTTGTCCTTGATTTGGGGATGTAAATTACAAGTACCTCTGAAGTCAAGAGTGGGTTCGCCTGATGGCGAGGGACACTGTTAAAAGGGAAAGCTAACCCACACGCAAAATTCAGTCCATTACTACTATAAATAGTGTGTATGGCCTAATGGCCTACGCTTGAGTTCAAAGTGAGCGAGCGCAGAAACAAAAAATTATTTTCTTATTTACATATAATTTTTTATTGACATGTAAACAAAGTAACGGTCCCTTGTGCACACCTAGGTCACGCAGGGTACATGGTGATAAACCCATAATTTTATAGACCAAACAGCACACAATGGCAAACTACTGAACATAAACTTGCCAAGAGATCACAGCAGCAGAAATGCTGGTACAATGTCCTGCAAAAAGGATATGCAAAAAAAACAAACAGCACTCTGTGGGTGATGATGCCAGTAACCCGCCAGCTGCCTTTACTTTCCAAGACAATTCCTGGTACTCATTTTCCGCTGGACTGACCTGGGAACAGAGGTCAAGTTTTACAAATTGGAAACCACCCTGATATAAATCAAACCCCAGACCACCGGTAGCAGGGGGAGGCATCTAGCCACTATGCTACTGCAGCTTCCATACTAAGTAATGACAGATGATCATTTTTAAAATGGAGTTATACCTCTCCTTAGCACAGATCCTGAATTTAGAGACAATATGTTGCCCATACTGCATGATCCCTTTCTCTGCCTGCCTAGTTTACTCCAGAGGAAGGGAAACACTAATACGTCTGGAACTAGACAAGCTGCAGAAACTGCCAGATAGGCAAAGCTCAGACTGTCAGAGATTTGATCCTAGACCAGTTGCCAACCAAGGCTTACGGCCAGGACTGCTCTGCCATGACTTGTAGTCTTTAGATTGCATTTCCTCGCACTAGGAAAGGCTTCTACCCTACCAATTGTGTTCCTCCGCCTGAAGCCATTGGCACAATGTAGGGTGTCAGGTTTGGTGAGCACCGCCCAACATTCAGCGATAACAGAAAGCAGGTAGTATTGTCTACTGTCAAATGGTAGCTCAGTCACATTTAAGACCTGACTTATAACTGACATGTATTTACACATAATTACCCAAACATCCAGTTCTCCTTGAGACGAAGGAACAAAATTGATATTGTCATCATCAAGTTCTGATGAAGCGCTGTCATCACAGTAACACTTACTAGAAAGTTCCGCTCTGTTGTGGAAAGTGACTGCAAGAAGAGATTATAACACCCACCTGTCAGAATAGTTTGATGCCCAACTCATGGAACTCATGACCAGGATTTTCTGCAGTCTCTATGTGTAGCCTTCTTGTATCAATATAAAATTATGTTAGTTCAGAAATCAATGGCAAACTACTGAAGGTAAACTTGCCAGGAAATCATAAACAGCCAAACAATGTTGGGGTTGATTGTGACATCCTGTAAAGGACATGCAAATAACTTTTTTATTAGGAACTGTCAATAACATGCTCCTCTTCCTACTACCACCTCTTCCCCCAACCCTCCTGCTGCTGCTACGTCTCCTCCCCATAATACTACAACTACTGTGTGTCCCGAAAATAAGACCTACTCCTGTAATAAGCCCAAATAGGATATTTCAGGATACTTCTAATATAAGACCTAACCCAAAAATAAGCACTAGTTAAGATCGTCAGCTAGAATGAGAGACTTGTTGTTGAATGGCCAGTTGGAGTACAGATGCCACTTGCGCACACTTGATCTGGAGAATTATGACGATGTTCCAGAAGAAGATGACATGAATGTATTTTAATAAATGTAGAATTTTGTACATGAATAAATGTAGATTTTTGTATCTGAAAAAAAAATATATAAGACATCCCCTGAAAATAGGCACCTAGTGCATTTTTTAAATTCTAAAATTAATATAAGACCCGGGAAACATGGTACTACTGTTGTTACTTTGAATACAATTCTGACTATTAGTACTATTTTCATACTGCTGCTAATACTGCTGCTACTACTACTAAAAAGTTAGTTGATTATCCTTTACAGGATGTAGCAGTTAAATCCAGCATTTTTTGGATGTTCGTGATTCCTGGGCAAATTTACCTTCAGTAGTTTGCCAAAGCTTTCTGAAAAACCAGCACTCATACCATTGTATGGAAACCAATGCATGGTAGTCTGCTGCCAAATCATCCTCAGCTGTGTTTTGAACTCGGCATGCGAGATTACGAATTGCAATATCAACCCCTTCGCCTCAGAGTCAGCCTATTACTGCTACTACTACCACCACCACCAGCACCACCACCACTGCTGTAGCTGTTCCTATTTCTTCCTCATCATAACACTAGTATTACAATGTCTCCTTCTACTACTATCACAAAACTAAATATTACTACAAGCTATATGACCTTCTGTCTTCACAAAATATACATATGGCAATTTTGTAAAATATATTCAAAATAATGTGTTCAGACCTTAAATGTTGCCAAATATAATATTTTTCATGAGATAATGCTCAATTCATTTATAACTAACAATTAATGCTCAGTTAATTTGTAACTAACAGCTAATGCTCGACTCACTTGTGTTTAACAGTTAATGCTCACGTCATTTAACTAACACTCAATGCTAAAGTCATTTAAAACTAACAGTTAATGTCTTCACATAATGTAGATATGGCAATTTTGTAAAAAAATTTCAAAATAATGTGTTCAGACCTAAATTTTGAAAAAACAATTATATTTGTATCTGTTCATATTTATATTAAAGTATAGAATAATCAACAAAGAATAGAACAGGAACTTCATGTATCGGAAACATGTTAATTCAAGATCAAGAAGACATTAATTTATTCACTGGTTGTTGTGTATAAACATATAATGGAAATAGGTTGGCATGCTGAGCCACTTCGCAAGGACTTAGGTTGGCATGCTGAGCCACTTTGCAAGGACTTAGGTTGGCATGCTGAGCCACTTTGCAAGGACTTAGCTTTGCATGCTGAGCCACTTTGCAAGGACTTAGGTTGGCATGCTGAGCCACTTCGCAAGGACTTAGGTTGGCATGCTGAGCCACTTTGCAAGGACTTAGGTTGACATGCTGAGCCACTTTGCAAGGACTTAGGTTGGCATGCTGAGCCACTTTGCAAGGACTTAGGTTGACATGCTGAGCCACTTCGCAAGGACTTAGGTTGACATGCTGAGCCACTTCGCAAGGACTTAGGGTGGTACACTGAGTAACTTTACAAAGACTTAGGTTGAGACGCTGAGTGACTTTATAAGGACTTGGTTGGCTTACTGAGTGACTTTACAAGGACTTAGGTTGGATTTTCCTGAGAATTATCATGCAAAGAGTTAGGGAGAAAATACAACCCGAAATAGGAGAAGAACAATGTGGGTTTGTAGAAGGCAAGGGTACAGTAAATGCTGTGTATATACTGAGAACAATAATTGAACGTTCTCTAAAAGTAAACAAAGATCTACACCTTTGCTTTATTGATTACACAAAGGCTTTAGATCAAGTGAGACATGTTGACATGATAGGTATGCTTGAAGATCTACAAATTGATGGAAAAGACCTTAAGCTTGTAAAAAAATATATATTGGAAACAACAAGCTGCCTTCAGAATTGATAATGATGTAGGTCAATATCAGCCTATTAAAAGAGGTGTTAGACAGGGATGTGCAATGTCTCCAGCTTTTTTTCCCTGTACAGTGAAAATATTTTCAGAATATATAGAAGATATGGAAGGAATCAACATTGGGGGAAGATACATCAATAACATTAGATATGCAGATGATACAGTCTTGATTGCAGACAATGAATAGGACCTGCAACATTTAGTAGATGCGGTTGTTGCACACAGTGAGCAACTAGGGTTAGAACTGAATATTAAGACGACACAGATTATGGTCGTCACTGGGAAGAAGGAAATACCACAATGTGATATACTGAGTAAATAGGCATATTCTTAAGCAAGTTAATCGGTACAGTTATCTCGGAACAGTCATAACATCTGATGGGAGATGCCTTGAAGAGATTAGAACAAGAATTACCATTGCGAAGGTAGCCTTTTGCAAGATGAAAAACATACTGACCAATAAAAAGATATCAAGTTGAAACTGAGAAAAAGAGTGTTGAAGTGCTACATAGAACCTGTACTTTTGTATGGATGTGAAGCGTGGACAATGAACAGTCAAGCTGAAAAACATCTGATGGCTGTGGAAATGTGGTTTCTGAAGAAAATGCAAAGAATACCATGGACAGACAGAAAAACCAATGAACAAGTCCTTTAAGAAACAAATGAAGATTGTAAACTGATTAGAGTCATTAGATGTAGACAGTCAAAACTTTTTGGGCATGTTATGAGAAGAAATGACTTGGAGAACTTGGTGACAACTGGCAAGATCGATCGTGACTTTACAAGTACTTATGTTGGCACAATGAGTGACTTTACAAGGACTTAGGTTGGAACACTGAGTGACTTTACAAGGACTTAGGTTGGAACACTGAGTGACTTTACAAGGACTTAGGTTGGAACACTGAGTGACTTTACAAGGACTTAGGTTGGAACACTGAGTGACTTTACAAGTACTTAGGTTGGCACACTGAGTGACTTTACAAGGACTTATGATGGCACACTGGGTGACTTTACAAGGACTTATGATGGCACACTGGGTGACTTTACAAGGATTTAGGATGGCACACTGAGTGACTTTACAAGGACTTAGGTTGGAACATTGAGTGACTTTACAAGGACTTATGATAGCACAGTGGGTGACTTTACAAGGATTTAGGATGGCACACTGAGTGACTTTACAAGTACTTAGGTTGGCACACTGAGTGACTTTACAAGTACTTAGGTTGGCACACTGAGTGACTTTACAAGGACTTAGGATGGCACACTGGGTGTCTTCGCAACATTACTTCCGCACATTACAAGAAGGTTGCCTACCCCCTGCAACTAGGCTATAGGTCTGACATAACAGCAAATATAAATCACATAACAGCACAATATAAATAACAATGTGATTACATAACTCACCAGCTTTAAGAGAACTAGCACATCTGAGGTTAGTCACACACAATGCTGATTCTCTGTCCTGTTTCTTCCTGTCACTATGGGTTACATGTTGATGACCACTTAGTCCCATAGCTTCCTGCTGCCGTAGACTCGTGAATAATTCCCTCACTGTGTCTTCATTCAAGACACGGACACCGGACAATTTGCCCAGAAGCCATGCATGCCATGGGGATGCATTTTCTTTCATATGCTTTCCGACATTGGACGTTGCTATCTGTGTAGAGAAAGTCACAGGAAAACTAATAGTCTCAAATTTCTGTAAAACTATATGACAATTATAGTTAATGTTTGAGTCACCGTTACTATCAGTTAATGCTAAAATCATTTATCATCTAAAGATTAATGCATGAGTCATCGTAAATAACAGTTAATGTTTGAGCCATTAAAGTAAAAGTAAATGCATGAATCCTTTATAATTAACACTTAATGCATGGGTCATTTGAAAGTCAGGTCATAGATATGACTGAGCTACCGTATGACAGTAGATGGTACTACCTGCTTCCTGTTAGCGCGAAAGTTGAATAACGCTTACCAAACCCGAGACCTCACATCATTTAATGCATGGGTCATTTGAAAGTCAGATCATAGATATGACTGAGCTACCGTATGACAGTAGACGGTACTACCTGCTTCCTGTTAGCGCGAAAGTTGAATAACGCTCACCAAACCCGAGACCTCACATTGTTCCAACAGATTCGGGTGGAGGAGTACAATTGGGAGGGCACAAGTCTTACCCTAGTGCTTGAAAATGCAACCTAAAGACTAAATGTCACGGCAGGGCAGGGCAGACCAGACCCTAAGACTTGGTTGGCAGGTTAAGAATGGAAGCTCTGACAGGCAGACAGAGCATTGCTTTGCTGATCCTAGGCTTTGTGCTATGGAGAGGTATAATGCCATTTTAAAAACCATTGTCTGTCAAGACAGCCAGGTGCCAGTCAGTTGTAACTAACAGTTAGTTCTCAAGTCATTTGTAAGTTGTAGCTAAAGTCTGAATCATTGTAACAAATAGTGAATGTTCAATTCATTTGAAACTAACAGTTAATGCTGAATCATGTGTGTCTAACAGTTAATGCTCAAGTCATTTAGCTATCACTTTATAAAGTAATTTAACTAACACTTAATGCTAAAGTAATTTAACTAACACTTAATTCTAAAGTAATTTAACTAACACTTAATGCTAAAGTAATTTAACTAACACTTAATGCTAAAGTAATTTAACTAACACTTAATGCTAAAGTAATTTAATTAAATAGTTTAGTTTAGTTTTTAATGCTAAAGTAATTTAACTAAGACTTAATGCTAAAGTAATTTAACTAACACTTAATGCTAAAGTAATTTAACTAACACTTAAGCTAAAGTCATTTGCATAGTCCTTACACGACGTCATGGTCAACACCAGCATTTTTTGCTGTTGTGATCTCTTGGCAAGTTTACATTCAGTAGTTTGCCATTGCTTTCTGAATGACCAGTACCCATACCATTTTGTAAATAACCTATGTGATGAGGTCTGCTGCCAAAACGCCTGCAGCTGTGTTTCGAAGACGGGTATGTGGGATTACGAACTAAGTCAGTAACCCATTCGCCACTAACACTTAATGCTCAAGTCATTTACCTAACACTTAATGCTCAAGTCACTTAACTAACACTTAATTGCTCAAGTCATTTACCTAACACTTAATGCTAAAATCATTTAAATAACACTTAATGCTAAAATCATTTAACTAACACTTAATGCTCAAGTTATTTAACTAACACTTAATGCTCAAGTCATTTAACTAACACTTAATGCTAAAATCATTTAACTAACACTTAATGCTCAAGTTATTTAACTAACACTTAATGCTAAAATCATTTAACTAACACTTAATGCTTAATTCATTTACCTAACACTTAATGCTAAAATCATTTAAATAACACTTAATGCTAAAATCATTTAACTAATACTTAATGCTCAAGTTATTTAACTAACACTTAATGCTCAAGTTATTTAACTAACACTTAATGCTCAAGTCATTTAACTAACACTTAATGCTAAAATCATTTAACTAACACTTAATGCTCAAGTTATTTAACTAACACTTAATGCTTAATTCATTTAACTAACACTTAATGCTAAAGTCATTTAACTAACACTTAATGCTAAAATCATTTAACTAACACTTAATGCTCAAGTCATTTAACTAACACTTAATGCTAAAGTCATTTAACTAACACTTAATGCTCAAGTTATTTAACTAACACTTAATGCTCAAGTTATTTAACTAACACTTAATGCTCAAGTCATTTAACTAACACTTAATGCTAAAATCATTTAACTAACACTTAATGCTTAATTCATTTAACTAACACTTAATGCTCAAGTCATTTAACTAACACTTAATGCTCAAGTTATTTAACTAACACTTAATGCTCAAGTAATTTATCTAACACTTAATGCTCAAGTTATTTAACTAACACTTAATGCTCAAGTTATTTAACTAACACTTAATGCTCAAGTTATTTAACTAACACTTAATGCTCAAGTTATTTAACTAACACTTAATGCTCAAGTCATTTAACTAACACTTAATGCTCAAGTTATTTAACTAACACTTAATGCTTAATTCATTTAGTTAGTTAGTTAGTTAGTCGACAGATCATCCTCGTTGCACATCGAACCATTCAGTCCATAAGTGCTCGGATCCCCTCCTCAGCAAATCCCGCAGCGTGTAGCGGCTAACGACGCCAGTTCTGTGTTGGTTTATCAATCTTCTTTGGCTTCCTGCGTAGTGTTCTTGTTTGGCCACCCCTCTTTTAATTTGCTGCTCCCGCAGTCTGGCCATTGTTGTAGATTCACAGTCATCACTTGGTTCTCACAAAAGTCTCACTTCTCGTAGAGCATTCAGAATGTCAGCCTGGTCCATGGCGCGTCTGCCCTCCACAGTAGCCTCACCTGCGAGCTTGTCAGCCCGCTCATTTCCTTGTACTCCCGCATGACCTGGCACGAAGATGAAACTAATCTTTGCCAGCCGAGACCGCTTCAGAGGCAGCAACCATTCTCTTCGGATCGACCCCTCCTCTATCCTCTTGATCATGTTCATTGAGTCGCTAAGGAAACAGGCCCTAGTGAATGTCTGTGTCTCGAGCCATGTTATTGCTTTACTTACTGCCATGACTTCCATGGTCAGGCTACTTGTGGTTTCAGTGAAAGCACCAGAGTCCTCCTTCACAATTCTCCCTCCGGCCCGAGCTGTAAAGGCCCATGAGCTTCTCACATGTCGGACGACCGACCCATCTGTGTAGATGACCGCGTCACCGTCTAGCGAATTCTCGAAAATCAACGCTTGTACTTCAGCCTCAACAGCAGCCGGATTTTCTTGTCTGCATTTTCTATCTAGTTGGATGCAAACTGAAAAGGATGTGCAGAAGTCTGTTGGCACTTGCACCCACTCCTCGCCAGGTTCTAAGTCCTCAAGTGAACACACCTGTTGAAGAATGTCTTCGGCTTGACCCATCCACGACCGTCCTCTTTTTAACCTGCTGCCCTTCACCTTCCTAATTTCACTATGCAGTGGATGTTGTGTGTTTGCGTTAATTCTGAGGTAGGCACGTGCCCTGCAAACTTGTATTCTCTCTTCAATGGTTGGAAAATCAAGAAGGTAGCGCATCGCCCTGCATGCTGTATGTCTTGTACATCCAAGAATAATGCGCATAGCTTCATTCTGTATCCTTTCCATCCTTTCTATCTGCTTATGGCTGAGAGTCAGGATTGCCATTGCATACTCCAAAACAGACATGACCAGCCCCTCGTACAGAAGACATAGATGGCGCTGCTCACAGTTTGCTGCCGCCATCACCCGCATCGCTGCCAAACCCCGCTTGGCCTTTGTTATCACCTGGTCTATGTGCACATTATAAGCAAGGCTTCGATCAAACCGTATCCCCAGGTAATTCATTGCCTGCGTTCTTTCCACCGTCTCTGAACACAGCATTACAGTTGGTGTTGGAGTGTTGACAATATGATTATTCAACGAGAACCAAGTCACTGTTGCCTTTGTTGGGTTGACCATTTGCCCCAGCTTCATCACACCAAGTACTTATGCGATTGAGTTCGGTTTGTAGTTCCACAGCAACCTCCTCTCTATCCTTACCCTGACAATACACTAAAACATCATCGGCATACGACAATGTCCTGCCAGGTCCAGTGATCTGCTCACTGGTGATTCTCACTGTGTAGGCGTTGAACAGTACCGGAGATAATGGTGATCCCTGTGGTAGGCCAGGATATATTGTTGTTGGTTCCGAAGTCCAACTGCCACATCTAAAAACTACTTTCCGTTGGTAGAGGGCTGCAGCGATCCAACTAAGGAGGAATGGATCTTACGTTTAGTTCAAGAAGCTGAAACATTAAAAAATCCAGTGGTACTCTGTTGTATGCGTCCTCAAGATCAATCGCTGCAGCAACGGTTTCAGTGCCTGAGTGGAAACCTTCATAGACATCATGGGCAAAGACTGCTGCATTGGTCCAGGTTTCTCTTTTTGGACGGTACCCACCCAGGGTAGGTGGGAAAAACACCTTGCCTCTCTAATTGGCTTGATATTTTCCTGGCAATTACCTTCTCCAGCAGCTTGCCTATTGTATTCTGCATGGTTATAATTCGATATCCCTGAATTTTTTTGTGGTCTTTGTCAGGCTTCGGCAAGGGAATCAGATAGCTGTGTAACCATTCCTCCTTGATGCTAGCACTCCCTATACTGTTGTTGTACATGTCTGCTAGTTTCTCTAGCTCATTGTCGGTACACCTATTTATGTCGTCGTATCTTATGCCATCAGGACCTGGAGCACTGTTTTTTTATCGTCGAAGCACAGCCTTGATTTCTTTCACTGTCACTGTGTCTTCATCCGAAGTGTTCTGGGCCTTGCATCTGTCTGAGGTGACCTCCTTGGCCAGATTTCGGCCTCCCATGTCTGTCTGGTTGCTCTGCTCAAGGTAGCGTTCAAAGAGGGCTTTGCCCTTGTCCTCGTCAGTCCTCTGCCAGGTGAGGTCAGCACCTTGGAAGTCAGAAATGCTCTTATTCTTGACTACACCACTCATGCTTTTATGTAGTCGCCAGAACAATTTCAGTGACTTGTCTGTGCTTACTCTTTGACACACCTCTGCCCATTTTTCGCTTTTAACCACCTTGACCAGTTTTTTGAAATAGCTTACTTTTGTGTGCATCTCTCTTTCTAAGTGCAAGCAGGGACTAGGATGACCAGCTCTGTTCTTCTTGGCATTTTGCCATCTCCTTACAGCACTACGCTTATCCACCCAAGCCTTCTCCACCTCAAAACTCCACCACGGTGGCTGCTCCCAGCTTTTTTTCCTGCCCTGAAACGTTCTGCGTTTGTCACATCTTATTTTACTCACCACATCTTGCCCTGTACTGTCATACTGGAACGTCTTTACCTTTAGCTTGTGCTGCCTGGTTCTGCCTTTCTCCACCAATATGCTGCACGGGTGGTGGTCGCTGCCATGGTGTCCTAGGACACCCCATCTACACACTGTAGTGAGTGAAGGTGAAATTAGCGCCAGATCAATAGCACTGTCCTCATCGCCTGGACGGCTTGCTGTCCTGGTGACACAGCCACTGTTAATACAAACCAGGTCGATGGTTTCCAGTGCAGTCTCGAGCTCCTCCCCTTGTGTATTGGAGGAAGTGTTTCCCCATGCTCTGCCTTTAGCATTGAAGTCACCACAGAAAATAACATTTCTCTCGTGGCCTAATATGCCACTTAAGCACTGCCACTTCTGGGCGTCCATACTCGCATTGCGGGCATAAACATTAACCAACACGAATGGTATACTGGAATGAACTCTCAACGCCTGTATTTGTATATCGTCACTGTCCCAACTGGACATGTCTAGCTCTGACGCCACCATGCTGTCGCGAACGAGAATCGCCGTTCCCAGATGTCGTCTGTTGTAGAAACATTTGAAGCCGGCAATTCGGAGTAGCTGATCGCCCAGTCTCGTCTCCTGGAGTGCTACAATGTCGTTCCTATAAACTAGGGTTTCTAAAATAGAGCCCCGTTGTTTTACACTGGAACAGTTCCAATATAGAATACGGATATTCCTGAGTCCTAGACGGTGATACTTGAGTCTAAAACGCCTCAAACCACCGCGCTTACCTTGCTTCTTTGTCCCTGCGCAGCTACCACGCCGCTTCGTTATGTTGACTGCTGACCGCTCGGAAAAAACACGTTCTTCCGCCATGTTGAAAAAATGTAAACACAGACTGAGAAAACCACACACGCTGCTGAAAATTCACTCAAGGATGGCTTCGCTTGATGCACGAACTCCGTAGCACCCGCGCAGATCTTGAGTAGAAACTCCTGGTTTTACATCCTGGCACACCAATTACACGCAAGAGATGAATAAATCCATCCCCTACGCGAAAAAGTTAACGAACACAAAACAACACGACCGTCCGTCGCCATCTTGAAAAATTCATTTAACTAACACTTAATGCTAAAATCACTTAACTAACACTTAATGCTAAAGTCATTTAACTAACACTTAATGCTCAAGTAATTTATCTAACACTTAATGCTCAAGTCATTTAACTAACACTTAATGCTAAAGAACTAACATTTAATGCTGAGGACATTTAACTAACACTTAATACTAGTCATTTAAAACTAACAGTTAACATTTGAGTTCATTTATAATTAACAATTAATGCATGACTCGTGTGTGACTATGAGTTAATTTTAAATTGTATAACAGAACCACCAATGTGAAGCTCGTAGAGAGAATTAAACAAATACCAGTGCATAAAGAGGTGAGAAACAAGATGCTGGCACCGGATAGGGCTATTATTATAAAATGCACTTTCTAAACCATTTCACGGTGACTGCTTACATACATACAATAATCTTAACAAGAAACTCTGAGAATACCTGCTCTAACTTATTCATGGGCTGGTTCAGTGACAGTCGGGTCGAATAATTCAACAGTTAAACTTGTCAAACTTTCTGAAAGTTTGTTTCCAAACTGGGATTGTGGGTAGTTGGTAAGTAGGGATTTCCTCTCTGTTTCATTCCTGATGAGAATTCTGAAATACTTGCACACATCAGCTATACTTTTCCCTAAGAGGTGCACCTCTTTCTGGGACTGGAAATAAATAAATGCAACAATAAAGTTGACAAGAATGCTAACTTACATTTTTGTAATGCATGTAAATTTATATCATGATACAAGAGATTATCGCGAACACAGTTTTACAATAGCCCAGACTTGTTTTCAATAATAAATTAATTAAGCTATGTTGAAAAACAAAATTATAAACCACTGAAACAAACATGTAACAAAATATAATTCTGTCTGGAAATTTCTATCCCAGTCTAGTTTGTCTACAGAAATCTGAACAGTAAATGTTTTGATAATCCAATCCTCTCTGTCATGTCATGCTTTGATGAAATTGAGGTTGCTTAAACGAGAGGGCTTCAAATAAAATGTTTTTGGGTGAATATAATTCTGGAAAACAAATGTATCATTTTTTGATGAAGTCACCACTGCGTTCAATGCAAGTTCTCCAGCGTCGATAAAGTGTTTGGATTCCTGTAAAAAAAAATTCTCTGGGATCACTTGACCCAGTCGTGAATAAATATTCTGTCACAGTAGTCACATATTTGAAACTTCCTACTCCACTCATGCACTTGCTCGACTGTCAGGCATCCATCACAATACTGGACCTTCATTCACTGATGAATTTTTATAGATTTCACCCCTTCACTGCATAAAAAAAAAATGGATAACAAAACACTGCCTTCTCTTTGGTTGATGTCAAAAGTGGGGTGGCCATCTTTAAAATGTCCTCATGATGTCACCATGTTTGTCTGCACCGTGATGTTACATGTAGCACACGCGACCAAGAGAATTTTTTTCTGCAGGAATTCAAGGACTTTATCAGCGCTGGAAGACTTGCATTGAATGCAGTCGTGACTACATAAAAAAATAATACATTTGTTCTTTACTCTTTTTTTTTTCCAAAATATATTCACACACAAAAAAAAACAACACATTTAAGGTTTTCATTTGAAGCCAATATGAATATTGGAATTTGTGCTTTCTGGAAACTACCAAGCATTCATTTTTCAACGTATAATTACTTAGCATTATTCCCATATGAACCAGGCTCCATTTGTGTGTTTCATGCCAATCTCATAGAACCTAATATTTCATATAACTTAATATTTCATAAGAACCTAATGTGTGTTATAGCCTGCATTGTGACTTAGGGGATCATGAAAACTGTTTCACAATTCCCCGACATACCAAGCCCAAGGTTTGACATCAGCTATGGGCAATTTGGAAGTAGGCAGCTTTGCGTTGATTTTGATGGTATGTTAGGCATTGGCCGTTCAGAAATCAGTGGCCAATTATTGAACTAAAAATTGCCCAGTGAATCACCAACAGCCAACACATGGCCGATGCTGATTGCGATGTCCTGTGCAGGACATACAACTAACTTTGTAATATGTATCAATGGCATGGACTCTCTCAATGTTATAACATGCAATACTGACCAGCACTCTGCTGAGACACAGGTGTACTTACAAATACTTGAAAAAATAGTTGCTCTCTAGCCACAATTTTGAATCAGGAAAATAGCTGCCCCAACTTCTGTTCAAATGTGTTCCTAGTAGTGACAAACTGTGTGAAAGATCCTACAATTTAAAAACACAAGTGATTATGTCCAATGATGTAATGAATGTTTTTTACTCAACGCAATCAACCTGTACGTCCTTCAGTATCTGTTAAATATATGATGGGGTATCTATGGATGGCCAGGAAAACAATAAAGATGGCCCTGTTACTAAATAAATAACTATCAAATTATTATATAAATACAGGTAGAATCTCAATTAACCGCCCACTCGTTTAACTGTCAATTTCTGTTACCCGTCATTGTCTGAAGAAAAAAAAGTGAAAACGTTATGCCAGAAGAAGTGACAGATTGGTTGGAATGTGACAATATGGAATGAAGGCTTTGAAATTTTTAACCATGATGAAATTGTTTCTAGTGTTGACTACCATTGAAGAAGAAGAAATTAATAACAATGAATGATCAGTTCTTAACCGAAAACCTACAATTAGCCACTTAGAAACAGAAACAATGTTATGAAAGTGCATCGACTGTTTAGAAATGCAAGAAGAGGAAAATGCAACACAGATCTTATTTCTACGTAAGATACAGAACATCGCCGAGTAGAAAACTTGAGCCTCAAAGACACAGAAGGAGATGACAGATTATTTTTAATTAATGCAGGTTTATAGTATTACAATATTGTTTCTGTACATTACTACTCTTATATTGAAGTTTATATTGAACGGTCTTGGTAAAATTAAATACAATATGTATGCATTATTCACCTTTAAAGGATTTTATTTTATTTTCGTCCCAAGCCCGCAGTGAAATCACATTACTGTACATGTGTATTAAGAGATTTCTGTTATCCATCTATTCGGTTATCCGTCACAGCCCGTGTCTGGATGGTGACGGTTAATCGAAGTTCTACTGTAATAACATTCTTATGTTGAGTAGAGAAAATTGCCTCATATGGGAAAATGCTATGTAAGAGAGGCAGAGGAAGGCAGAGAAAGATCTATTATCTGTTGGGTTATCATCTTTGCACTTCGGACAAGTCCATAGGTGCTTAGATCCTCCCCCCAACATATGCATCGGCATTTGGCAGTTAATAGTGCCAGTTCTGTGTTGGTCGACGAGGCCCCTCATTGTCCCAATGTGGCTCACATGTCTGGCTGCGCTAATTCTTACTCCAGAGTCTCTCACTCTGGGCAACAATGTGGAATCACTCACTGACGTCAAAGTTCTCCACTCTAGACATCATTCTAAGGGCGTTAATAACATTGGCACGATTCATGAGCTGGCTGTCTCCAAAAGATGCAGAGCCAGCAAGTTTATCAGCTCTTTCATTTCCCTCAACTCCTGCATGTCCCGGAACATGCATCCATAACATGCCCTAAAAATTGTGACTGTCTACGTCTAATTTCTCTAATTAGTTTACGATCTTCTACAGACAAAAGACTTCCACAGCGATTCAGCCCACTGTCTGCGCACAGAATCCACCTTGATCTTTCGGATCATGCTCATTTAATCACTTAGCCCACAATGGTATACTGATCTTTTGGATCATGCTCATTGAATCACTTATTACACGATGGTATACTGATCCTTTTTGTGTGTGTGCACTTTGAACTCAAGCGTAGTCCATAAACACTAATTCTAGTAGTGCTGGACTGAATTTTGGGTGTGAATTAGCTTTACTTATTAACAATGTCCCTCGCCATCAGGCAAACCCACTCTGGCTTCAGAGGAACTTTGTAATTAATGTCCCCAAGTTAAGGGCGATAGGTCAACATTTTAGTCCAATTGTCCGGTGTAGGGGTTGAACCCCTTACCTCGGCATCAGCACACTGGATGTTTAAGAACACATGCACTTAACCATTCAGCCATGCTGACCTATGTATAATGATTCTAGCCATCTGAAAGCCTATGTTACTGCTGTCACCTCCATCATCATGCTGCTTGTGGACATAGAGGGAAGCCACTGGTTTATTGGACGATTTGGTCCTCTGAACGTGCTGTGAATGCCCATGCACTACTCTGTTTCCGTATAACAGCTCCATCTTTATAGATAAGCATATGTGTCGTTGTCAAGACAAGATTCATCATCATTATGTGCCATGCCAATAAGCGTGGGCGGTCACGTATTGCATCTCACACGATCACTAGAGTCGTGGATCAGCTCTGTGTTCTTGTCTTGACCATGCCATGTGGGCAAGGCATCCAGGTATTTACTTCTCTGCCTTCTCCTTGTTCATTTTCCCTCAATCTTGCCAGTTGTCACCAAGTTCTCAAGTTTATTTCTTCTTATCCATCCATCCCATCATGTGCCACTGCCGATAAGCGTGGGCGGTCATGTTCTTGCCATCTCACTTGACCACCAGAGTCGTGGATCAGCTCCGTGTTTCTGTCTCGATCATGCCTCGTGGCCAAGCCATCCAGGTATTTACTTCTCGGTCTTTCCCTTGGTCTGTTCCCCTCGTTCTTGCCAGTTGTCACCAAGTTCTCCAAGTCATTTCTTCTCATAACATGCCCAAAAAATGTTGACTGTCTACGTCTATTGACTCTAATAAGTTTACGATCTTCATTTGTTTCTTGAAAGACTTGTTCATTGGTTTTTCTGTCTGTCCATGGTATTCTTTGCATTTTCCTCAGAAACCACATTTCCACAGCCATCAGATGTTTTTCAATTTATCTGCTCATTGTCCACGATTCACTTCCATACAAAAGTACAGGTTCTATGTAGTACTTCAACACACTTTTTCTCGTTTCAATTAATATCTTTTTAATGGTCAGTTGTTTTTCATCTTGCAAAAGGCTACCTTCGCAATGGCAATTCTTGTTCTAATCTCTACAAGGCATCCATTTCCCATCAGATGTTATGACTGTTTCCGACATAACTGTAGCCTACCACGCATGTCGTAAGAGGCGACTAAGGAGGCTTGATGGTTCCTGTCGCCCTGCTACTGAGTGAGTGCGCTGGCGCGACACTGTGAGCTTTCGTGTGAAATGCTTTTGAATCTGCCCGAGGTTTTTTGGAACGTGACTGCATGTTCGGAGCGATGGCAGATGGCTATGTCCCAGAGTTGACCGGTTTTTGCCTTATGCAGAAATGCGTGGCTGCTGGGCTTCTGGTTGACTGCCACTACCATCGACGATGAACTGTATTTCGTGGACTGTGTGGGTGAACATCTAGGAAACATACAGATGGGAAAATGACTGCTGATTCCATCAGAGATGAACTCTGGGTTTCGTGGGGGACTATTGTGTTGACATTCTGGCGGCGGCATTATGCACAGTGTATCTGTGCGGACTGTTGTTTGTCGAGACTCCTGTCTTTTCCACTTTTCACCTTGGGCAGTGGGGAGCGTTTTGTGTGATATTCACTGGCACAGGAACGGAGCATAATGGTGACAACCCGTTGCTGTGAAGTTGGAACTGCGAACTAACTAACTAACTAACTAACTAACTAACTAAACTGTACCGATTCACTGCTTAAGAATATGCCCATTTACTTGTATATCACATTGTGGAATTTCCTTCTCCCAGTGACGACCATAATCTGTGTCTTCTTTACTATTCAATTCTAACCCTAGTTATTCACTATGTACAACAACCGCATCTATAAATGTGCAGGTCCTTTTCGTGACTGTATCATCTGTATATCTAATGTTATTGATGCACGGTCCCCCAATGTTGATTCCTTCCATATCTTCTATATTTCTGAAAATATTTTCACTGTACAGAGAAAAAAGATCTGGAGACATTACACATTCCTGTCTTCACACCTCTCTTAATAGGCTGATATTGACCTACTGCATTATCAATTCTGATGGAAGCTTGTTGTTTCCAATACATGACTTTTACAAGTCTAAGGTCTTTTCCATCAATTTATAGATCTTCAAGCAATCTTATCATGTCGACACATCTCACTTTATCGAAAAGCCTTTGTGTAGTCAATAAAGCAAAGGTGTAGATCTTTGTTTACTTCTATAGAACGCTCAATTATTGTTCTCAGTATATACACAGCATTTACTGTACCCTTGCCTTCTACAAACCCACATTGTTCTCCTATTTTGGGTTGTATTTTCTTCCTAACTCTTTGCATGATAATTCTCAGCAAATCTTCGTGATGTGGCTCATATACTATTGCTCACATTCCAAGGCTCCTGATTTCTTCGGGACTTGCAATAAATATAGAATTACATAATTCAGGAGGTATATCTCCAGTACCATATATTACGTTCAGCAGTCTGGTGACTTGGTCTATTTGATATTCTTCTAAGGCATTGATCATTTCTGTTGTGATGTTATCTATACCCGGGGGGTCTGGACAGTTTTCATATGGTTAAGAGCATTCTGAACTTTCCATCTTCAAATTGATGGTCCTTCATTATTATTCTGAATGATCATACTTTCTTCTCTTGTATCATCATAAAGGTCTTTCACATAATCTGATCACGCACGTAAAATCTGATCTTTTTCTATTACGATTTTGCCATCTTCTCATATTGTCCCCAAAAAAATGCTGCCTGTCTGCATCTAATTTCTCTAATCAGTTTACAGTTTTTATTTGCTTCTAGTAGGACTTGCTCAATGGTTTTTCTGTCTGCCCATGATATTCTTTGCATTTTTCTCAGAAACCAGATTTCCACTGCTGTTGGATGTTTTTCAGCTTGTCTGCTCATTGTCCATGTTTCACATCCATACAAAAGTACAGGTTTTATATAGCATTTCAACTCTTTTTCTCGTTGCAACTGACACCTTTTTATTGGTCAGTATGTTTTCCATCTTGCAAAAGGTGACCTTTACAAAAGCGATTCTTGTTCTAATCTCTTCAAGGCATCTTCCCATCAGATCTTATGACTGTTCCCGAAATAGTTGTACCGATTCACTTGTTTGAGAATATTACCATTTATCCATAATTACATTGTGATATATCTTTCCTTGTAGTGATGACCATAATCTCTGTCTTATAACAATTTAAGAATAGGAAGCTTCATAAACAACCCAAGGACTGGTCTGTTTGAGTGAGAGAACGTACCTTCAATCTAAGGCCTAGAGACAGCCTAATGTAAAGCTCCAAGCTGTTAGAAGCAACGACATCATCAAGCAGGGAATCCACGGCTGTCACAGCATCTTGAAATCCTTCTGGGCAGTCCCTTCTCACTGTCATCCACACTAGAGCATGTTTCAAGTTCATGTGAGAGAGGTCTGTGATTGAAACCATGCTGCTGCCTGTATCTTTAAACAACTCTGTGATGACAAAATATAAAAAAACACTTTACTTATCTCATTTTAGATAACAAATTATCAAAGAAATTTCAATACAACAGATTACAAATAATCACAGAGCTTTTAATGAAACAGATTACATTTATTTGGGTGCTTGCTCGCTTTGAATTCTAGCACAGTCCATACAAGCTACTTCTAGTAGCATTGTACTGAATTTTGCATGTGGATTAGCTTTTCCCATTACCAGTGTCCCTCGTTATCAGGCGAACCCCACTCTGACTTCAGAAGTACTTGTATTATGCACCACCAAATCAAGGATGGGAAGTCAACATCGATACCTCTGCATAAGCACACCAGATGTTTAAGAACATTTTATTCATTCAGCCTTACTGGCCTCGATGATAGATTACATATTATTAAAGAATTTTCCATGCAACAAATCACAAATAATCATAGAACATTCCAGGAAACAGTGTACAGATAATCAAAGAACATTGCAGGCAAAAGATTACAAATGCTGAAAGAATTTTCATTTCAAGACAGATTACAAATAATCAAGCAGCTTTCAAATCAAAAGATTAAACATAATTTAGCAGTTTTCATTACAACAGATTAGACAGAATCAAGGAACATTTAGGGCAACTGGTTACAAATATTCAAGGATTTTTACAGGCAACAGATTACAAATAATGAAGGTACTTTCAAAGCAACACAATATAAATGATTAATGAGCTTTCACTGCAACAGGTTACAAAATCAAGGAAGGTTCTAGGCAACTTATTACAAATAATCAAGAAGTTTTCCAAGCAATAAAATACAAGTGATTAAGGAACACTCCATACTACGACAGATTACAAATGATTAAAGAACATTCCATATAACAGATTACAAATGGATAAGGAACATCCCATGCTACTAACATATTACAAATGATTAAAGAACTTTCCAGGCAACAGATTACAAATGATTAAAGAACATTCCAGACAACAGATTACAAATGGACGAGGAACATCCCACTAAACCAGAGATTATAAATGATTACAGAACTTTCCAGGCAACAGATTACAAATCACTGAAGTGCTTTCACTGCAACAGATTAAATATTATCAAGGATTCCAGGCAACAAATTAAAAATAATCAAGGAGATTTAAGGGCAACAGATTATAAAAGCCCAGGATCTGTCCAGCCAATAGATTATAATTAATAAAAGAACTTTCAAAGCAACAGTTTAAATTCTTCTTCTTCTTTCGTTTGCTTAAAATTGGTCTATTTCTACAATGTTGTCTCATATGATCTTCATTTTCACAGTTTACAATTAACCACAGACTTTTACAAGCAACAAAAAATATGATAAAACACTAAAATAACAATCTTGTATATAACTGACCAAAGATCAGGTCTTCCAGCCTATATCTGCATGCATAATCAGCTATCCAGGTATACAGATCTGACTTGGAGGTCATCGTCTTCTCAGTGTCTCAGCATGCCAGCTTTCTGCTTGGATGGTTTTCTTCTGGCATTCTTGTTTAAACTGTTATGAATGAGAAAATTTAACGTGTATTAAAAATGAAATCATTTCTAAGAATATTGTTTTAAAACACTAAACATATTTTACTTCTTTTTCTTTTGTGCAGCTGAAATTGATTGTCTGTATCTGCAATGATGTCTCTTGTATAAACTTAACAGTCTTTTTTAGTTCACTCAGTGGTCCATAAAGTTTATGTCCCACTGTTGTTTCTCTAGGTCAGTAGGTTTGCCTAGATATGTTGCAATTGGGGAAGTCTTGCAGATGAAATCTGCTATCTGCGGCAGAAATCCACATGTGCACATGGCTTATTTTCCAATCTTGAATTTTGTATACATGTGGTTGTATAATTGATTGTGTCCTGCTCTGAGGCACAGAATGATGATTTGTTCTGGTCTGTCCATAAAATGGTAATTGTTTTTAATGGTGGCTTTCTGACTGATTTCATGATTCTTTTCTTTTGAATATTTCACTATTCATCATCATCACTAGCTGTCCATTGTAGAATGTCGATTTCAAAACCCACAGGAAAGATTCTAAGTCCCTGGCTCGTTCCTCTGCCTCAGGCATTGGTTTTCATTAGGCAGCCATAGTTGAAGCCCATTGGATCATGTGTATAGTGAGGAAGGACAGACAGATCATCATGGCTCAGAGAGAATGGTGCTGCAGGGAGTGACCAGAGGATCTGGCCAACACTCAGGACTCTGAGGAAAGGCCAGAAGGACATAATCAGACTTATGGTACCATTAGTAATGGGACTCTTCTCTGTCTGTTGAAGATGAGGGCAGAGTGTTTATGGGAATATCCCAAGTGCTGTGATGTCTATTCTTGACTCAACTCAACTCAATTCAATGCATAGTTTTACTGTTATTAATTAATATTGAGCAGCTGCCTGGGTACTCGGGTTCGAATCCTCGGTAAGTTGTGGAGTTCTGTTGGAGAAAAAAGAAAACCCTAACCTGCACAGTTCACGGCAACTACACTAGCCAGGCAGCCTAATTCCTAAGGCGCAAGACCCCCCCCCCTGCCCTACACCGCAAGGTACTATATAGGCAGTAGAGGACAGATTAATATTATGACAATTACACTAAAACTAGAGAAAAGTTACTTTAATCGGCTAGCAATATTCTTGATGATCAATTTCCGATATGGAAGGATTCTGAGGTTTCCGGCAATGCTTTTTGGAAATAAAGGAAATTCTTATGAACCCACGACATGATGTTGCAGTGAAAGTACAAAATTATGTTAATAAACTGAATTAAGTTATAAAATACCACTTTCTTTTGGCAAAATAACCACATACTATATTCCTTTGCAAGTGAAAATTGTATAATACAGTTTATAAGGTGTTTAGGCACTCTTCCGACAGACGGGTCTAAATAGTTCTGCAGTGAATAATTTTATATAACTAACACTAACCCTAACCTTAATCACTTATTCACTGCAGAACTATTTAGACCCGTCTGTCGGAAGAGTGCCGGTGTTTATAATATTTATATGGTTTAGGTGACTTTTAAAGTCAACAGTTTTATAAGGTGTTATAATATTTATAAGGTTTAGGTGACTTTTAAAGTCGACAGTTTTTATTATTTGTATGATGTCTACTTAGTTTTACAAGCTTTATTTTGGCACTCTTCCGACAGACGGGTCTGCAGTGAATAAGTGATTAGGGTTAGTTATACAATTATTCACTGCAGAACTATTTAGACCCGTCTGTCGGAAGAGTGCCTTTATTTTTATAGTTGTATAAGTTGATTATGTGGTTGTTTCGGGATTTGAAATTTAAATATTGAGCACAACCCACTACTGGCAACACCGATCGCATTCTGGTATGAACCTAAGGCATATCCACGTCAATATGGAAGCACTATACTCATTTGAGCTCGTCAGTAGTGCATATCCCTGACCGGATCCGGAAACAGTCCCGGATCACGCGTGTGAAGCGGGTGTGTAACCACGCGGCACACACTGGACACACCAAATTATCACAACAGAACATCACAACGCTACCCATCGTAGGTGTATAAGTACTATAAGTGCCCCGTATGGTATGATGATAATTATAAATATAATCATCTGCCTTGGAACTAATCACAAGGGCAGTTGAGTAAGCATTAACCCCTTTACCGTGTGTCACGAGTTAACTCGTCATAAAAATTGTTGGCTTTAACCGTGCATCACGAGTTAACTCGTCATCAGATGTAAAAGTCTTCTGTGTGCCGTGCGTCCCGAGTAAACTTGTGTTAATACAAAAATAGCATAGGAAATGCATAGGGCGGCTAATCCAACAGCCAGTTCAACAGCGGAAGATAAAAGTAGGTCATCACGTGATGCCAAAAGTGAAAGTGGACAGTAAACAAGAAAAAAAAGGTACGAAAGAACAAAAAACTTTTATTGTGATTTTATTATGATTATAATTTATAACTTTGTAGTATGATTATAATTTATGCATAGTATAGCTTGTGTAGATGTATGCGTACATACATGTATCCTATGGGCATGTATTTGCATAGTTTTTATTAGCAAGCTTGGAATCTACAGAGTACGTGCATGAACAACATGGCTGGGTTTTCATATTTTTTTTTTTTTTTTCAGATGCTAATTTCGAATAAAACAGAACACCATGACAAGTCGTAAACGTCCACTTACGAAAGAAAAAATTCAGGAGTTACTATTTGATGACAATGATGAAGTTACTTCTAGTTCTGAAGACAGCGAATTGGACAGTGAAAATGATGACAGCTCTGATTCTGAAGCAGTTGGTGGCGGAAGTGATGAGAGTGATATTGATGATGATAATGCTGTTGATCAACCCGCATTTTCTGATGTTTTTGATTGGAAAAAAAATGACTGTATGAGACGAGCACAGCAAGTATTTACGGGAACCTCGGGTTTGCAGGTAAACATAAACAACGACACTGATCCAGTATCGTATTTCAACATGTTTATTAGGGAAAGGAATGCTTGATGTTATTGTTCTGGAAACAAATAGGAGAGCCAATCAGCTGGCAAGAGCTGCATGTAGAGCACATAAAAGATCCAGGATGGTGAAATGGAAGGATGTGGATGCAAACGAGGTCCGTGTTTTTATAGCCGTGATTCTTATTCAAAGTTTGATACATAAACCGGAACAAGAAATGTATTGGTCTACTAAACCTCTGTTGGAAACGCCTTATGTTCGGAAAGTTATGAGTGAACAGCGATTCAGTCTAATTTTGAAATGCCTTCATTTTCCCAAATAACGAAGACTTACCACCCACTACATCTGCATCAGAGAAATCTTTCTTCAAAATAAAAGACTTTTACGATGCACTTATTGCTAATTTCTCGACAGTTTACATTCCATCCAAAAATATAGCCATTGACGAATCGTTGTTGCTCTGGAAAGGTAGACTGCAGATGAAACAGTATATTCCAATGAAAAGAGCTAGATTCGGTATAAAATCTTATGCTTTATGTGAATCGGAATCGGGCTATATCTGGAAGGCGATGATACACATAGGAACAGCGATGAAACTGGATGATGCTGCAGACGACCTAAAGTCATCAAAAATTGTCATGACATTGATGAAAGATCTTCTGGGAAAAGGATATTGTGTCTTTCTCGACAACTGGTACAGTTCGCCTGCACTGTATCGTCAACTTTATGTGAATGGTACTGACGCAGTCGGAACGGTCCGACTGAACAGAAAAAATATGCCGGCGGACCTCAAGAAGAAGATAAAATGTGGTGAAACAATATCCCGATTTACAGAAGATCTTATGGCTTTGAAGTGGATGGACAAAAAAGAAGTGACTGTTTTGTCCACATATCATACAAGTTCCATGGAAACCATTACAAAACGTGGTGTGGATAAAGTGAAACCCATTGCTATTCTCGGCGATCAAATGCTCGCAGCATTTCCAATAGAGCGGAAGCGCACTAAGGTGTGGTACAAAAAACTTTTTCGCCATCTTGTCAATCAAACTGTTCTAAACAGTTACATTTTGTACCAAAAAAATCCAGATACACCAAAACTTAGTCATTTACAATTTGTTGTCAAGTTGACCGAACGACTTCTCGAGAAATATCATGTTCCTGATCAATTGCAAAGCCGAGGTAGACCATCAAACACTACCGGTAATCCTCTACGTCTAACTGCTCGACATTTCCCTATGTTCATTCCAGCCAATGCTGTAAAACAAGCACCAACAAAAAGATGTAAAGTGTGTTGCAACAGACCCGTCCCGATGGGAGAAAATTTCGTAAAGAGACACGATACTACTGTCCGGAGTGTGACACAGCACTATGTGCAGCTCCATGTTTTGGTGTTTACCACACCAAGTATAATTACTAAAAACAATTGACATCTAATATACGTATCAGTTTAGTTCGTTATTGAACAGTACCATTTAGTACAGAACATTTCTTATTTTCCTCACAATTTCTAAAAGACAACTCATTTTCACTTAAAAAAAATTTTATTTTGCCAGGACAACATAACATATCAATTATGAAAGAAAAAAAATACACAGTTTGCATAACAAAAAAATTTTTTTTTTCCACGGTAAAAGTAAAGGGGTTAAGTTAACCATGATGAGTATCAGTTTTCATCTGCCTTGGCCTTGGAACTAATCAACTATGAAATAATTTAATAAGCTATGATTGCTATGACCTTATGTCATCATTTAATAAAAAGTAAATAAAATAAAATAGTAAATTTAAAATACTAAAAAAAAAAAAACATACGACGGCGGTGACAACATCAACAAACTCAAACACATTACAAAAGGCAGGGGTTTTAATTTTATTTTACTTTTGATTTACCAGAGTTCCATTTTCGCATTTCCATCTACAGCGAGGAATCAGTTCAAATAAAGCACCGGCATTTAGTTTCAAAATAAAAACAGCATCTGAGGACAAATACAACAATTATAATCGGTCTAGCTGGAGAGATTAATTATGTTGTTCCAAAAACCTCGAGTGTTGCAATCATTCAGAGTTATCTCCTCCTGTTAAGCAAAAGTAAAGTCGTTTTCCCTTACCTCTCTATCCCGTTCTTTCTACCTCAGAAGAGAAGTTATAATTGGGGCTCATTTCAGTCTCTAATAATAATCATGTCACTGAGGTAGCTTCATTTCAGATATTAATTTGAAAGGAACTGTCCATAGGCATAGGCTGTAAGGGCTAATGAACCCGCTTGTTAGTTGCCCAAACTTTTATAGAACAGGCTCCATTCAATTCCAAATATCAAAACGTTTGGAATAGATGGTACAAATATTATAACATCATGTTTGTGATAGATGATACAAACAACAACATGTTTGTGATAGATGATACCGATAATAAAATGTTAAGGACCATCGTGGATCCAGGTTTCGGATTCAATATAGACAATGGGAGCCAAGTAGCGTTGAGAAAGAAGCAAAATGCGAAAGTTAGGAAGTGGAGAAAGATGAGTGCTATAGTAATTCAAGTAAACATACATACATGAACATATATGGATGAGTGGTGCTTCGTGACCGTTTCCTCCAACCCCCATCTCATGCTTGCTGTGTCACCAGACGTTTCAAGTTGGGACTTTATCATATACTTCGCACATACAGTATTGCATATATTACGACCACATCATCATCATGTGTCATTCCGATAAACGTAGGCGGCCATGTTTCGCCATCTCACACCACCCCCAGAGTTGTGGATCAGCTCTATCTTCTTGTCTCGATTGTGTCATAAGGCCAAGCCACCTAGATACAGTCAAACCACGGTTTTCATTGCCTTCAGTTTTCGCCGACTTCGGTTTTCGTCGATTTTTCCCCGCGAAAAAATTGTCTTGGTTTTCGTCGATTGCCTCGGTTTTCGTCAGCGTGCATACGGAACCTCGCTGCTAATTTTGTTGTAGGAAAAGGACCCACGCGTTCTTCTGCTCAGTTTGGCGTTGTTTCTCGTTGTGTGGGCATCACTTGCTAATAAGTTAACCCTTTCCCGTTAGCTCCATCATATGACCAAAGAAAGTTTCCAGATCCAGCAGCTCTTCGAAGAAGAAGGCCAGGAACACGATCGAGTTGACGAAGGAAATCACTGAAAAAATACGAGAGCGGCATTAAGATTTCTGAAATCGGCCCTCAATGTTGCCAGTTGTCACTGATATTCTTGTTTATTTCTTTTCATAACATAACGGCGATAATCTACTACTTTGAATTACAATCATCTTGTCTAGCACAGGTATGTCTAGCATAGCTAGTTGGGCCAAGCTGCAAACAATAGTGCTTCTAAGGATCATAAGTAGACCAAGAAATGAGATCGCTGAAGTCTTTCATGGCATTGCTGTTCCTCTTCAAACATCCTTACCTTGTCGGGCTATTTCAGGTGCTTCGGTGAGCTGTGTCTATATCCAGTGGTAATATATTTGCCATAGTGTACATAGAATGTCGTGTAGTACATGTGCCCAAGACATGAGGTTTAGAATAGTGGTTACTGGTCACTTGGTGTGTTCATTCAAATCTTAAAATGAAAAAAATAAAAACGCCCTTGATAGATTATCCAAGCAACAAGATGTCCGTGATAGATTATCCAAGCAACAAGATGTCCGTGATAGATAGTCGAAGTAATAAAATGTCCTTGATTAAATTATCCAAGCAAAAAAATGTCCGTTATAGATGATCCAAATAATAAAATGTCCGCGATAGATGACCCAAGTACACAAGTCCCTGATAGATTACCCAAGCAATAAAATGTCCGTTATAGATGATCCAAGTAACAAAATGTCCCTGATAGATGACCCAAGTAACACAATGTCCCTGATAGATGACCCAAGTAACACAATGTCCCTGATAGATGACCCAAGTAACACAATGTCCCTGATAGATGACCCAAGTAACACAATGTCCCTGATAGATGACCCAAGTAACACAATGTCCCTGATAGATGACCCAAGTAACACAATGTCCCTGATAGATGACCCAAGTAACACAATGTCCCTGATAGATGACCCAAGTAACACAATGTCCTTGATAGATGACCCAAGTAACAAAATGTCCGTGATCGATGACCCAAGTAACAAAATGTCCCTGATAGATGACCCAAGTAACACAATGTCCCTGATAGATGACCCAAGTAACAAAATGTCCCTGATAGATGACCCAAGTAACACAATGTCCCTGATAGATGACCCAAGTAACACAATGTCCCTGATAGATGACCCAAGTAACACAATGTCACTGATAGATGACCCAAGTAACACAATGTCCGTGATAGATGACCCAAGTAACACAATGTCCCTGATAGATGACCCAAGTAACACAATGTCCCTGATAGATGACCCAAGTAACACAATGTCCCTGATAGATGACCCAAGTAACACAATGTCCCTGATAGATGACCCAAGTAACACAATGTCCCTGATAGATGACCCAAGTAACACAATGTCCCTGATAGATGACCCAAGTAACACAATGTCCCTGATAGATGACCCAAGTAACACAATGTCCCTGATAGATGACCCAAGTAACACAGTGTCCCTGATAGATGACCCAAGTAACACAATGTCCCTGATATATGACCCAAGTAACACAATGTCCCTGATAGATGACCCAAGTAACAAAATGTCCGTGATAGATTACCCAAGTAACACAATGTCCCTGATAGATGACCCAAGTAACACAATGTCCCTGATAGATGATCCAAGTAACACAATGTCCCTGATAGATGACCCAAGTAACACAATGTCCCTGATAGATGATCCAAGTAACACAATGTCCCTGATAGATGACCCAAGTAACAAATGTCCGTGATCGATGACCCAAGTAACACAATGTCCCTGATAGATGACCCAAGTAACACAATGTCCCTGATAGATGACCCAAGTAACAAAATGTCCGTGATCGATGACCCAAGTAACACAATGTCTTTGATAGATGACCCAAGTAACACAATGTCCCTGATAGATGACCCAAGTAACAAAATGTCCGTGATCGATGACCCAAGTAACACAATGTCCCTGATAGATGATCCAAGTAACACAATGTCCCTGATAGATGACCCAAGTAACAAAATGTCCGTGATCGATGACCCAAGTAACACAATGTCCCTGATAGATGACCCAAGTAACACAATGTCCCTGATAGATGACTCAAGTAACACAATGTCCCTGATAGATGACACAAGTAACACAATGTCCCTGATAGATGATCCAAGTAACACAATGTCCCTGATAGATGACCCAAGTAACACAATGTCCCTGATAGATGACCCAAGTAACACAATGTCCCTGATAGATGATCCAAGTAACACAATGTCCCTGATAGATGACCCAAGTAACACAATGTCCCTGATAGATGACCCAAGTAACACAATGTCCGTGGTAAATGATCCAAGTAACAAAATGTCCGCGATAAATCGTCCAAGTAACAAAATGTCCGTGATAGATGATCCAAGTAAAAAAAAAATAGAATTCCCTTGACAGATGATCCAAAAAAAAAAATCCCGTGATAGATGATCCATGTAAAAAACAAACAAACAAAAAATGCCCATGTTATTTGTTTCAAGTAAAATGTCGTGATAGATAATCCAAATAACACAATGTCAGCGATGAATAATCCAGGTAAGAAATTCCGGGATAGATGACACATAGTTGCACACAGGGAGCAACAATATAGTACAGTGGTTGTATAAACTCCACTGTGTGTTTCTGATCGTCTACGAATGTTTAGGCCTCCGTATCATCTTATTTATCTTCTCTTGAGTTGGGGTAACCTTGACATGACTCCCAAGAGTCTTTCTTCTGCTTTTCATATAAACTCTATAGCCAGCTTCAAGTTGTGTTCTCTACTGTTCGTCGCTGACTACAATCGTCCCATCAATTAATTGTATCCGACAACCATCCCGTTCTCAGGACGGCGAACTTCATGCACTCAGTACATCGTGTTCTGCTCCCTTACCACGGCATCTTGACTAAAGACTTTAGCTTGACCGAGAGAAAGACATTCTTTCCCCCGGCCATTCGGCCCTGTAACCTCCTCCAAATCCGCTGTTCGCTATATCACGATGGATGAACTGCCTCTCGGCCACAGCCGCGGCAGATGAGTCGTCAGAAGATCCCAGTTAGGGAAAATCACACAGAGCTGAGAAGATTCCAGTCGATCGTCGCAGAAATGCACTGGGCAACTTTTCTGGCGGTCTACGTGTGAAGATCACGTTCCCGCCCATTACCGAGAATGCAGCGTGGGGGGAATTTGGAGACAGAGAACACACTGTCTCGTATATTAGATTAATGTACAGCAGGAGAAAAACGCCCGGGAGTCATGACCCAGGCCCATCCGCATCCTGAGAATGTAAAGAATGTAAAGTGGTCGAAACATCTGGCGAGAGGAGACTTCTGTGATCGTAAGCCTCTTGTGAGTGTGAGCAGCTCCCAGCCGACGCTCAGGACGGGAAGGAAATGGAAGGTTGACGAGGCAGTCAATCAGCGCAAAGTTCGCTCCAGCTAACGGAAGTGATGGGACATACCCAGTCCAACAGACAAGGCTGTGGCTACCAAAGCGACACGCGATGGTGGTCAAAGGCGTCGGCCAGGCAGCGCAGAGGCATTGTAGTCAAGGAGATTCGCGAAGGCGAGGACGAGAAGCGAGTGCGGAAAGCCGTGCAGCAAATACAGCAAGGGCAGAGGGTGTCATGGGAGAGAACTCAGCAGAAGTCCCTCTCGTGGAACGATATATGACGCTTGCCGCCATTGAGAAAAAGATTCCTTGTCAGATCACTTTACGACCTCCTGCCATCAGCTGTTAACCTGGTCAGATGTGGTTTAACCGAAGACCCAACATGTTCCCTGTGTAGCAACACGCAGACCAAGAGGGCGCAGGCAGCAAAACACGTACTGTATACGTGCAGAGCGGCCCTTGGACAAGGCCGATTCACGTGGCGCCACAACAAGGTTCTCACCGAACTAGCAGCAATAATGAACTCCAGGCAAACAAGGGGACTGTTCTTAAAACCGGATGGATACGCTTCGTAAAAGCTGGACAAAAGTCGAACAGCAGAGTCGATTGTCCTGACAGCCTGGCGTCCATCCTCGGGAGCTGACAGTAGACCTGCAGGACCGTGGCAAATACCCAGCGAAAATCTTGAAATTTCAGCTGCGACCAGACATTGTAGTGTGCTCTCCGTCGACAACAGTTAATACTAATCGAGCTGACTATTCCGTTCGAGTCAAGAGTCTAGGAGCAGCACACCTATAAGATGGAGAAATACAGTGACATGGTCGCAAGCCTGAGACATGAGGATATACCGTCAGGCTTTTCGCCATTGAGATAGGCGCGAGAGGCCTTGTTATCAACTCTGCATACAACGTGGTGAAACGACTAGGTGTAAAGGGACAAGCAAGGACACGGGCACTTAAAAGACTGGGTGAGGCAGCGGAGAAGGCCTCGAGCTGGCTATGAAGCAAGTGCAATACGGGGTGGGACAAGGATACACAGTAAATGGTTCAACTTTGCCTGCAATGTTAGTCACCGTCTCTCAAGAAGAACAACCTCAGTAACACAAAAACCTCTCCAGAAGAGTACCACCTCACAATGAGACCGAAACAACAGGCACTGCGAAATCGACAAGGGAAAGTCTCGGTAGATACGCACAACAGGAGAAAACGTCGGGAGTCATGACCAGACTGGCCCACCCTCTGAGAGTGTCAGGAAGGTAAAGGGGCCGAAACATTCGTCGAGAGAGGACTGCTTCTGATGGTCAGAACCTCATGTCGTGCTTGCTCACTGGCAGAGTTTTTACCACCTCACATCATCATCAAGTCATGTGTAGGAAATTGCACCATGCAATGAATGTAATATTATCACCTGTAAATGAATGTCAGCTGGCTACGTGGCGAAGGTGACGCAGTTCATGATCCCGCATAACCGCGTTCGAAACACAGCTGCGCGCGATTTGGCATCAGACCGCGTTGTGTTTTTTTTACGAAATGATTTGCTACCAACTTTTATAAAACAGTACTTAGTGTCCATTCATCATTAAAAACACGGCATTCATCTTCAATCTTACGTTTGTTATTGACACTCATTATAGCGGTACATGAAATTCTGTAAAATTCAACAAAATAACTTAAAAACGAATTAACATTTTTTATTTCTAAATGCCCTCGCGGGCCGCATAAAATAACCTGGTGGGCCGCATGCGGCCCGCGGGCAGTAGTTTGCCCACCCCTGGCCTAGATGATAGGAGTGGGAGAGATGACGATTAATAGGCAAAGTGAGCAGACAAAAACTGGTCTGGAACTGTCAAGGCCTGCATGCACTTACATTCTCACTGGCGAAAGGCCGTGCAAGTATATGGGGTTTGTGTAGACAAATATTATGTTTAGAGGAAATGTCATTTATGTTTGTAAATTTCATTCATTTTGAACAAATAGTTATCTCCGCCACCCACCTCCTCCCTCTCTCTCATTCGCTCTGTCTCTGTCTATCTCTTTCGTTCTCTCTCTCTCTCTCTCTCTCTCTCTCTCTCTCTCTCTCTCTCTCTCTCTCTCTCTCTCTCTCTCTCTCTCTCTCTCTCTCTCCCCTCTCTCTCTCTCTCTCTCTCTCTCTGCCAAATGCTGGTGCAATTATGTTTACACAGAGAATATTTAAAATATAATAACATGATAGTAATGCCTTGATTGATCACTACACTTATTAATACTTATGTTCAAGCATTCTGCGGAATTACTCACATTCTATTATTACTACATAAACATCCAATATTGTTACAAGGGAGATTACTGAAATTTAGACAAAGGAAATTGTATATCTAGAATAATATCATTAACTAACTTTAAAATCTCTTTAGTATTCCTTACTAAATAAAATCGTCAATTGTTTAGTCAGATTTTATAATGTCCATAATAACACTATTAGTTTACTAATAGAAAATTTGTTTAGTTTGTATTTAATTACATTTTATAATCAAATTTTAACGTTTCACATTTATGTTTAATTCTCTATTGTGTACAAGGACAGTATTATCCATTTCACTACATGAAAAGATTGATCTGACATCTTTCGTAGAATTAAAAGAATTGTCTCCATTTTCTAACTGGAACAGACATCGCGCATGCGCTAACTTTTATGCGATTTGTCCGTTTTGCTACATTGCTAGGGAATGCGAAATATTTCGTTTACCTAAACATTTGCGAGCAACATTTAGCACACCCAGCAGAAATGAGTCCCGCTAAGATGGCAGATGTGGGCTGGAAGTCTCAAGTTGTCTGGATATTCGAAAGTTTACTTGGTCTAGGTTGGGACATTGAACATGTGGAAGCTACTCCAGTTCCCACTGCCCACACTTCTGTACAGTGGAGAATGTCAGTTTGTCTGTCTGTCACCAACTTGTTGGCACCTGTCTCCATGAATGTCAGCCTGGCTATCAGGGAGGCAAGTGTGATGAAGAGTGTGCAAATGATTCCTATGGTCCAGACTGCAGATACCGATGCCCTACATTGTGTCAGGCAGACTCATAGAGTGGCCCCGTCCGTGACCACAGAAATAGAACGTGTCTACATGGCTGTCAGGATGGTTACAATGGATCACAGTGTAATGAATGATTCAGAAAAACTAATAACTGTTGAAGAAGAGGCCAAAATGGCTCGCGATTCTAGACTATGATTTGTGCAAGTCCCCAGGAATGACCAAGTCTTCAGACAGTGTTCAGAGGTTCTTCTAGCTGTTTGCAGTTCAAGACCCGGTGTCATATGCTATTATTAGCGCGTTTCTAAATCTTCTGCTAATCAGAATGTAATCAATCTGTTTTCTGATCCTGCTGTGAGGACTCCTCCATGTCCATAAAAGTCTAGGGTGTTGCTTAAACCAGGTGTTTCCTACAATCATTTCCTGTTTGTTTTTCCATGTTGCTAATTTTAATGTCCCTGTCCTTGTCTTGCGATGATCAGTCTTTAGGCGTATCATAATGTACTAGGCACTTTTAAGAGGTAGTTTGCCGGTGTTTTCCTCTATGGCAGTAACCGTACTGGTAGGATGACCGCAGCCATTGTCCTCACGAAAGAGATCCTCTGCCTGCCGTCGCGAAACTTGAGACCATAACCAAGAAATATCTGCCGACTGCCCTCAAATTTCATCCACCACCTGCCTTCCGTGGCTTCTTTTGAACATTTCCAATAAACGAATAGAGTTAACACCACATAATCCACAGGAAAACACTAAACAGCGTCTCCCCGAAGAATAAACGCGTCTCTTCGTCGCCATTTGTACCGGAAGTACCGGTACATAGTGGGTGGTGTCAGAATCTCACCCGGAGTTGCAACGCGTTGTCTGTACCAACGCCAGGCAATGCAACCGAGCTCAACGCTGAGCTATGTTAAACATTACAGTTATAACGCAGCGTCTTCGACAGCGCCAGAGAAGCCCAGCTGGGTTCAACACTGAGCGACGCTAAGCAGTCGTGGGTCAGCGGGAACACAGCGTGAACATTGTGGGTCACGCAAGGTGACTCGACCCCAACTAACGTGTATGCTGAATGGCTGGTCAGACAGTCCTGGGAGCCGTACTGAACGGACGCGATTGAATTAGGCCTGAGTGTTTGAGCCTGGTATTTTATTTGCATACAGGGAAGTGCCCCATTCTAGCACTGGATTCTCACCATTTGAAATTGTATATGGTGCCAAACCACGCGGCCCATTATCTTTGTACCAGTCTATGTTGACTGAAAGTAAAACTATACCTACACCCATTTCATAGTTTGAACATGTAACATCATTGCGCGATAGAATCATGATATCATGTGTGTTAGCGAAAGAAGCACTACAAAAATTAGGTGCTATCTACCGACAATACGCTAACAGAGGAAATAGAACAATTACTCTGACGCCAGGGCAGGACGTTCTTCTTCTATTGCCAAGTGACAGACATCTTCTCACAGACTCATGGCAAGGACCGTTTTAAAGAGTTACGACAAATTTCGACAGTAGATACGAAATTGCAGTTAGGGACAAACACAAGATTTTCCATATTAACATGCTTAAACCATATTACCACAGGGAAGTCGACCAAGTAGAGACTACAGCAAGCACAGCAATAGTGGACCAGACAGACGACAACGATACTGACGAGATACCGACACCAGTACTTGACACGACAACCAAACTACAGGACATACAGGTAAATCCTAAGCTGACGCAGACACAGACCGACAGTTGCAGACAAGTGTTACAAGAATACAATACGACTTTTTTCTAACAACCCAGGACAGACAGACTTAGTGCATCATCATATTATTTTGACATCCGACATCCCAATATAATGCAGACCATATTCCATTCCTATACACTACAAAGACAAACTACACCAAGAAATTATTGATTTAGAAGCAAACCATATCATCCGACGTTCACAATCACATTTTTGTTCTCCTATTGTCATTGTGAGGAAAAAGGACAACACAATAAGACTCTGTGTTGACTATTGGAAACTCAACAGCACCACACAGTTGGATTTAGAACCGATGAGCAACTGTGAAGACATACTAACTGAACTGACTGACTCACGTTACTTTACTAAACTTGACATGACGAAAGGTTACTGACAATACCTGTACATGCTGACAGAATACATCTGACAGCATTTGCCACATCCTGGGGACTATACGAATGGTGCAAATTACCATTCGGGCCAGTTAATGCTCCAGCCACATTTGTCAAAATGACAAGACTTCTTTTGACAGACATTTCTAACATCGTTTGGTACATGGACGACGTTTGCATACATACAAAGAACATGACAGACCACATAACAGCACTACAGCAGACATTCGACAGGATTAGACAACATGGACTGACAGTAAAACCATCCAAAGTCGATATAGCCTTTCAGGAAATTTCATTTTTGGGCTATAAGATCTCAAATGGCTTTATATCGACTGACGATAACATCATATCCAGAATTTTGAAATTGTCGCTTCCGACAACCAAGAAAGAGTTGCGAAGTGTGTTAGGTCTTTTAAATTATTATAGACAATTTATTCCTCATTTTGCTGAATTGACGAAATGTTTCACTGATTTACTAATAAATAAACAACCTAATGTCATTGTGAACAGCGAATGTTTAAGGCCTGCATTTGCGAAAGTATTAGGTTATTTTTCTAGTGAACCTATTCTAAAATTACCCGATCTTAGCACTATTTTCAGGTTAAGATGTGGTGCGGGCTCCGTAGCCATTGGAGGGGTGCTTCTTCAAGAACACGACCAAATCTTGTACCCTGTATACTACGTCTCTCGAAAACTGAACACCAGTGAACGGAATTACAGCACGCCGGAACTTGAAGCCCTCGCTCTTGTGTTTTCGGTACGTAAACTTTCAAGATTTCTGTTCGGAAAACATTTCATTGTAGAGACAGACAATAGTCCATTGACAATTATCACCAGAGGAACTCCAAGTAACCACAAAGTGGCAAGATGGTCCCTTCTTCTGCAGGACTTTAGCTTCGAAATCAGACATATAAGAGGCTCACAAAACTCACTGGCCGATCTTCTATCTAGATGTCCATACGACTTACCCAGTAGCCATGTAACACCCGAGCACACTGCAAATGGTGTATAAACTGCAAATTAAATAGTGCTCAAAACCACAGCCAATTGTGACATCATGTCAGTAACGCTGTGAAGAATGATTTGATAGGGAAGATTTAATCTCCCATTGTAAATAAATTGTGTATATATTATTATTATGTGAATGAATGTGTCGTATAACTGTGAGATATGTGAAATAATGTGAATAGTATTGTAAATATATAATATTAGAAGAAACAGACACTACAAGTGTCACAGGACAGTACTACAGGACCCAAAGACTTACCGAGTTTGAACAGCGTCAAGTAATCCTGAGTACATGGCACAAAGATGAGTCCACGGCGTTTTAACAAGTACGAATGATGACCGTGACAACCTAATCCGAGAAGAACACGGAAGAAACTATCCAACAGCTGATTACAACAACAGGTTGCTCCGTTTGTTTAAAGTCCATCTAGAACGGAAGACCTTAATGTGAATGTCAACATAACACATTTGTGGAACAACACAGCTGTACACTTCCGGTAATTTTGCAGATTAAATTGAAAGTTAGCAGACAATACTAAAATGTTAATAAATTTATGACAATTGTATGAAAATTTGGGTATGAAATATTTCCATATACGGAATTGCATATGTTGATTTTTTTTATATGTAATCTCAGCATCGTAACTTGATTTACTTTTTCACAACAGTGACCTTTTGTGCACTTTTGTCAATAAGTATCAAATTATGACACTAAGAACTGAAATTTTACTTGTAATTCATTTCGTTGAAAGCATGATAAAATTACCGTCCCTAAACTTTCGTATTATAACCAAGGGACATAACTAAAAACTGTTGGTGATGTGTAAATATGTATTGAAACTATCAACATGTTTGCCTGATGGGTAACACGTCAAGATGACGTCATTTGTGTATGGAGAGAATTGCCAAAACTGTAGACCTTCATTGGACACTCTGATTAAATAAGGTTAGAGGTCTAAAGTTGGAGTTATCTTACAGGTAGATACTCACGGTCTGACCTGACGATTTGGAATTTTTGTTTTTTGGTTGAGAGGTAGGGGCGAGTTAGCCGTAACCTACCGGACTGTCTGTGTCACAATACAGCGAGTTAATATCCATCAAAGTGATTGTACTTGACGGGTGTACTTGATGGTTAAGCATAAAGATTGTATGCATATTGTTTGCTAATCACCTGTACATGTTAATAACAATCAAAGATTTATGTCAGATGAAGTACAAAGTTCGATTCTGACAATGTAAATAACAGCTATATAGAGTACATGAAAGGAAAACCTTTCATGAAAAAGGGGGATGGAGAGTGTCAGATTCTCACCCGGAGTTGCAACGCGTTGTCTGTACCAACGCCAGGCAATGCAACCGAGCTCAACGCTGAGCTATGTTAAACACTACAGTTATAACGCGGCGTCTTCGACAGCGCCAGAGAAGCCCAGCCGGGTTCAACACTGAGCGACGCTAAGCAGTCGTGTGTCAGCGGGAACACAGCGTGAACATTGTGGGTCACGCAAGGTGACTCGACCCCAACTAACGTGTATGCTGAACTGCTGGTCAGACAGGGCTTGGGAGCCGTACTGGACGGACGCGATTGAATGAGGCCTGAGTGTTTAAGCAAGCATTGATAGCTAGCCTGTATGACTGTTGGAGACTGAACGCCTGGTGTGTTTGACTTGTAAGTGGATTGCATTGATGTATTCTTTGATTGATTGTATTTATGATATAATGATATTGTGAATTATGATTGCGCGATGCCTATATTGTTTCTGATGAGTGCATTGCGCGAATAAAGAGTGCGAATTATATCATCGGGTATTCACGTCGAGTTATTTAAGAGTAATATTTAGTATCTCACTTGTCAGTAAACGAGCTACATTTCTTGCCTTACGCAAGACCCTGACAGGTGGCACCTTGCAGTTTTGACAAACCAAAGTATGTGAGTTGGAATGTGGCCAAATATTCCATCACAATGCCTGGGTAGAGCTTCAGAGAAACATATGGTGCCCAAACGACATGTTCCCTCTCTCGGCCTTGCCCTGTGTAACCAATACTTCTGGCACAGGGTAGGCTACAGACGCTGGCGGCACAGCGTCAAACCTCCGAGACCTCGCCTCCACGAGCAGGTGGCGAGTGATGGCCAGACCCTGGAACCCAAGGGACCCGACTTAGAGACTTTCAGCCAAGTCCCAGGGGTGAGGGCCTCGTACGCTCCTGTACCATAGGACGCACATCTGTCAATCACAGTGTCCGGACCTTGTAAAGCGTGTACTACCGTCAGACTCCCCGCCTGACTTTTGCGGATCCCGAGACCAACGGGAATAGGCCCGTCGCAGATATTGCAAGAGATTTTGCTCGTCTGTTGAGAGCAAATCTCCCGCCCCGTCCTTCCACTGTGCGGCTCTCGCGACCAGCGAGAATAGGCCCGCCGGAGATATTGCTCGTTGTTGCGGGCAAATTTCTACCGCTGACTGAATAAGTAAAGAAACGATAAAAGTAGTGGTATTTCAATTGCGCTTGCGCTCCACCTATGCTACACGATTCATGTGTCTTCACAAAGTCGGACTAGAGTCAAGCTCAACTGTACATAGTACATAGGATATGATATATGGATGTGACATAGTACTCTCTCGTATACAGGCCAATTTAACAGGCACATTTCTCTCTCTCTCTCTCTCTCTCTCTCTCTCTCTCTCTCTCTCTCTCTCTCTCTCTCTCTCTCTCTCTCTCTCTCTCTCTCTCAATCTCAATCTCTCTCTCAAAATATATCTATCTATCTGTCGCGCGCGAGCTGCAAACGCCACCTAATATACTTCTCTGGATGGGACAGTTTTGGTGATGTGTCATATAGAATGCACTCAGGAATGCGTTTATATTTGTTTTGATTATGACTAGAGGCGCATGAAAAAAAAGAGGATACGGGTGGAAGAGAAGCATATGCAGGAAGGGCGTGTGTACATGCACTATGCCATAGATGTCACATTATCATAAGTATATATTTATGTATTGTTTGGACTCGCGCATGTGTCACATAACACTAACAAAATACAACACTCTGTGATATACACAAACAAACAAGCAAAAAAAAAATTAAAAAAAAAATAACACATTACACCTTGTAAATACATACTTTAATGTATACAATTTTTCTAAAAAGAAAAAAACAAAGCTATCAGTGTGAATGAAGAAACCTGGAGGGTGAAAGAGTTTTCTATTAAATGGTTTTGGGCTGCATGGGAGCAAATGATTACTCAAACATGAATATAATATTGTCACATGTATATGAATGTATATGTTTGTGTTTGTAAAATGACACTGGTTTTATGCAGTGTATATTTGTGTTTTCAAGTGTAAAATGACACTGGTTTTATGCCGTGTATATGTTTGTGTTTGAAAAAGTAAAATGACACTGGTTTTATGCAGTGTATATGTATGTGTTTGCAAATGTAAAATGACATTGGTTTTATGCAGTGTATATGTTTGTGTTTTCAAGTGTAAAATGACACTGGTTTTATGCCGTGTATATGTTTGTGTTTTCAAGTGTAAACTGACACTGGTTTTATGCAGTGTATATGTTTGTGTTTTCAAGTGTAAAATGACACTGGTTTTATGCAATGTATATGTTTGTGTTTGCAAATGTAAAATGACACTGGTTTTATGCAATGTATATGTTTGTGTTTGCAAATGTAAAATGACACTGGTTTTATGCAGTGTATTTGTGTTTGTGGTGTCATGTCTTAGTCAGATATGACTGAGCTACCGTATAACAGTAGACGGTACTACCTGCTTTCTGTTAGCGCCGAACGATGGGCGGCGCTTACCAAACCAGACACCCCACATTGTGCCAACGGCTTCTAGCGGAAGAGCGTAATTGGGAGGGTACAAGCCTTACCCTGGTGCGAGGAAATGCAACCTAAAGACAAAATTGTCATGGCAGGGCAGACCAGGGCACTAAGCCCTTGGTTGGCAGCTGGTGTAGGATCGAAGCTCCGACAGGCGGACAGTTAGAGCATTGCTTTGCTGATCCCGGCAGCTTTCTGCAGCTGTTGTCTGGTCCAGATGTAGGGGTGTTACCTTTCCTCTGGACGTGAACTAGGCAGGCCGAGAGAGGGATCATGCTGCATGGGCCAACACATAATATCTCTAGTTTTAGCCCAGGCTTTGTGCTATGGAGAGGAATAACTCCCATCCCTGGTCTTAACCGATCTCGAGAATCAAAGCGAGAGGCAACTGTTACGGGTTATACGTCCTGTCCATTGGCGTAGACATGGCGGGCACACGCGTTGCCTCCTGACGGTTGGAGTACACCTACAGTGTCACTGACTAGCTACCGCCCGCCTCACAGCTGGCAGCCCCCGGCCAATGAGCTGCTGATCCAGCCACAGCCTGCCTGCTTCAATGGGTGCTTGCTGGGCTAGGACAAAATCTGAATGCAGGCTGTAAAACCAATGCACTAGGTACTAATAAAAAGAAAATAGAAACCTCAAGCTACGGCTTGCAACTGGAACGTGAGAACCATGGGTCCAGGATTTTCCACTGACTTGACCAATATGACGATGTGAGAAAAACGGTTGTGATTGATGCCGAAGCTCAGTCGTCTTACTATGTCTATTGCTGTCCTGCCAGGAGACTCACCTCGCTTTGAGGACGGGTCCACTCAGGGTAAACAATGCCACCTTTTTTTTAGCAAGGGTAGAGGGCAGGCAGAGAAAAAGGCAGACACGGTGTTGCGCTATGCAGTGAAGATTCGTCTACTGGGCATGATTGGAAATTCCAGCAGGAGGGAAATGGAAAGGACTATTATCCCTGCGCTTGGCACAACCCTCTTGTGGGTTTTGCCACCATTATTACATGCATTATGACAGGGGGGGGGGGGTGGGGGATGGGGACATCGATTCCCTCTTATGATGTGAATGGATTCGTTCTATGAGGAGTTAGACTCCGTGATCAAGGCAGTTCCAAAATCGTGACTACATTTATATGCTCCGGTGATTTCACTGCTCGTGTGGACAAGGGACTCGAGTTCATGGCCAGTGTGCTCTTGGAAAATACAACATCGGTCGCATGATTAAAATGGGCAAAGGCTGCTGGAGCATTGCACCAGAACTGACCTAATGTTATTACAAACTCCTTTTTTTAAAACAAAAGAGCTGCATAAAGGTCACATGGAAAACATCCAAGATCGGCCATTGCACAGCTGGACTTCCATCATCACACGAGACAAACAGTCTGAAACCATATATCATTGACTCGAAGTTACCACAGTGCTGACCTGTGATACGGGATCATTATTTGGTTGTTGCAATGGTTAGAATGAGACCACAAGAGAATCTACACAGCTAAACACAAATCTAGCCCCAGGATTAATATTATTAACACTCACGATCCTGAAACGTGCTTTCAGTTTCAACAGCAACTTGAAGACGCTTTCACTGATACACCAGAAAATGTACAGTAAGTGAAAAGTGGTGTCAACTTAAGGAAACTCTTTATAAAACTGCCGTAGGGGTTTACGGCACTGTGGATCATAGAGGCAGAGTATGTTTGCGGCAAACAGCCAGACTCTGCAGCCCTTGATTGATAAGAAGAAGATAGCTCTCTTAAGAAACAAGGAAAGACCAACGCGTAACACTCTGAGTGAGTGGGGACGACCCGTTACTGTGAAGTTGGAACTGCGACTAACTAACTAATTAACTCTGAGTGAGCTAAAGTAAGGTAGGAAAAATGTGCTTTTTCCAACTTACACAACAAACACATCACACCTAAGGCGAAAGAAGTAACTTACAGACTGATTTTTAATATGACTTCTGTAATACCTAATGTAGCATTCAGATCCAGACAAATAGGAAAATGCCAACTATGCAGGAACAACGCACAAGAGACAGAACAACACATATTTCACACATGTCAAACAGTTACAGATGCAGTGGAAACTCTACAACAAGTAATACAAACAACACAGGCAAACAAACAGACATTTACAAGGCAATTTTTCTGAACACGCTTGTTAAAACATCCAAACACACACACACACACACACACAAAACTACTTCAAACACTAGCAGAATACAGAAAATTAGTTTGGACTTGCAGAATCAAGGCACGGTTAAATTTCCTTACATATAACAGAAACTTATGTTTACTGATGTTCAAATAGAAACTATCTACTATTTTTCCTGACTGAAATGTGTAAACTTTCTTTAATTTCATTTTCTCTTGCAAATAGAATTGCTGTTGAGTCTATTTAAACAAATGTGTGGCTTTATCGTTGGCAGTCACATATGTATGCTTCTGCATGCCTAACCAGCAACCGGTCGAAATACAAACAAAGAAAAAACAGGTAAAGCTAAAAGAGCAAACCATATTCCCTTAACAATCGGAACTTGGAATGTATGCACCCTACTTGATAGAGACGGTGCGTCGTGTCCAGAGAGACGAACATCACTGATTGGGAGAGAGCTGGGCAGGTACAACATCGACATTGCAGCCTTGAGCGAGACACGACTTGCAGAAGAAGGTCAAATCTGTAAAGTAGGTGCCGGCTACACATTCTTCTGGAGTGGAAGGAAAAGCGAGGAAAGACGCCAGTCCGGTGTAGGATTTGCCATCAAGTCGGCCCTGGTTGACAGACTAGCTGGATTTCCAAAGGCTATAAACGACAGGCTTATGACCATTAAGTTGCCCCTGCTGAAGGGAAGGAAGCATGCAACCATCGCGAGTGTCTACGCACCAACTATGACCAATGAAGATGATGTCAAGAAGAAGTTCTATGAGGAGCTGTACAATGTATTAACATCTGTTCCCAGAGGAGACAAACTTATACTCCTTGGGGATTTCAATTCCAGAGTAGGCACGGACACCACCTCTTGGAGTGGCATTATTGGAAAGCACGGAGTCGGAAATTGTAACAGCAATGGACTCCTCCTCCTTCAGACCTGTGCCGAACATGATCTCCTGATTACCAACACAATTTTCCGTCTTCCCATGAGAAATAGGTCATCGTGGATGGAGGAGTGGCAGACAAGACGTTAGGGTGACAAAATCCATGTGTGGTGACGAATGTTGGACAGACCATCGTCTCATTATCTCGAAAATAAACATACACATCAAACCACCACGGCGTCCTCAAGACCGCCTCAAGCCCAGCGCTGCAGCGAAACAGGATACAGAAACAGAGTGGAGAGCCCTAAAGGACATAACTTACAACATTGCTATGGAAATCCTGGGTAAAGCCCCTAGAAAGCATAAAGATTGGTTTGATGAAACTTCCGAAGACATAAACCAATTGCTGGCCGAGAAACATTTTCTCCGCAAGGCACATTTGAATGACCCGAAGTCAACATAAAATAAAGATGCCTTCAAGAACATTCAGAGAGTACTACAGCAGAAACTTCGGCACATGCGGACTCCTGATTGAGCAGCAACGCTGATGAAATTCAAGGTTTTGCTGACAGACATGATAAGAAACACTTCTACGACTCACTGAAAGCAGTCTATGGTCCTACATCACCAGGCATAGTTCCTCTCCTCGGTGCAGATGGGGGAACATTGATAAGAAAGAAATCCTTCAACGCTGGGCAGAGCATTTCAGAAACATCTTAAATGCAACGTCGTTATTCGATAATGAAACCATCAACTGCCTTCCTCAAATTCCCACTAATGATACTCTTGATGACCTGCCAACCATAGTGGAAGTAAAAAAGCCATCCAGCAACTCCCCAGCGGCAAGGCACCTGGTCCGGACTCCATCCCAGCAGATATATGCAAGGCAGGTGGGCCGGTCCTAACAGAGCAGCTTCACTAAGTCTTTACAAACATATGGGTGAACGAGACCATGCCACAAGATTTCAAGAACGCGTCAATAGTCTACCTTTACAAACGTAAAGGAAACCGCCAATCCTGTGACAACCACCGAGGCATCTCCTTGCTTTCAATTGCAGGGAAGATACTCGCCAGAATTCTTCTCAATAGCCTCACGGCCCATCTCGATCAAGGTCTTCTTCCTGAGAGTCAATGTGGCTTCAGAAAAGAACGAGGAACTGTTGACATGATTTTCGCTGCAAGGCAGCTGCAAGAGAAATGTCAGGAACAGAACTGCGAAATGTTCTCCACTTTCATTGACCTTGCCAAGGCTTTTGATACAGTCAGCAGAGGAAGGACTGTGGAAGATTATGGCGAAATATGGCTGTCCACGAAAGTTTGTCCAAATAGTGCAGGCTATTCATGATGGTATGCAGACAAGAGTACAGGAAAATGGTGAACTGTCTGAGCCCTTTCCTGTCACCAATGGAGTGAAGCAAGGATGTGTCCTGGCACCAACACAGTTCAGCCTCTATGTTTCAGCTATGCTGACGAATGCCTTCGAGAACAGACGACATTGGAAATAGACATCAACTACCGCATGGAGGAAAGTTATTCAATCTCAGAAGGCTGAAAGCTAAAACCAAAACTTAACAGCGACACCGTCAGAGAGCTCTGTTTGCTGATGATTGCGCTCTATATGCCAACTCAGAGGCAGACATGCAAACATAATGTTTCAGCTTTCCTCATAGTGCCTGTGCCAACTTTGGAGCTCAATATCAACTTGGGAGAAGACTGTAGTTATGTACCAGCCAGCTCCAGGGAATAATCACACCTGTGCCGAATATCAAAGTGAATAGTCATAGACTAAGTGTTGTGGACAAATTCACCTATCTTGGCAGCACTGTGTCACAAGCTGCCACAATTTATGATGAAGTGAATGCAAGAATCTCAAGGCCAGCGCGGCCTTTTGGCAGACTGTACAAAACTGTATGGGACAGAAATGGAATAGGCCTGCAATACAAAGCTGAAAGTTACAAAGCAGTTGTATTATCCACACTGGCTATATGCTTGTGAAACCTGGGACTGTTATCAGCGACACGCTAGGAAATTAAATCACTTCTACACAGTCTGCCTTAGGAAGCTATTGAAGATTAAATGACAAGGACAAGATCTCAGACACTGAAGTCCTAGAAAGAGCTGTCCATGCCCATTATCCACACTCTACTGATGAAGAATCAGATTCGCTGGGCTGGTCACTTGACTCGCATGCCAGATCACAGGCTCCCTAAACGAATTTGTTTACGCCGAGCATGCGTTGTGGTAAACGCTCCCAAAGGTGCCAGAGGAAACGCTTTAAAGACACTTGAAAATCTCACTGAATGCTTTTGGAATTCATCATGAAACCTGGGAGACTGCAGCCAGAGACCAAATCGTGGCGTGCATCATTACGCAAGGGGTGCAGTCACGTATGAGTGCAGCCAGGACTGCAAGAGCTGTTAAAGAAAAGCAGGACAGAAAAACCACCGCAGGAAATCCTCCTCCAGAACGTCAAGCATTCTTTGTCCACATTGTCAAAGAACATTCGAGCCAAAATAGCCTTATCAGCCATCTTAGAACTCACGGCTCCATACTTTCAACCCCCCTGGATGAAATGAATGTATCATCATTCTTGATGGACAAACAACATGTATGCGTTTGTTTGTAGGTGCAGGTGTGTGTGTGTAGGTGCAAGTATTTGCATGCGCGTATATGTGTGTGTGTGCGCGTGTGTGTGTGTGGCAGCCTTTAAAAAAAGGCGATATCTGAAGTACGTTTGAAAAAAAAATTCTTTCTTTATCCTCTTTCTCAGCACCTCCTTCTCTCGTTCCACAGCGTATTCATCACGTCTAGATTTGGATTAAATATATATTGTTCTCTCTCTCTCTCTCTCTCTCTCTCTCTCTCTCTCTCTCTCTCTCTCTCTCTCTCTCTCTCTCTCTCTCTCTCTCTCTCTCTCTCTCTCTCTTCTCTTCTCTCTCTCACCACTGTGAATGAGAATACTTAGAGTATGAGAGCATAATGATTACTCAGATGATCAGAAGCATCCTGTCTAGCTTGCTCCCCGGCGGAGTTTTTACCACGATATATGAGAAGAATGCAAAGAATACCATGGACAGACAGAAAACCAATGACCAAGTACTACAGGAGACAAATGAAAATCGTAAATTGATTAGAGAAATTAGACGTAGACAGTCAACATTTTTTGGACATGTTATGAGAAGAAATTAATTGGAGAACTTGGTGACAACTGCAAGATCGAAGGGAACAGACCAAGGGGAAGACCGAGAAGTAAATACCTGGATCGCTTGGCCACATGGCATGGTAGAGAACGAACACTGAGCTGATCCACGACTCTGGTGATCGAGTGAAATGGCGAGTCATGACCTCCCAGGCTTTCCGGCATGGCACATGATTGATTGATTGAAATGCCCAGCCCATCAGACAGTCTGGAAAGATAGATTGACGCCCTGGAAAGACTGGCGCTGCTGCAGTGCAGTGTCGAATTGACCTCACTGGAAACAGGGGGGTCGACAGCAGACCGGTGAGACAACCAGTAATGCTGGTTAAAACCCAAGTCGCTCAAAACAGAGAGAATGATGTATCCACTGGTGCCCTAACGGTAACAATTCGGAAAGACACACTGACTTTGACTCCAGCCTCACGTCCGGGCTGGCCGTGTGTCTGTGGCAAATGCTTCATCTTGCAGCGGGGGATGCGAATTCACGTGGGGCTTAAGAAGTGCACAAGTGCACCACGGGATAATCAAAGTCGCTCTGTCACTGATGTGGGGCAGGTGAGTCGGTAGGAGATCTCAGCCAGGGCGAACCCCACAGTGCTGAGAATATTCATGTTGATCGTTATGGCGGTGCAACCGAGCACCTTTCTGGCGGTAGAAGGCGTGAAGATCAAGTTCCCGCCAGCTTGCGAAAGGGAGGAATGGGATCGACTAGAGAACATACTGTCCCAAGCACTGGATGAAGAACTGATGAAGACACAAGTTAACGAGAAAATAGAAAGGCTTGGAGAAATTGTATACCTCCACGGCCTCCGTCAATTTGGTGACAGTGAGAGGAAGAAGGTTACCAGCCCACAGATGAGCAGCGACAAAAGCTAATCGCTGAGGTGAGAGTGAGGAAGAAAGCTGTCCGGAAACGACTTTAAAAGGCAGATGTAAGTGAGAAAGAGGACCTACGAGAGATGTGGCAGCACCTCAAGCCAGACACAGCACCCTCTGCAGAGGAGAAAGATTCTGCAGAAACAGACAAAGAACGCAGTGAGCAATTTTTCTGCGTGCCATTCCAATTCTCAAGATACTTGTTCGAACAGCCACGATCCGGCAACATCTGAATCGAGAAAGAGGAACTGGAGGAGCATCTGGTACACTCGTACTTGGATGCACAACGCGACGTTCCACTCTGATAAATAGAAGGGCTGGTATCGCCAGAAGAAACTACAGTAGGTTTTATAGATAAGGACATCTACAGTATAGCCGATAGAGTAGAGACAGGACACAAGTCAGGACACAGAATGGTCATAAGACAGGACATCTACAGGACAGTAGATAAAGTGGAGACAGGACTTAGGTGGGGACACAGGCGTGTCATAGACAGGTCACCGGCAGGACCAGACCGGGTGATTAGGAGGGGACGCCAGTTCACGGGACACTGCCCTGAACGGACTAGACGTCAGTACACTGAATAACCTAGCCTAGCACGGACGGACTGCAGTACAACGAAACTGCTAAGACAGCACGGGGTTCACGGACGGCACGGAGTCAAGTACGACAAGTCCAGCCAACCAGCTTGGGAACGCCAGATGGGACTCAGGACAGTTTCAGAGGAGGACGCTTGTGTTTTCGAGAGCAAATGCTTAGCTTTGCGAGAGTGCTAGTTTGAAGATAGCGAGTGTAGGACTTGTGTAATGACTGTGTGCTATAAGCGTATGTAAGGCGGCATTTGTATATTTATGTAATGAAGCACCGCCTGTGTATACCTTGTAATTATATCAGGTTCGCCTGAAATAAATGATAGAAGTACCATATGCACGACTGATGTTTCCTTGAGTGCGTATGAAGGAGCTAGAGTGCCTGTGTGCGATGTGAGACGCTCACCCCCCCCCCCCCCCCATTTCGCACTTCTTCAATAAATCCCCCACCCCTACACAGTATAGCATAAATGGAAGCTAAATTTAATAACACATACTAGAACAAGCCTAGACGTCTACATAAGACGTGATTTGCGGGTCTACTTACGGTATACAACGAATTTCAGAAGGGCAAGAAGTACAGAACCGTAAAGCATGGAGGAAAAATCAATATCAAGTAATCGGTTCTTGTATTAACGCGATCTTGAAATAAACTTAATGGCCCCCTCCCTCCCCCCGGAAACCCTAAACTTCCTACGGGGGGGGGGGGGGGCGAGATTCCCCACCGGCTGAGAACCACTGTTCTAAAGGATACTGTACGTTTTTCTATGGAATTGCAGTTACCGATCAATCAATCAATCAAGTGCCGTCTCCACAATGAAGGTTGGCTGCAATGGATCTCCGACACTGTCTGTCTCTCGCCTTGACTGTGCATTCTGTCAGGCTGTGATATTCGTCCATCTCTTGATGTTATCTTCCCACTTGTATCGTTGTCTATCTCTTGCTCGCTTGCCCTCAACCTTGCCTTCCAGTGTGGTGTTTATAAGAGTATCATGTCTTTTAACATGGCTGAAATATTTCACTTGCAACTTTCATGCCATCACTCATAAACAAGACCAAAAGTGCAGTGTTCAACACAGAAACATACACCAACATATACACTTCATTAGAGATTTCATCACATACACCCACCAGAAAGACTGCCAATCATCCCTCATGTCCTTAGACCAGGTGAAGACCTTTGACAGAATTCCACACTCACACTTACACAAAACACTTGCACACTGTAACATATGACAGTACTATAGACAGTGGATAGAAATATTGTATAAAAATCCGGAAAGTAAGGTACTGCTGAATCACTCACTCACTGCCAGTTTCAGGATCAAAAGATCTGTCAGACAAGGGTGTCCACTATCACCAATCCTATATGTACGCACACTAGAGCCACCCTTAGAAGAAATTAGACAGGACACTAACATTAAAGGTACATTTTACAAGGGTTTAGGGAGCGTAATTAATTGGTTCTGCAGATGACACCGCTGTCTTCCCTGCAACTTCAATAACGAACATACTTCACACCTTCAGACAGTTTGGTGAAGGAAGTGAGGCCAAAATAAACATAAAGAAGTCTAAAATAATGGGTCTGGGGAAGTGGAAGAATAAAGCTGATTCCCCCCATCCCCCCCCCCCCGGACCTAATAGTCACAGATAACATGAAAATATATGGGATCACATTTTCATGCGATCCCAGAAAAACACACACAGAAACATGGCAATCTGTGACAAAACAAATCATTGGCATAATACAAACGTACAAATACAAAACATCAACAATATTTGAAAGAAGCACGATTTTAAGCACCTTCATCATTCCAAAGATAATATATTTAGCTACAGTGACCCTCCAAAACAGACAATCACAGACATAAACAAACACATCAGAGACATTTCATCTTCAGAAACACAATTCACAGTATACAACACAAAGCATTAATACAAGAGAAGAAGCAAGGGGGACTAGCTCTACAAGACCTAAATACAAAAAGACAAGCTTTAAGAATCATTCATATAGGACCCATCATCAATCATCCAGACTAACACTCACTAGCATTATACTACATTGCAATTAAACTACACAGGCTCAGGAAAATAAACAAAACAACACCACACTATTACGGCACACTACCGCAATTCTACAGAATATGTATGCAAGCAATACAAAGCAATGAAAATTTAACACAACAGACAACCAAGAAGATATACAAATACTTAGTGAAACAACAAGCACCAATACTACACCTGAGAATCAAAAGAGGATACAAATATTATATTAAAGATTATTGCTGTACCTTCACTAACTTACACAACAAACACATCACATCCGAAGCGAAGGAAGTAATATATAGATTAATTTTCAATATTGCCCCAACCACAGAAAGAGCACACAGAGATCAAAGCAAATAGCACCATGCCAAATATGAAGACACAACAATCATGAAACAGAGGAACATATTTGTTATTTATGCCCAACAATCACAGCCACTAAGACCGCATTACAACAGCTAATAGAAACACACACACACACACACACACACACACACACACACACACACACACACACACACAAAAGAAAACTGACATATACAAAGCAATCTTCATAAACACAATACCTACAGCCACAATAAACAATATATGAATATATTGACACCTTGACCGTTTGACAGACGATAGTTTGTGCTTAAAAGGCATAATAAATTTTACCTATGGCGGTAGCGAATGTGACTGATAAGGCCAATTCGCGCTGTAAGTGTTCGTCACAGTGGGTGCATGTGAACATCGTGGTCATTTCCACCATCATGCACCATCTTACGTCTCACACGACTCGTTGTGTGAACTTATCTGCAATAATTTTCTCCTTTGTCTTTATTCCATTTCTGATGTTTGCCCTCCATGCAACACGTTCAGCGGCGACTTGCTCCCAATGTGCATTATCAATGCCTGTATCAATCATGTCCGCTTACACACATCTTTGTATCGTAGTAGAGGCCGACCCTGAGATCTCTTACCCATCTGTAATTCACCAAAAAAGATGTCCTTTGGTATTCTACCATCATCCATCCTCCTAAGATGTCCTATCCATCTAAGTCTACGAAGACTGAGCATGGAATAAACCGTCACACAACCTGATCTTTCCAATACTTCAGTATTTGTGATTTTGTCTTGCCACTTAATACCAAGAATTCTTCGCAGACACCGCATATTAAAGCTGTTTAAACGTTTCTCTTGGTGTCAGTAAGTTGTCCAGGTTTCATTGCCATAAAGAAGAGTACTAAGGACACAGGCTTGATAGACAAGGACTTTTGTTTTGGCAGTAAGCTTCCTGTTCTCCCAGACTCTTTTTCTTAACCTGTTCATTGTTGTTGCTGCCTTACCAATCCGGATGTTGATTTCCTGATCTAGGGATAATTTGCTATTTACCACTGATCCTAGATATGTAAAATGGTCTACCATCTCTAGTTCGGCGTCGTCAATAAAGATTGATGGTACCCCATGTGCACCTTGTGACATAATCTGTGTCTTCTTTTTGCTAATTGTTAACCAAATTCAGAACAAGCATTGGAGAATGCAGATAGTAGACATTGCAATTCTTCCTCAGAGTGGGTCGTAACTGCAGCATCATCTGCAAAAAGCAACTCTCTGATCAGTACCCTCCTAATTTTGGTCTTGGCCTTCAATCTCTGAGCATTGTAGAGGCCGCCATCTGAGCGTGAGTGAATGTATATACCACCATCCTGATCACGAAAGGCATATTTCAGTAGAAGTTAAAAGTATATTCCAAAGAGGGTGGGAGCTAGTACACAGCCTTGCTTAACTCCACTCTTGATTTCAAACTCTTCTGAAGTTGCACCATCAAACTTGATTATACCCTTCATGCCTGTGTGGAACGATTCCACAATGGACAGAAGAGTTGGTGGGCAGCCAATCTTCTTTAGTGCCTTGAACAGACCCTCACGACTGACCAAATCAAATGCCTTTGTGAGGTCGATGAAGGCAATAAACAGTGGTTGATTCTGTTCACGGCATTTTTCTTGCATTTGTCGCAATGAGAATATCATATCAATGGTAGACCGGTTCTGTCGAAAGCCACACTGTGATTCGGGGTAGACTTGATCTCCTAGGACTTGAAGTCTGCGCAGAACAATTCTGGCAAATACTTTTCCAACAATACACAGAAGTGAGATACCCCTATTAGTTTGTTGCAGTCGCTCCGATCGCCCTTGTTCTTGTACAGTGTTATGATGCTTGAATCTTTGAAATCCTGTGGGACTTGTCCTTCTCGCCAGCATAGCTCTATATAGCTGGTGGATCTGTATAGTGGAGTGTGTCTTGCCCACTCCTGATAACCTCTATTGAATCCATCCTTACCTTGAGCCTTGCCAGATGCAAGTTCATTTATAGCACACTTAACTTCTGTTATGGTGGGTAAGTGTGTCCAGGTGGTCAAGAGTTGGTAGAGCCTCTATGGCGTTGAGGGGCATCTCCGCTAGTTGGTCTCACTGGTAGCTCAATAGATGCTCTATAGCCCATCTGTCCACTGCTGTTTTCTTATCAGTGATGACTTCTCCAGTCAAGGTTTTTCGATGGTGCACTTATTTTGATCACTTGGGGACCACAGGCTTTCTTTGATTCCTTCATACATGCTTCTGATTTTTCCCTTATCACTTGCGATTTGAATGGACTCACATAACTTGATCCAATAATTATTTGCACACTGCCTGGCAGCCTTTTGCACATCCTTCCTAGCTTGCTTTAGCTCACTCAGAGTGTTACGCGTAGGTCTTTCCTTGTTTCTTAAGAGAGCTATCTTCTTTTTATCAATCAAGGGCTGCAGAGCCTGGCTGACAAAAAAAACAACAAATACACTAAATCACTCATAGCATTAGCTGAATATAGACACATTATATGGTCTAGCCGAAACTCGGCCACTCACAATCACCGCACAATATTCGCACACATACTAGCACACATTTTTCAACGGAAAGTTTCCCAACTAATCGCAGATTAAGTAAGACGCAATTCCCATCAAGTTCACACTTCATACACATGTTCAAACACATACTTTCACAGATAGTTCTATATCCCTAATGTGTACAACTAAACTCAATCAACCATTATTAGTGGTATTGCCAGTACTAATGTTGCACCATCTTTCGTTCAAACACATATCGGGGGAAAACAGGGCCAAAATAATTAATCTTCACAAAACCAACAAGGAGGGAATACACACGTTCCTTCTTTGTTACCTGTGTCTAAACCCCGGACAGTTTACCGGGAGAGGGGGGATTGGGGGGGGGGGGGTCCTTTGTGAGTCAGTGTTCTTTGTCAATCGAGGTTTGACCTTTGCCTTATACTAATCAATCAATCAATCATGTGCCATGCCGGAAAGCGTGGGCGGTCATGACTCGCCATTTCACTCGATCACCAGTGTCGTGGATCGGCTCAGTGTTCCTGTCTCGTCCATGTCATGTGGCCAAGCCATCCAGGTATTTTCCTCTCGGTCTTCCTCTTGGTCTGTTCCCTTCGACCTTGCCAGTTGTCACTAAGTTCTCCAATCCATTTCTTCTCATAACATGTCCTCTAAAGTTGGGAAATTTGTAGATACATGCAAAAGTACCATTCTCAGGAAAGAAAAGTGATCCAGCAATAATGTTGATACATAAGTGCGAATGACAATGCCTCAATTAAATGGCTTGGTTTGCATGGGAGCGAATGATTACTCAATCACCATCGTGAACAGGTAATATGTAGGTAGTTACACCATGCCAAGACTATAATGTTGCCACACGTGTTTGAATGTATATGATGTATTTGCTAATGTAAAAAGACACTGTTTTAACATATAATAAACGTTTAAAAAAAAAAACAACAAAATCTTTTTACTGGCCTCCTAGGGCCACACAAAGTTTAAGAAGACAATTAACAAAGCCCATCCCAAACTTTTATAACACTAAGAAGACATGTGAAGACGTTTATTAACATGTTAGGTATATGTGAGAACAGAGGATATTATAACATCCTAGGAATATAACATAAACCATTCCGGTGGAGAGAGAAAAAAAATAGACAAATAAGGGTATACATTTTTTTTAAATGTTGCATATCCCTTTCAGGACATTGCAGTCAACACCAGCATTTTTCATCTGCTGTTGATGTACTAGGCAAGTTTTACGTTCAGTAGTTTGCCATTGCTTTCTGAACAACCTGTTCTCATACCAACACGTTATAACACAGCGTGACACGATCTGCTGCACAATTCGGTCGCAGCTGAGTTTCAAACGCATGGTAAGCGGCTTACGAACCGCGTTCGCAAGCCGTTGGCCACGGATACCAGCAGGGTATCAATTATAATGGATACAAAACTAACGACGAATGCCTGAAAGAGGCTAATGAAACTAGAACATTACATACAACAATAAAAAAGAGGCAAAAAGCTTTTTGGTCATGTGATGAGAATAGAGGCGTTAGAGAACATCGTGACAACTGGACAGACCAAGAAAAATTATACAGGGTGGATTGCGACAGTGGCATGGGAGGATTTCAACGGCAGAGTTGATCCAGAAATCCAAAGACAGAGATCTGTGGGGAGTCATGAACGCCTACGCCGGTCGGCATGGCACATGATGATGATGATATAAAATAGGAGAAGAACAATGTTGAATTGAGAAGGCAAGGGTTCAGTAAATGCGAAAGATTCTCAATGCCAATGAATTTCTTCGCCTCACGTGTCCTTGCCCAGGGCTTCTTGAATGATATAACGAATTAGACATGGCCGAGGACCAGTGTAACAATTTTGAAATGACTGTCATCCTCGGAGATTTCAACGCCAAAGTAGCAATGAGAAGATTGATTGATTGATTGATTTAGGAAAAGACATCACAGCATTCGGGGCATTCCCATAAGCGCTCCATCCCTATCCTCAGCAGCCAGCGAAGAGTTCCAAACACCAATAGTACCAGTAGCAATCTGATTATATGTCCGGCTCGCCTTTCCTCTGAGCCGTCGCGCGGCGGCCAGTTCATCCCTCGTCCACTCCATGGTGATCCATTTGCTCCTCCGAGGTTTACACTGCTTCCACAAGGCCGCAACCACGTCTGCCTTATCATGCATCAATACTCCACCAAGTTTTGCAGAGCCAGCCAATCTGTCCGTCTGTTCATTCCCCAGCACACCAGCATGCCCCGGAGAAAAGATCCAGACGATGCTTGCCACCCGTGACTTACCGAAGCGAAGCAAGCCACTCTGTACGAAGCTTGCCTGTCCTCACCCTACTCAGCATGCTTTCTGAGTCAGTTACAATCACGATGAGTGTGTGTATCATATTCTCCATCCAGCGAAAGCTGCACTGACCGCCTCCACCTCCATTCTTAAGCTAGATGTTGTGGTATCATATGTCAGGACTCTCCTGCACCAAACGTCGACCATTAGCCTTTCCAAGAACCCCTATGCACTTCTCCTACCTCTCAACACCGAACCATCTGTGTAGATAATCGCATCACCCGGGCGAGCATTATCCTGAATTAGTTGCTGGATTTCCACTTCCGTGGCCCCTGCTGCCACTCCCTGCACTCCCGGCTCAATGTGATTATAACTCTGCGCAAGTCTGACTGCTCCGTTGGCACTCTGACCCACTCCTCTCCTCGCCTAATGTTCTCCTAGATGCAGCCTGTCTGATCGTATCCTCCGCCTGAGCCATCCATGATTTCCTCTTATCAGTCGCTGACCCTTAACTGCATCCAGCGCCTCATGCAACGGGTGATCTGTGTCAGCAACTACTCTTGAGGTATGCCTTCGCCTGTATCACCCTGAGCCCACCAGCAACAGTCGGCAAACCAAGGACCTAACGCATACACACTACTGGGGTGTCTCTGGTGCATCCCAGAATGACCCGCATAGCTTCGTTCTGTATGCGCTCTAATCTCACCAGCTGACTTTTTGAGACAGTGAGCAGTCCTAGTCATAATCAATCACTGAGAGGATAAAGTGCTGGTATAGTGTGAAAAGCATTCTCTGCTCTATGTCCATTGCAGCCATAGGTTTTAAGTGCATTGAGTCCCTTTTTAGATCTTGTCACAACCGTCTCCACATGGTCCTTGAAGGACAGGCTCCTGTCAAATGATCCCTGTCAAACGATCCAAGATACTTCAGTTTGTTCTCTCTGTTGACGCTTCTACCATCTATCGTGAGGCTTGGGACATCGGCTCTCACAATCCTGTTGTCCAGAGAGCACCACAAAACAGCTGCCATTTCCGGATGGATGACAGCACTCATTTCAGTGCACCAGTCAATCACTTTGTCTAGTGTCGCCTGTAGCTCCTGGGCTGTTTGCTCCCTTATCTCCTCCCCTGCCTATATGCAGAGAAATTCATCTGCAAATGTTAGTATCCGTCCAACCCCTGGTGCTTCTAGGTTTGCAATCTTGCTCGTATACACGTTAAAGAGCACGGTGAGATTGAGGATCCCTGTTGCAGTCCCGGGGTTAAAATATGTGGCTCTGTCGCATTTTGCGCACCTTATTTCATATCAAAGTTGCATGCCATAGCTCCGAAACACATAGTTCTTGAAAGTGCCTAAGCTAATCCGCATCGGAATGTCAAGAATGTTGTATCATGTCTAAAATAGAGGTGTCACTCGATGATGAATAGGTCACGCGTTCAAATCTTATACATAGATTGGTCGACCTAGCCTTGGTAGCGTTTTTTGCAAAGGCTGCTGGGAAGGTCAAAGCCTAAAACGCTCACATACAGTTTGATCTTCCTAGGAATCCTATTGTGTTTTTTCCAAAGGAGTATCTTATACTTGTGAGTCCCTCACCTGATTCAGTGTCAGAGTACCTCTGATAATGGATATGTTGCTGATATATGCGTCAGCTAAAGCTTTGTGTATGTGAGATCTGTGTGCGAAACGGTCCAGCACGTAGCATATTGCAGCCAACTTCTATCCCTGTCCATGCAATCGCCGATTCCGACATCATTGTCTTTAAAATATCTAACTCCATCCATATCTTCTGTATCCAAAAGAAGGCTGTACTGTACACTACATCTTAAGCTGTGAGAAGAGGCAAGTCTAGGCCCAGAATGCTGTTCTGATCTAAAACCCTATAGCTTCTTGATTTCATTCAGAACCAGGTCTAGTAAAGGACATAATGTGCCTTTTGCGCCGACCGCTTCCCCCCTTTAATCACGGCTAATATTCAACACACGAGAATGAGAGAAGGAGGAATGAATGTTTCTTTCTCTTGTCTTTATACGTCCGTGGTGTGGAGAAAGATTGTGTGCATGACTGATTAGCATTGAGACAGGTTCAGCGTATTCAACTGCTGTGACATATTCGAACCGAGTTTCAGAATGACCCCATTACCATCTAGCACTCTATTCGAACTGAAGTCAGGCTAACAACCCAGTCTAGGCACTCCAGTGAACGAAGAAGAGGAAGATTGGTGTTGGGAATGAGAGAATGAGCGTGTACCTTGTCATCTCATCTCTCTAGCTCTATGTATATGTTGTTGACAATGGATGAAAAGCAGTGTGAGATTTCACAATGAGTCCTTCACCTGCACTTTAATATTCATTCTATGCATATGACAATAAGTGTAATAAACTGTATGAATGAAATATTCATTATATGCTTCTGCACGTTATTGCTTCTACCAACATGTGGAGTGTCATTATGTTAAATCACGTCCCTGTTTGGGAAAGCGAGTACAGGGGAAAATTCATTATGTGTTTCCATACCTTATTGCTGCTATCCAACATGTGTAATGTCAGTTTATAATAACACAACCCTGCTTGGGAAAATAAATAAAGGAAAAACACATAATATGCTTTCATGCACTATCACTACTAACCACACTGGGTAATATCATTAGTAACATTGCACCCCTATCTGTAAAAGTAAGTAAATGAAGATATGCTTTCATGCATCTTCACTTCTAACCAACGTGGGATATGTCACCCCAGTGTTAGAAGGAGTAAGTAAAGGAAATGACAGAAGAAGTAAGAAAGAATAAACAGGAATATAAACAGGCTAACTTAACATCTGATGCAGCCATGATTTGGTAATATGAGTTTATAGGAATGATATGCCATCATCATCATCCTGTTCTGTACCATTGCAGTTCAGGATCAGATCTTGCTGTGTGCATTCCTTCAAGAACTCTCCATCACTCATCTACTAGCCTTGTCATTATCTGTGTCTGTGTCCTCTGTGAGAACATCAGCCTAAACATATCACTATGTACAAGAGCAAAAGAAGAGGTAGCTTGTCAGATGAATTGAAAGATGCCTGATACCAGTACCTGATGCCTGATGCCTGATAAAAGAACCAGTACAAAGAAGAGACACTAGCTCTCAACTTGTAGGTACTTCCTGAATCTTCTACTTTCTATAACTTCTATCTGTAGCCCTTTTCATTTTTGTCAACTGGAGAACCATCATAAATGGAACATATATAAATAGGATCATCATGTTTATTCACGATAGGTGAGGAAGACGGTGTTCGCAGATTAAGGCAGATTTATCTCAGATTATCTCAGATTTATCGCAGATTGATCACAGATCCATCGCAGATCATTGCAGATCTAGCGCAGATTACTTCAGATTACTGCAGATTATAGGAGACTGTTAAAGATCAAAGTGATAAGATCATTTAGATGGATTGATAGACTGTTGAGTGACGAATGGACTGAACCAGAACCAATGCCAATGATCACTGGAGAGAACGTTAGGGATTCTTGCATTGCGTCAAGTGGACAGGAGTTACCCAAATTTGTTATTGGCAAAACCAATTCATAGAGGAGCTGCCAACCTAGTAACTCCCAGAGAATCTAGTGCTCAGTGTTATCTAGGTGTCCTTTCCAAAAACCAGCAGGTCAGACCCAGAATCATCTCACCACCAACCTAGGTAAACTTAACTGAACATAAGTTGGGAAACTTTAGCTGAACTTAAATAAACTTAATAAACTTGAGGAACAATCGCCAAAGGCATATCACATTAATTAGACTGAGAACATTTAATTAATAACCTCAAGTCCTAAATGTGTGTAGAGACTTTTTAATTTCACAACATCATGATCTATGGAAATTCCAACATCATCAGGTGTAAACTAGAGACATTGTAGGGAAGAACTTTGTGGTAAGGACAGTGACAATCGAACTATTACAGGCTAGAACCAATGGAGTTAAATGATTCCCAAAGGACATTTTAACATTATCTAATTGATGTGTTTAATTGTAATTCATGTTTCAGAGACGCACTGCATGCTTTTATCTCCACAGTATATTAGTCAATAAATTGAATTTTACTTTTACTTCTTTTGTCGAGTACATTGTGATGTGAAAAAAACGTTTATATGTGGTTAGTTAACATTACTAAATCACATACTTGAAGAATCTGGAACGATAGGTGGCTGGGTACCCACGAATAGACAGCAACGTCCTGTTCTATTGTAAGCACCCAGGTTCCAGGTTGTTCATAAAGGAGAACTTAACATCATATAGATATTCTTGCAACCGTTTCCCCTATACGGAAAAACGGATGCAAGTGGGGGGGGGGGGGGGCGCACGAGCTAAATAAGTATCTCCTTTTCTGGGAAGGCTAAGTTTGGACGGAAATCGTAAATATTCCCGGGAAACCCCTAGATTTCCAAAGCCAATATGGGACACTTTGGCTTCCGAAGACCCAGCCCCTCCAGACGAAATTAGTCCCATCGTTCTAGCTTGACTTCATTACGGGGCAGGCCAGGGTGGGTACTGCATTCTCCTCCCAACATACCACATGCTCTGAGATCCATGCTCCTAGACCTCAGAAGATTTGTTTGAATGATTGATTTAGGAACCGACATCACAGCATTCGGTTCATTCCCATAAGCGCTCCGTCCCCATCCTCAGCAGCTAGCGAAGAGTTCCAACACTAATAGTTCCAGTAGCAATCTGATTATATGTCCGTCTCGCCTTTCCTCTGAGCGTCGAGCATCGGCCAGATCCCTCGTCACACCTCACTGCCTCATTCTTATCAGACTATGGTGATCCATTTGCTCCTCCGAGATGTACACATGCTCCCACAAGGCCGCAATCACGTCTGCCTTGTCATGCATCAATACTCCACCAAGTTTTGCCGAGCCAGCCGATCTGTCCGCCTGTTCATTCCCCAGCACATGTGAGTGGTGTGACTGGTGGCTATGGCCTAGGTGATAGGAGTGGGAGAGATGACGATTAATAGGCGAAGTGAGCAGGACAAAACCTGGTCAAGGCCTGCATGCACTTACTTTCGCACTGGCGAAATGCCGTTGCAAGTTTATGGGGTTTATGTAGATAAATATTATGTTTAGAGGAAATGTCATTTATGCTTGTAAATTTCATTCATTTTGAACAAATAGTTCCTCCCCCCACTCCTCCCCCCCCCCCCCCTCTCTCTCTCTCTCTCTCTCTCTACCAAATGTTGGTGCAATTACGTTTGCATAGAGAATATTTAAAATATATAAAATGACAGTAATGCCCTTGATTGATTACTACACTTATTAATACTTATGTTTAAGCATTCTGCGGAATTACTAGATACCTAAGAGAAAACTATCTTGATAAAACAATGAGAGGAAGACATAAACATCTAATATTGTTACAAGGGAGATTACTGAAATTTATACAAAGGAAATTGTATACCTAGAATAATATCATTAACTAACTTTAAAATCTGTTTAGTGTTCATTACTAAATAAAACAGTCAAACGTTTTAGTCAGATTTTATAATGTCAATAATAACACTACTAGTTTACTTATAGAAAATTTGTTTAGTTTGTACTTAATTACATTTTATAATCAACTTTTAACGTTCACATTTATGTTTAATTTTCCATTGTGTATTTAGACATTATCCATTTCAGTCCTTGAGAGGATTGATCTGACATTATTCTTTCGTAACTAAAAGATGCACCACAATTATCACATTTGTAAGGTTCATCTCCTGTAATGTGTTCTTTTATGCCTACTCAGATGTCTAGCTTGACTAAAAGATACACCATAATCATCACACTTGTAAGGTTTATCTCCTGTATGTATTCTCTTATGACTACACAGACTGCCAGCTTGACTAAAAGATGCACCACAATGATCACACTTGTGAGGTTTATCTTCTGTATGTGTTCTTTTATGGCTACTCAGAGGGCCAGCTAGACTAAAAGATGCACCACAATGATCACATTTGTAAGGTTTTTCCCATGTATGTGTTCTCTTATGGTTCCTCAGACTGCCATCATGATTAAAAAATGCACCACAATCATCACACATGAAAGGTTTATCTCCTGTATGTCTTCTCTTATGACTGCTCAGATTGCCAGCTTGACTAAAAGATGCACCACAATGATCACACTTGTACGGTTTCTCTCCTGTATGTCTTCTCATGTGGATCTTCAGACTGTAAGCTTTAGCAAACAAGCACCACAGTCATCACATTTGTGAGGTTTCTCTCCTGTATGTCTTCTCATGTGGCGCTTCAGATTGCTAAGGCTTGTGAAAGAAGCACCACAGTCATCTTGTCACTTATTTATTGCGTGCACATGCCCTGTGGGGCATATGTTACTATCGATATCCCATGCATGGATATGGACATCGTAATTTTGACTGGTGACACCCCGCCGCCGACCCGCCCCCCTCCGCTGCCGCCGACCCCCCCCCCAAAAAAAAAAAAAAAAAAAAATTCAGCTCCTCCTTCTCTCGTTCCTCCGCGGATTCACAACGTGTAGATTTGGATTAAAGATTTTCTCTGTCACGGATTATTTTAAAAAAATCCTTACTCTCTCTCTCTCTCTCTCTCTCTCTCTCTCTCCTCTCTCTCTCTCTACTCTCTCTCTCTCTCTCTCTCTGTGAATGAGAATACTGAGAGTATAAGAGCAAATGATTACTCAGATGATCAGAAGCCTCTTGTCTTGCTTGCTCCCCGGCGGAGTTTTACCACTGATATATGAGAAGAATGCAAAGAATACCATGGACAGACAGAAAAAACAATGACCAAGTACTACAGGAGACAAATGAAAATCGTAAATTGATCAGAGAAATTAGACGTAGACAGTCAACATTTTTTAGACATGTTATGAGAAGAAATTAATTGGAGAACTTGGTGACAACTGGCAAGATCGAAGGGAACAGACCAAGGGGAAGACCGAGAAGTAAATACCTGGATGGCATGGTCGAGACAGGAACACTGAGCTGATCCACGACTCTGGTGATCGAGTGAAATGGCGAGTCATAACCGCCCACGCTTTCCGGCATGGTACATGATTGATTGATTGATATGGCCAGCCCATCAGACAGTCTGGAAAGATAGATTGACGCCCTGGAAAGACTGGCGCTGCTGCAGTGCAGTGTCGAATTGACCTCACTGGAAACAGGGGGATCGACAGCAGACCGGTGAGACAACCCCTAATGCTGGTTAACACCCAGGTCGCGCAAAACAGAGAGAATGATGTATCCACTGGTGCCCTAACGGTAACAATTCGGTAACAACGAGTGCACCACGGGATAATCAAAGTCGCCCTGTCACTGATGTCGGGGCAGGTGAGTGGGTAGGAGATCTCAGCCAGGGCGAACCCCACAGTGCTGACAATATTCATGTTGATCGTTTGGCGGTGCAACCGAGCACCTTTCTGACGGTCCAGGCGTGAAGATCAAGTTCCCGCCAGCTTGTGAAAGGGAGGCATGGGATCGACTAGAGAACTTACTGTCCCAATCACTGGATGAAGAATTGAAGGAGACACAAGTTAACGAGAAAATAGAGAGGCTTGGAGAAACTGTATACTTCTAGTACCTGTGTCAATTTGGTGACAGTGAGAGGAAGAAGGTTACCAGCCCGCAGATGAGCAGCGACAAAAGCTAATCGCTGAGGTGAGAGTGCAGAAGAAAGCTGTCCGGAAACGATTTTATTTTAAAAGGCAGATGTAAGTGAGAAAGAGGGTCTGCGAGAGGTGTGGCAGCACCTCAAAGCCAGACACAGCACCCTTTGCCGAGCAGAACGATTCTGCAGAAACAGGCAAAGAACGCGGTGAGCACGTGAGCAATTTTTCCGCGTACCATTCCAATTCGCAAGAAACTTGTTCGAACAGCCACGATCCGGCAACCTCTGAAAAGTGAAAGAGGAACTGGAGGAGCATCTGGTACACTCGTACTCGGATGCACAACGCGACGTTCCACTCTGATAAATAGAAGGGCTGGTACCGCCAGAAGAACCTACAGTAGGTTTCAATGCCAAGCCACCGAGGTGGGACGAGGTCGCGTGCTGTTGTGAAGAAGGCCAAAGGTAAGTCAGCACCGGGTCCCAATGGTGTATCGTACACAGTGTACAAACGATGCCCAAATTTTCTGAAAAGGCTCCACCACATATTGAAATCCGCGTGGAGGCACCAACGAATAAGTCCGGGGTGGAGCAAGGCCAATGGAATCTACATACCCAAGGAACAGAACTCAACAAACATTACCCAGTGTAGGCCAATCTCTTTTCTGGGCAAAGTATTCTTCTCCGTCATGGCTAGCAAAATCACGACATACTTAATGGCGAACATGTATATCGACAAGGCGGTTCAAAACGGGGGCATACCGGGTGTCCCCGGATGTGTGGAACATTGATATTGGAAGCTATCCAGAGAGCGAAGAGCGAAAAGTCAAACCCTCACATGGTATGGTTGGACCTGGCTAACGCCTACGGGGCAGTGTCCCACTAGATGGTGTGGCAGGCCCTTAGGATGTACCAGGTGCCTGAAGGAGATCATATCGATGCTTAAGCAGTATTTCTCCGGGTTCACTCTCCGTTTCTCTACCTCGTCGTTCACGACCAGATGGATTGACATCCAAGTGGGTATAGCGATGGGATGTACGATTTCGCCGACACTGTTTGTCATGGCCATGCAGGTAGTTCTGGGTGCGGCATCCGGCTACGCACAAGGACAGAGACTCAAGGAGTAATGTAGGATGTCGCAACTCAAGGCCTTCATGGACAACACGACTATCCTGACACCAGATGAGAGTCATGCACACCGCATGCTCCAAAGGCTTTATCAACTGATGGACTGGTCCAGGATGAGCTTCACACCCAAGAAGTCAAGACGCCTGTCGATCGTGAAGGGCAAAATGGCGGCGACTGCATTCAAGGTGGCTAACCAGACTATCCCCACTGTAATGGAGGAACCTGTTAAGAGACTCGGCCGAGTTTACGATTCCTCGCTGACAGACAAGAACACATATGAGAGATAACAGAAAACGGACTGCGAGCCATCGATAAGAGCAGACTCATTGGAAAATTCCAGATCTGGTGCCTCCAGTTCATACTGATCCCGAAGCTGCTATGGCCCCTACTCATCTATGACTTGTGCACGAACACGGTAGAGGCGTTAGGGAAAAGGTCAGCAAAGCAACAAAGAAATGGATGGGCGTACCGCAATGTCTGACAGGATGTAGCGTTGTACTCAAAGAAGTCCAAACTTGTGCTCCCGTTCAAGTCTGATGTTGAGGAATACAAAGTTGGAAAAGCCAGGTTCGCGATGATGCTGCGCGAGTCCCAAGATGAAACAGTGAGCGGCTCCCAGCCGACGCTCAGGACGGGAAGGAAATGGAAGGTTGACGAGGCAGTAAAATCGGCGCAAAGTTCGCTCCAGCTAAAGGAAGTGATGGGACATACCCAGTCCAACAGACAAGGCTTAGGCTACCAAAGCGACACGCAATGGTGGTCAAAGGCGTCGGCCAGGCAGCGCAGAGACATGGTAGTCAAGGAGATTCGCGAAGGCAGAGGACGAGAAGCGAGTGCAGAAAGCCGTGCAGCAGCCGCAGCAAGAGCAGAGGGTGTCATGGGAGGGAACTCAGCAGAAGTCCCTCTCGTGGAACGATATATGGCGCTTGCCGCCATTGAGAATAAGCTTCCTTGTCAGATCACTTTACGACCTCCTGCCATCAGCTGTTAACCTGGTCAGATGGGGTTTAACCGAAGACCCAACATGTTCCCTGTGTAGCAACAAGCAGACCAAGAGGGCTTTCAGACCGTAGAACATGTACTGTCTGCATGCAGTGCGGCCCTTGGGCAAGACCGATTCATGTGGCGCCACAACAAGTGAACAAGGTTCTCACCGAACTAGCAGCAATAATGAACTCCAGGCAAACAAGGGGACTGTTGTTAAAACCGGGTGGATACGCTTCGTAAAAGCTGGACAAAAGTCGAACAGCAGAGTCGACTGTCCTGACAGTCGGGGACGCTGAAGACTGGGAGCAGACAGTAGACCTGCAGGGCCGTGGCAAATACCCAGCGGAAATCCTGAAGTTTCAGCTGCGACCAGACATTGTAGTGTGCTCTCCGTCGACTCAACAGTTAAGTACTAATCGAGCTGACTGTTCCGTTCGAGTCAAGAGTCGAGGAGCAGCACACCTATAAGATGGAGAAATACAGTGACATGGTTGCAAGCCTTGAGACAAGAAGGACATACCGCCAGACTTTCCGCGATTGAGATAGGCACAAGAGGCCTTGTTAGCCAACTCTGCATACAAGCGTGGTGAAACAACTAGGTGTAAAGGACAAGCAAGGACCCGGGCACTTAAAAGACTGGGCGAGCTAGCGGAGAAGACCTCGAGCTGGCTATGGAGCAAGCGCAATACGGGGTGGGACAAGGATATGCAGTAAAAGGTTCAACTTTGCCTACAATGTTAGTCACCGTCTCTCAAGAAGAACCTCAGGAACACAAAAACATCTCCAGAAGAGTACCACCCCACAATGAGACCGAAACAACTGGCACTGCGAAATCAGCAAGGGAAAGTCTCGATAGATACGCACACATTGGCCGTGTTTTGTTGTCCTATATTACTTATTGTTTTATTTTAATACTTCAGTATTATATATTTATTGATTGTTTATTTTTGAGTAAGTCACACTTTGTTTTCACCTGTGTAAGATGGAGTTCTTTGTAAGGTATCTACATTGTATCTATGTCTAGTATGTCTCTTCTTTTCGCAAGAGCTAAATATATCTAATTGTTTGCAATTTATGTTGTTATATCTTGCTGCAGCCGCTGCTTTTTCATTTTCATAGTATCAAGGAAAAGGATCTACAGGAAATGATAGATAAGGTTTGTAGAAAGTGAACAAATGGGCCTTAGTGTCGTGTGTGTTAAGAATGAATGTCGTAGTAGTTATTTGTTCTTCTTTACCACTTTAGTGTCGTCCCTGGAGTGAGGGGAATCAACACCCACATTTGTTTTAATTCAATATCTCTACCCTGGAGATATCCAGCAGACTCCGTCCACAACACTCCCTCAATCTGAAGACACCTTCTTCTCACTCTTGCTCACCCCTGGATCATGCTCCCCCCCCCCCCCTCTCATTCTTTCCCAACATAACATACTTGACAACTCTAGCTTCAACAAATAAAAAACAAGAAATTTATTAAAGCAGAGTATATGTAGGAGAAGTGTGTGTGGTGTGTTGTGTTATAAGCGTGTAGAATGTGTGACGTGTACTCTAAAGTGTCTATAGACTCAGATCAGTGTTCAGGAGTATAGTCATTCTCATCACTGTGCTGAGAGCACACTAGCACCATGTATTCCAGACAAGGCAACCTCACCAAGGTGATGCTCCTCCGGTCACGTGAAGACTTCCTCCGTTGTCTCTTGAACCACTAGGATGCTTGGACATCCATGACAAACACTGTCTAATGAGAGTCTTCAATCTGATTTACACTAAGAATTTCCTCAGTTACTTAACTGATTGTTAATCAGAAAAATTCTAACCCTATTGTCACTGTTACTGGGGAAATCTTAATGGATCTAGTGTCACTGGTTTTAAAGATTCCCCATATTAACACCACAATCTGAATGTTCTAGGTATTTCTATAAATTTGTATGAATGTTCCTGGTATCAGTAGTGTATATATACAATGTTCTGATTGTTCAGTGATACAACTATCACTTGCTAAACATAAATCTCATCAGCATGTCCTGCTCAGCAGAAGCCAGGTTCCCGCAAACCAACGTGGGTATAAGCCCAATGTAGCGGCCTCTCAGCAACTTCTGTCTTCAAATTCTGAGCCATCATCTTCTAAAATGTGTTATCTTCACTCTTGAAAATCATAACACACATACGTGGACCTGTAAATGGAACCTGTAGAATAGAGAATACTATGGTGAGGGCAACTCAGTCCTGGCGGGAATTAGGTGAGTGTAGGCCAATAGCAGCACTCAGATCTATAACAGAGATCCTATCTCTGTCATACGGCCAAATAACTCATCATATGATCTGAGACATGGCAACACCAGGAAAGAATAAAGGAACGGGTAGAAACCCAGCAGATGCCCTACTGGAAGATCCTACCATTTCACATTCCTCTCCTCCCTCTCAACCATCCTTAATCTCTCTAATTATTACTCCACTACATTGTCCTCAACTCCCTGAGTAAAATTATATATCACACAAGCTAGTTGAAGCCACACAATAGAATACTAGTGCCGACGCTCCTATGATACTTTCTAGCACCGCACTTATAAAATATCACTAATCATAATACATTATATCACCACACCTATAATACATTATATCACCGCACCTATAATACATTATATCACCGCATAGTACTGTTCTCTATTCCTAATCATATTCTAAGTTAGATATGATTAATAGCCTACCATATGCCTATTCCGGTTGCTAATCGAAACTAGGCAATCACAGACTGTATCTATGTCCGCCGATAAATATCAACAATTTGACACCCTAGTTTCTTTCAATGAGCACAACTCGGAAAACTGCACCGATCTTTCCCACTTCAGAAATCTTGATCGACTAACTCCACTTGTTTACCGCAACGCTTTTTATATTGGGCTGGAGTGACGTCACCTAAAAGTCTAGACGCTGATCCGTCCAGAATCTGGTTTCCTCCTCCTGTTCTAGACTAACTGGAGTCAATCCGCCGTCATATTTGCTTTCATTTGGGGAAATTCTGTGTCCCGTACATCAATAGTTCAGTCTGTCTGTGGACCACAGAATTCCCCACATCACAGAATCCATCCCGCGTCTGTCCAGACTTTCCGTCTAGCACTTCAAAGGCTACTACCGCCTTGGCAGACGTTTGGCGTTGTTATTCGTTTCTCGAACAACCCACATCATAAAGATTCGCCGACCACGGGTAGACATTTTGACGCGACGTATCTTGTTTCTCAGTTAGAAATGCCGATCGTGTGTAGACAGTTTTAACGACGTATTTTTCTCAGTCTGTACAACATCAAAGGGTTGGTTGTTTTTGCAGACTAATGTCGGGTCTTGTTTGTCATCGATCGCAACTAACAAGTTTATTTTCCGTGACACTTAGCTTGAATAATAGAAAGACAGAAGTCATGGTGATATCAAAGAAACATATTGTGCTTAAATGTGCAATTAAAGTAAATGACGTTATTTTGGGACAAGTGCAGAAATTCAGATATCTAGGCACATGGATAACATCAGACGGAAGATGCCTCACTGAGATAAAGAATATAATAGAACTAGCAAAAACTGCATTCTATCAAATGAAGAACGTTTTTTGCAATAAGTCATTGTCTTTGACAGTTAGAGAGTTCGTCCTTGAAAGTTAAAGAGTTCGTCCTTGAAAGTTAAAGAGTTCGTCCTTGAGAGTTAGAAAGAGAGTTCATGCTTGTTACATAGAACCAATTTTAACATACAGGTGCGAATCCTGGACAATTAGTCAATAGGCGAAAAATATCCATGGAAGCCTTGGAGGTGTGATTTTATAGAATGCTGAAAATTAAATGGACAGCCAAATTGAGCAATCTGGACATTTTGAGAAAAGCTAAGTCGCAAAGACAACAACAAACATTAGAAAGAAGCAGTCATTGTTTGTTGGCCACATTTTTGCCACGTGAGCATTGGCTCATGAATTCAATTATAACCAATGCTGAAGAAGCAAGTTGAACGAGACCAAATTTTTATTTTGTTTCTGTAAATACTGAACTGAGCTGAAGTGGAACTGCGGTAAAGCTGTGGAAGTGTAAACAATATAAACTAACACGAAGTAAGGCAGCTCTACAGAACACAATTACGGAAAACATGGGAAATTACGACGACTGGCTTTCATCATCACAAATACACAAAACACGTCATTCTACCAGGGGAAGACACTACATTGTCTCTTATAAGGCTTAATAACTGAATTGGGAGTCTTCGTGGCGACGTGGTCAAGCCGTTTAACTCGGGCTCCGAAGGTTGTGGGTTCGATTTCGGGCCGCGTCCTTCGGTTCACGAGTTAAATCTTTCGGAGACTCCCGTGGGTCGTCGCTACAGCTACGGAGTTCGTGCTTTGTGCGACGCTTTCCGCGCTGCGGAAAGAGACCAAGCCATATGGGATAAAACCCGGTGCAATGAAGTCGACCCCTGTCGACCTTTAATAACTGAATGAGAAGAATGGAAAGATTTTTTTTTAAAATGAGAATGAAAATAAAATGAAAAAAAATGTGGTACTTATCTCAGAATTCCAGGCTGTGAGACTAACATGACGCTAGATGTTGATACTCTTATACAGGCAGCTGTGGGGAATGGTGACAGTCCGAACGTTATGTTTTGTGTGTTTGTTTGATGATGAAGGCCAGTAGCCACAAGGTTCTGTTTTCCGTAATTGTGTTCTGTAAAGCTGCTTACCATCATCCAGTGCCTTGCCGGCTGGCGTGGGCGATCATGCTTCTCCACAATTTATGATCTCTGACGTCATGGGTCAAATAGTGTGTTGACTCCCTTCCGTGCCACGACACAAGACTGTCAAGAATCTTCAACATTTACGTTGCCTATAGTTGCTTGATGACAATCAGATTTAGGAGGCCTGGTGTTCCTTGCCAGTGAGAAGTCCTGATCGTTTCGGGTCCACATCGATTGACGGACGTCAGTCGCGGCGATTGGGCAATCTTGAGCATAGCCTACGATGGGTGACGTAATATTCTGTTATGATAATTTGGCTGTGTGTCCAACGTGTGCCGCGTGGTTACACACCCGCTTCACACGCCAGTGATCCGGGGCTTGTTTCCGGATCTGGTCAGGGATATGCACTACTGACGAGCTCAAACGAGGGCGAAACTCGAGTATAGTGTTTCCATATTGACGTGGATAGGCCTTAGGTTCATACTAGAATACGATCAGCGTTGCCAGTAGTGGGTTGTGCTCAATATTTAAATTTCAAATCCCGAAATAACCAAATAAATCAATTTGATTATTGCTCAATGGATATAGGAGGCCTGGTGTTCCTTGCCAGTGAGAAGTCCTGATCGTTTCGGGTCCACATCGATTGACGGACGTCAGTCGCGGCGATTGGGCAATCTTGAGCATAGCCTGCGATGGGTGACGTAATATTCTGTTATGATAATTTGGCTGTGTGTCCAACGTGTGCCGCATGGTTACACACCCGCTTCACACGCCAGTGATCCGGGGCTTGTTTCCGGATCCGGTCAGGGATATGCACTACTGACGAGCTCAAACGAGGGCGAAACTCGAGTATAGGTTTGTGTATGATTGGCCACTAGCCTTTGTCTCAAGAAGCAGACCCTGCATGACATCATGTTATTTTATATTGCTAATATACAAGAAGCCGGTCTCCCTGGCCTAGGTGTTAGCAACTTTCTCCGTAATCCCGTATACTCTCGTGAGTAACGTGACGTGCATGAGGATTGGTAGCGGTTCTCGCCGCGTCAGTAACTTACGGGGTATGTGAGCCGGTCGTTCAGAAAGCAACGGCAAACTATTGAGCGTAATCTTGCCAAGAAATCAAGAATCAGCTGAAAGATGCTGATGTTGACAGCGATGTCCTGTAAATGGTATGCGAACAAAAAAAAATAAAAATACAAGGACTACATTTATCTGGTTAAGGTGGACATAAAAATTTCCTGATAACTGTAAGAACTGGACGAGCTTATCTGTTTATTTATGAAACACAAATCTCAACATTCGTAATACCTCTCTCTTTCTCACTCACGCACGAAGACGCACGCACGCGCGCACACACACACGCACATGCGCACGCATACACACACACACTCTCTGTTGTTTACATTTTAACTCCATTTCTTTCTGTGTACAATGTAAAGCAAAATAAATGAACATTAAATAAATACACACTCCACACCCACCTCCTATAATAAACGATTCACAACCTAAATAAATCTTTCAGAGCCAACTTCTGCAAAAGGCACTGTGACCTTGAAGTGTAGGAATGTACATTTTACTGTTTCTATATAAATAAATAAAACCAATATACATGGGGAGTGTATAACAATTATTTCTCACACATAAATTAAGAGTATACACAGGTAAACAATGGATTCAGCATATAATGGATAGCAATAACTTAAAATAAAAAAAGGAATGTACAACAACAGAATGGAATGCAACTTTTTTGGCTTTCATATCAAGCGCTGAATGAACTCATAAAAGGTTGCTCTGAGTTGTATATGGCAATATGTATATTTTGGAAAAGAAAATATCATAAAATTTGATACAGTCATTAACAGCAAAATGTATCAACAGTTGGCCCAAAAAAGCCATTATCAGGCAATTAAAGTTAAACAAGCTGGCATTAATGAATTACAGTATATAAAAATACATGGAATATACCTTACGTTAATTCGTTCTTGGACTTCACTGTTTTACCCTGGAGTGCAGAGGTCACATATATTTATATTTTGGCATAATCACATAACATACATAGAAGTCATAATAGCATGGTGCCATTGAAGTTTCTTTATGTTATGTTATATTATTCTATGTTATGCTATATTATGCTGTTATGTTATATAATGCTGTTATGTTATATTATGCTATGTTATGTTATATTATGCAATGTACAAATATGTCACTGCACTTTGGGCATCCTTGTGCATGCTCAGTCTCCCCGATGCTGCAGCTCACTGTTCCCATAAGCAATTGGTTATGGTATCTCCTCTCTTTACCTCGAAGGCTGCACTGATGTGCTTAATCAGGTTTCACCCCTAGCCCATCTAACTGGGCTAGGATCCGAGTCTCCACCAACTGAGTCCTTACTGCACTGATGTGCTTGACCAGGCTTCACCCCCAATCCATCTAACTGGGCTAGAATCGGAGTCTCCACCAACTGAGACCTTACTGCACTGGTGATATCAGCCCTGTTCATGCTTCTTCCCATGTGTATTGGTGAACTATTTGCCAGCTGGTCTGCGCGTTCATCACCATTACCTCCATTGTGTCCCAGTAAGTACATCCAGGTGAGTGATGTGAAGCACAACTTCCAAATGTTGACCATGCATTCGGAGAGGGGAATGCCAGTTGCAATTTTCTGTAGCATGTTCGTGGAGTCTGATATGATTGCCCCATGTGTGACTTCTTGTTCTGCTGCCCACGCGAGTGCTCTGGAGTCAGCTGTGATCTGTATACGCAAGCTTGATGCAGTTGTCTTGAAAGCACCATTATCCTTTTCGATTTTTTCCCCTGATCTTTTGTTCTGTGTAAGCCCGAGGTGTACTTTTTCTATGACTTTGATGATAACTCAAGCCCATAAGTGATTATTCTCTCCCAGCAAAAGTTGAAGGCTGTGGATGCTCACTGTCCTAGTTGCAAGCTAGTGATCTACACATCGGAACTGCTCTCACCTGCAGTCATTGCTACCAGTTCCATACTCCATTCCCCACGACGGCAGCTGTAAGGCACCCACTCATTGCCATTTCTTTGCATAGTGTTGTGAAGTTTCATGTTAAATTTCTCCTCATCCGATCAATCTTTATTATGTGTTGGTAACACTGGATGATACTCATGTTAACTTTCTTATTTGTAATTTTAAATGCTGTTGTAAACCTACAACTCACTGCTTCCCACTCTATTAAAGCTTTCTCTGCCTCTTTAGATAACATTAGGGCCACTCCTTCACTGTGAGTTTACTCTGTTTGGCCTGAGAACAGCACTGTTTACCCATGTTTAGGAGATTTTCACTGCTTCAATCCTTCCTTCTTGTTCTGCACAAATCCAAACCATTAATCTCATAACATTTCATTTCCCCTACCATTTGAGCTGTCTTTCCCAATCCTTAGGTAGCTCAAACATTCCTGGTGCTGATTCTGTAGACTCTCCTGGGTAAAAGGAGGTCAGTCGGCAGTTCAGACTCCTTATAGCTTTCTCTGCATTGTCATACTTCTTCTGGGAGAAGAGCTCCCTTTCATCATGACTGGCTGAGTTATTATCATTTCCATTTCTTTAGACTTGTCTATGGTTGGTTGGATTTTAAAGCTGGTTTTGTATGGGATGGGGAAGCCAGCCCCAAGACCTTAGTCACCGCCTATGACATGCTTGGGAGGTGACAATTCTTTGCTTTCCTTAAGGGACCCAGAAACACAAGGGCACATAAGCTCAGTATTTATAACGCATTCAATCATTAACCGTCCCTAAGAATTTATAATAATAAATGCTAGTCAATATTATTTACAATTATATTAGCCAATGCTGTGTATGTGTGTATATACATATATATGACAGTAGACGATACTACCGAATGTTGGGCAGCGCTTACCAAACCCGACACCCCATATTGTGCCAATGGCTTCGGGCAGAGGAGTGCAATTGGGAGGGTACAAACCTTATTCTATCAGCGAGGAAATGCAACCTAAAGAGTAAATGTCATGGCAAGGTAGATCAGGCTCTAAGCCTTGGTCGGCAACTGGTCTAGGATTGAAGCTCCGACAGGCAGACAGTTAGAGCATTGCTTTGCTGATCCGGCAGCTTCTGCAGCTTGTCTTGTTCCAGACGTATTGGTTTATCGTTCCTCTGAAGTACACTAGACAGTCAGAGAGAGGGATCATGCTGCATGGGCAACACATGTCCTCTAAATTCAGCCCAGGCTTTGTGTTATGGAGAGGTATAACTCCATTTTACAAACTATCCTCTGTCAAGACGATATATATATATATATATATATATATATATATATATATATATATATATATATATATATATATATATATATATATAAACCATCTCATCTCAATCCTCTTGTATCTTGCGGTGTTGAGGTGAAGCATAAACTGCGGGAGTGCTTGTTTATCGGCTTCTGATTCCTAGAACTTGGTTATTCCCTGTCCATCACTTACATGGTCAGCCTCTTCTTCTGCTTCCATTTGGCCTGTACATTGCTGCATGTTGTGGTATACTGTCAGTAGGTAGTCTAGTTATATGGCCAAACCATTTCACTTGCTGTTTTCTATTGAAACCTAGTCAGCTATTACCCTAATTTTAGTCCTGATTTAAATATTTCTGATTTTCTCTCTTCTTGATACATTGAGTATTCTTCTCAGGAATCTAATTTCTGTAGTTATAATCATTTGCCTTTTCTCTATTTCTACAATTGTGTGTATATATATTCACCAGTGAAGTGTCCTTACGCTGCATTGGTTTGGTTGTTTATTCTAAATAATCATAACAGCTTCCCTTTCTCTTCTGTCCTTGATATGGCCATCACATGTTGACCTGTTTCATCTGCTATCTGTCACATGTTTTCTGTGTATTTTGGCCTCTGCAAGAGTATATTTACATTACTCATTTTGACCGCCAATGGTATCTTTGACACACTTTGGTACAGCTACATTTGGGTGACTTTAATCTTATTTACAGTATTAGCTTCATAAGTGATGTATGAATAAAATAATGTATGAAAGCAGACAGACAAGAAAGGCAAAATGTCAGGCGGGCATTTATGCCCAATTCTTAACCCTTTGAAAATAAAGTTTGTTCGTTAGTTAGTTAATATAAATGTTAATACTAAACTTAACACCTAATTTATACAGATGGCAATATTGATCTAGCAGTTTCATTTATAAACTGCCACATTTAATTTACCTGTCTTGTTTATACAGCAGCAAAATAATGTTCTCCCTTTTCCATCTGGACAGTTGACAGTAAGAATTTACTTGTGTGTATCATTTCACCCCAGTGTTACGGGTGTCCATAAAGGAAGCAAAGAACATTGTAACCTGATATGCATTTTGCAAGAGGTGACTAAGGAAGGAGTGGTATGGCAATGGCCATTTCATCTCATAGAACACTGTAGCTGCAAAATGCAACCAATCATGAACAAGCCTACAGAGGGCTGGTGTGAGTTAGAGGGCAGCCTATTCTCCACTGGGAGATGAAAGGCACAAGAAGAAGCTGCATCATTTACATGCAGACAGTTTCAATCATCAGTGTCACTAACACACTTGGCAATATAAATCTACCTGTCTTATCTGTAAATACGATAATATAAATGTTTCTTATCTGTAAACTTGACAGTATAACTCTACCTGTCTTATCTGTAAAGATAATAATATAAAAATAAAACTGTTTTCTGTAAAATTGACAATATGCATATCTTTCCTTATCTGTAAAGCTGACAATATAAATCTACCTGTCTTATCTGTAAAGCTGACAATATAAATCTACTTGTCTAATCTATAAAACTGACAATATAAATCTTCCTGTCTTATCTGTAAAGCTGACACCATAAATCTTCCTGTCTTATCTGTAAAGCTGACATTATTAATCTAGTTGTTCTATCTGTAAAAGCATACAATATAAATCTACCAGCTTTATCTGTAAAACTGACAATATAAATCGACTAACATAACTCGATGACAATACAAGGGTGCGTTGATGTACACTTACAATAGGTTTCTGTCCCAACTAGAAGATCTAGGCATAAATGCCCCATTACATATGAGAGGTCGAATATACAGCAGACAATACCCTCAGATAGGCAAATAATGCTGAAGGCAATGGACTTCCGAATCTGGCCTTTATACCATCTGCCTTGCTATTTCTCCATTTGTTTACTGTTTAGTTATTATAATGATTTTATGGATGCAGATCGTTGTACATCTTCAAATATCTCTCTTTATCTTTCATTATGATAAAAAAACATGCTTATGTCATTTATGATAACAGGCACGCTTTGGTTTTAAGACTATACTTTTCACTTGGTGTCTAAATAAATTGCGTTTCATTTCTTCTTTTGCACTTCACTGCATTGTTTAGTGCTCATTCTCTAGCCATGATTGTGATCATCATGTCCTTTGCAGAACGTCACTTTCATCACAACCCACCAGATAGACTCTCATTCCTTCATCAGTTCCGTTGCCTCCTGAATTTTCATGAAGGTGTCTTTAATACCTTGTGTCCAGATTGGAGCATGATAAGGCAGACATGATTGGGGCCCTTTGAGATCGTGTGTATAGTGTAAAAGAATGGATACATCATAACAACCTGGAGAGAACGGTGCTGCAGGGAGTAACCAGAGCATCTGGTCAACACTCAGGACTTTGAGGAAAGGCCAGATGGGCACATAATCAGACTGCTCTGATATCATTAGTATCGGGACGCTTTGATGGCTGTTGAAGATAACGACGGAGCAAATACGGGGATGTCTCCATTCTTGGCTCAACTCAATTCTGTCCAGATTTTTAAAAACTTATTTGAACTTTTAGCCCATAATGGACAACAGGAAATGCTCTGGCAAAGGTGGGCAGCTTGATAATAAACACATCACACATGTAGCACCAATTGATCTATAAATATATGGGACCAGCACACACCCACGCATGGAACAAGGTCCATTGCTTAACTTAATATATTATGAATAACAATTGTCAGAATTAGCTGCATGCCCTTAACAGGACATCGCGATCATTTTTGGGCAGTTTATAGTTTATTAGGTAAGTTTACATTCAGTAGTTTGCCACTGCTTTATGAATGCCCAAATCAGTGTTAAAAGGTCAACATAAGTCAGTCAGCTTCCAAATACCCTGTAGCTGATGTAAAACACAGTATGAAGGATTGCAAATTGTGTTTGCTGCCCTTCGCCACAGGCGCCATCGATTAACAATAGATGTCAGAAAAATATGGAACATTAAACATGCCACTGAACAAGTTTGTTGATGACAGGTGTAAACAACATTGCTGTCACATTTGTTGCATAAAATAATTGGGTTAATGTTGGTCAAATTAATGTATCAGTAAAACTAAATGTATGCATAGTAAACAATTCCCATATATTAGCAACAACGTGGAAGAACAGATGCACCATCATTGCCTGGAGAGAATGGTGGAGTAGGAATTGCCTGGGGATCTGGCCGACACTCAATTCTTCAAGGAAATGCGGAGTGGACACATAATCAGATTGCAACGGGTACCATTAGTACTGGGACTCATTGCTGGTTGTTGAAGATGAGGACGGAGGGCATATGGGAATGCCCCAAGTGCTGTGATGTTGGTTCTTGACTCAAGTCATCTCAGCAACAGTTTAATCTTCTGTTTTCCTGGTAGCCAGCAGCATCAAGTACTGACTGAACCCTGGAATGATCTAGATTATGTGCCTCATACATCATGGTATCTCTATGTCACTGACCCATATTTTGAAAGAATAACCTTTGGTTTTTCCTGCCGTTGTTTTATGCAAACTATGACCACACAGTTGTCAACGTTAGTTTGGTCTCTATCAACATTCCAGCGGAGAACACTCATTACATGTGAGATGGATTAATTGAAAATTACTACTGTGGTTTGAAGAAGAGGCAGAATGGGAAAGGACAACATCAAAAATATAATAGGTGTAGGTAGCATCATGCACCAATTTCCTCAAGGAAACAAATAAAGTGGGTTGGACATTTAATGAGATTGAAAATTAATCAACTATCAATAAGATCACAGGGTAAAAAAAAATAAATCTGGAGAGCAAATGAAAGAAAAAAGAAGAAGATTTGGATATAAAGCCAGACGAAGACCAAGGAAACAATGGATAGACATCAAGGGTTCACTTAAAGAAACATGGATACAACAACATCAAGGCAACACATCTGGCCTGGGAAGTCAAGCTTAACTCCCATAACCCTTAAGTTTAAAGGCAAGTGTAGATTGGAGCTAAACAATAGACAGCGTTGGCTTATATACGAGAGGAAGTCAATAAGTAAGTCACAAATGGCTGTAGAAAAATAATTAAATATGATAACAACTTGAAACCAGTTTATTTTTATGCATACATTGTCCCTTTATTTCTCAACATAATTTCCACCAACACTGATGCACTTATCCCATTGTTTTATCAGTCCTCCCAAACCGGCTGTATAGAACTGCGCGCTCTGCTTTCTAAACCATGTTTTCACTTCACATTCAACTTCGGCGTCATTCACGAAATGTCTCCTGTCAAGGTGGGTTTCCAGTGGACCAAAAAGGTGGAAATCGCTAGGGGCTAAGTCCACTGAAAACCCACCTTGGCGGGAGACATTTCGCAAATGATGCCGAAGTTGAATGTGAAGTGAAATCGTGGTTTAGAAAACAGAGCAAGCAATCTATGCAGCCAGTTTGAGAGGACTGATAAAACGATGGGATAAGTGCATCAATGTTGGTGGAATTTATGTTGAGAAATAAAGGGGCAATGTATGTATAAAAATAAACTAGTTTCAAGTTGTTATCATATTTAGTTATTTTTCTACAGCCATTTGTGACTTACTTATTAACTTACCCGCATAAGATGTTATTTTAACCTTGTACATCACGGTGTCCACCATGGAACTTACAGGGTTCGATCCCAGATAGGGCTGGACATTTCTTCAAGAACAATAGGCATCTATTGATAACAATGTTCCCGTGATCTCTTGGGTAGTGAGAAAAATACCTAGCCCTCTTTGGTGATGCCAAAAAACAGGACGTCCCGTGCGCAAGTTGTGCACATTAACAATTCAACCAAAGTTTAAAATTGCAAAGAGTAGGCCATAAGGCCTTGGCAAAATTGTTAGGAAAGAAAACCTACCCATGGGTAGATCCAGCTTGTTGCCTTGGAGGAAGTTTGTCTAGAGGAAGTAACATTGCAAAGAGTAGGCCATAAGGATATTGCTTTGGCAAACATGTTAGGAAAGAAATCCTACCCCACATAAGGCAAGCCTGTAACCTTGCATGGAATTTGTCTAGAGAAGGTAAACTGACAGAAATGCATGCCAAAGTCAGACACGCTGATCTCTGAAGTGCGATTATGACAGGAAAATGAGGATTTCCAATGACAATATTGACTTGTGGTCCCCAATGTGTGCAGAGGGTTGAACTGATTCAGTGTCAAGCCAAAAATGGGTTGGAAAAATAACAAAAATGGATGGCGGAAAATGGGAGGTAGAGGTGTGTCATAGTTATGACTTAAAAGTTGTTAATATGGTAGCAGACATGTTGTATTACATATCAAATTAAAGATGGTTGCATAGGGAAAACTCCTGTATATAAGCTTATGGCAGATACAGGAAGTCACTTAAAACAATTACTTGTCCCATGACACTGAAACAGTTAATAATTTGTCCCCTAAATGTTCTGTCACCTGAATGCATCTGATATTTTCACACATTTATCCACTGAATATATTATTTTATCGATACCATTCTCTGTGTTGCATCCAGATTCTACAATCTTATATACAACATAACAATTTTACTCACTTCGTTCAGAATTACAATAATTATTCTCATGTCAATGCAAACATTGTTTTCATCTCAATTTGCAGAGCATGCTCTGTTGAAAAAAATAGGCCTGCATATGCGAAGAGTTAAATATCTTAAGTAGAAATGGTCACATGTAAAAATGAAAGGGGTGTGACTGCGGTAAAGTGGTGGAAATGTAAACAGAAAATGTGAAGTTTTTTTTAAAATGTTTGCAGCCTCTGCATTTAGTACCATATATTTCTTTATATTCATCTCGCTTATTTTTATTCCACACTTTTCCATAATATTTTGCCTTTATGTAGTTGCCTTATTGTCATTTCCATTGTTGTGTGTGTTATTGTGGTTGTTTCTTGTAGTCTGCTGATGAAGGCACACCACCCTGTTTTTTGTAATTGTAAATTTGCAAAGCTGACCTGCACATTGTGCTTTCCAATAGCTTAAGTAGAACTGGCACAATAATTCACTGTATGGTGAAGGAGTTATTACAGAGAAGAACAAAGCATCTATGGCAGTTATTCGCTGTACTATGATGGATTTATTAAAGAGGAGATCGTAGCACATATGGCAGTTATTCGCTGTATTATGATGGATTTATTGAATTGATCGTAGCACATGTGGCAGTTATTTGTTGTCTGCTGATGGATTTATTGAATTGATCAGTAGCGCATATGCAGTTATTCGCTGTACGGCGATGAATTTACTTAATTGATCGTAGCACATATGGCAGTTATTCGCTGTACGATGATGGATTTTTTTTATAGAGGAGATCGTAGCATCTAAGGCACAATTATTTGCTGTACAATGATGGATTTTTGACAGAGAAGATGGAGCACCTATGGCCATGTCTGCAGTGCAATGATGATAATTCGCTTTGGAATGAACGTCACTGAAAGACCTTAAATGTATCTTAAGTGTACTTTGGTCATCCTGAGACCTGTGGTTGTGAGAGAGCTGATGTCCTGGTTTCGAAGGGCATCAGTTGTAAAGGCAATGAACAACTGACCAATAATGCTGCCAACGACATGTTGAAACAGACTGATCAGTAATCACATGTCTGACTGCTGGACATTAGTAGCACTTGTGTCAGCAGCAGGCAGGACTGCATGCAGGGACAATGTAGATGCATCCGTAATCAACGTGCTGTGGGAACAATCAGCATTCTCACATACTGAAACAGACTGATCAATAATCACATGTCTGACTGCTGGACATTTGTAGCACTTGTGTCAGCAGCAGGCAGGACTGCATGCAGGGACAATGTAGATGTATCCATAATCAATGTGCTGTGGGTACAGTCAGCACGCCTACACTTCAACAACTGTTGAAAGACACTGAACACATCCAGATCAACAACACTGAATCTAGCTAAGCATTCCCTGCTTGCACTGGTGTTTTTCTGAGTTTTTTAGTTAACGTAGCATGACATCATACACAAGAACTCATGTCATAAAGATGTAACAGTTTGACATATCTGCTTAGACTCGCCTTTGGAGTTTTGGCTGACGTAGCCACTGCTCAACTCTCCCTTGTCACTGTCAGCTGTACTAGAATATCTTATATGATCAAACTCCATGGAAGCACTGTGTTCCACATTATGAATATCAATTTCCACATTACAAATCACTTCTCTTTTCTCACTCTTTCTGTCTGGTTTAGGAGCCTCTTGCTCTCTCAGACCTCCTGCTTCACTCTTGACTCTGTCATCCTGATCATCAATGCCTTCATCTAAGGATTCTCCGATCCCCCAGCCACCTCCGATGCCACACGAGTGAAGTCCACACAGACTGCTGCTATGCAAAGTAGCAGAGCAAAGTGAAGATGATTGTGACAAGGAAACCGGCGACCGATTGGCCAAAGATGATTTTGAAGACTTTCCGAAAGAAACTAATCCTGGCACAGAGAATGTTTTCCGTTTGTATTTTAATTTTTCCTGCCAGCCGTGGCTTCTTTGACTTGAGTGAAGGATAGATGTTGGGGGACCTGGCGTGACTGTGCTCTGATTAGCTGAAACTGGCAAATGCATCTCAAGAGAACCTGTATCCTCGTGAACCACACTTGTGGTGGGGACGTCAAGGCATGGAGTCAGAAATGCAGGACTGTAGTTGAGATAGCTGAGGATATCATCCAGGTCTGGCCTGTATCCAGAATCCACAGACATGCACCAGTGGATAAAGGATTTTCTATACATTTTGAAGGAAAGAAAAAAAAGCAATATTTAATCAGTAATCGTAAATACTTTATAAACATTATACACACCTATAAGAAAGAGAAACACAGTGTTCTTTGGTCATATGATATAAAGAGAAGCAATGGAGAACATTACAAAGGAAAGAACAGAAATGACATGTTCATGAACAAGCAATATTTACAGTGCAGACCTGATAATGCGAACTCACCAGGAACGCTAGAAATAGTTCTTCTTATCAGAAATTCCTCTTATAAGAGTTCAAGTATATAGTAATGCATTTACACGTATAATACAATATTGTTCTTCGCAACAGAAATTTGCCACATCCAAGATCGCCTTAAGCAGTTTGCACTGTACTAAGTAATTGTAAATACTTTATAAACATTATACACAACTATAAAAAAGACACATTGTTCTTTGATCATATGATGAGAAGAGAGTCAATGGAGAACATTACAAAGAAAAGAGCAGAAATGAGATGTTAATGAACAAGTGATATTTACTAATTAATGGTAAATACTTTATAAACATTATACACATCTGTCAGAAAGAGACAAACAGTGATCTTTGGTTTCATCTCATCTCATCATGTTCCTCTTGTACCTTGCGGTGTGTCGAGGTGAAATATAAACAGCGGGAGACTGCCCACTTATGAGCTTCATGTATCGATATTACCATGGACTCTGTTATTCCCTGCGTCCATCGTTTACGTGGTCGGCCTCTTCCACTGCTTCCATCTGGTCTGTACATCATTCCTTGTTGTGGTATACTGTTAGTTGGTAACCTACTTGCATGGCCAAATCATCTGACTTGCTGCATTCTAATAAAATCTAGTGCAACTATAACCTCCACTTTAGTCCTGCTTTCTTCATTTCTGATCTTATCTCTTCTTGTTACATTGATTTCTTCATATTATATATATATATAAATAAAAGAGAATGTGTCTTTCTTAGTGTGTCCTTTATGTGTTCCTGAATGGTCCATCCGATTGAGATGAAATTTTCTGCAGATGTTCTTCTCATTCCCAGCGCAGCCAACTGGCATGGTTATTTAATTTAAAATCAAAAATTTTTCCTCCAGCACGAAAGAAAATGGCACGAGCTTTAGAAACAGACGAATAAATGTTCCACCATCTTGCTGCAAGGGAACTCACTCTCTGATTAAACCAGAAATTAATTAGGAACAGTTGTTGTTCTCACTCACGTGGATGCAACTGAAATAGTTAGTTAGTTTAAAATCAATTTTTAATTTTAGGGAACGGGAACGGGAACAGAGGCTGAATATGAATTAAATGAGATGCTCCTCGCCAGTTGCTGGGCAAAGCCGGGCTGGGTCGTCTAGTATATATATATATATATCCATCCATCATGTGCCGTACCGGTAAGCGTGGGCGGTCATGTTCTGCAATCTCACTCGATCACCAGAGTCGTGGATCAGCTCTGTGTTCCTGTCTCAACCATGCCATGTGGCCAAGCCATCCAGGTATTTACTTCTTGGTCTTCCCCTTGGTCTCTTCCCTTCGATCTTGCTAGTTGTCACTAAGTTCTCCAAGTCATTTCTTCTCATAACATGCCCAAAAAATTGTGACTGTCTACTATCTAATGACTCTAATCAGTTTACGATCTTCATTTGTTTCTTGAAGGACTTGCTCATTGGTTTTTCTGTCTGTCCATGGTATTCTTTGCATTTTCCTCAGAAACCACATTTCCACAGCCATCAGCTGTTTTTCAGCTTGACTGCTTATTGTCCACGCTCCACATCCATATAAAAGTACAGGTTCTATGTAGCATCTCAACACTCTTTTTCTCGTTCCAAGTGATATCTTTTTATTGGTCAGTATGTTTTTCATCTTGCAAAAGGCTACCTTCGCAATGGCAATTCTTGTTCTAATCTCTTCAAGGCATCTCCCATCAGATGTTATGACTGTGCCGAGATAACAGTATCGATTCACTTGTTTAAGAATATGCCTATCTACTCAGTATATCACATTGTGGTATTTCCATTCTTCCCAGTGACGACCATAATCTGTGTCTTCTTAATATTCAGTTCTAACCCTAGTTGTTCACTGTGTGCAACAACCGCATCTACTAAATTTTGCAGGTCTTGTTCATTGTCTGCAATCAAGACTGTATCATCTGCATATCTAATGTTATTGATGTATCGTCCCCCAATGTTGATTCCTTGCATATCTTCTATATTTCTGAATATATTGTCACTGTACAGGGAAAAAAGATCCAGAGACATTACACATCTACACATCCCTGTCTCACACCTCTTTTAATAGGCTGATATTGGTCTACATCATTATCAATTCTGATGGCAGCTTGTTGTTTCCAATATATGTTTTTTACAAGTCTAAGGTCTTTTCCATCAATTTCTAGATCTTCAAGCATCCTTATCATGTCGACATGTCTCACTTTATCGAAAGTCTTTGTGTAGTCAATAAAGCAAAGATATAGATCTTTGTTTACTTCTATAGAACGTTCAATTACTGCTCTCAGTATATACACAGCATTTACTGTGCCCTTGCCTTCTACAAACCCACATTGTTCTTCTCCTATTTCGGGTTGTATTTTCTTCCTAACTCTTTGCGTGATAATTCTCAGCAGAATCTTCATGATGTGGCTCATTATACTAATTGTTCTATGTTGATCGCATTCCATGGCTCCTGATTTCTTCAGGATTGCAATAAATATAGAATTACACAATTCAGGAGGTATATCTCCAGTATCGTATATTGCGTTCAGCAGTCTCGTGACTTGGTCTATTCCATATATATATATATTTTCATGTAGACTTCTGAGTACTTGTAATTTACATCCCCAAGTCAAGGACAAGAACTCAACATTTTGGACCAATTGTCCGGTGTAAGGGTCGAACCTACTACCTTGCCATCAGCACACCAACAGTTTAAGAGCCAGGGCTCTTACCCATTCAGCCATGCTGACCTCCATTGCAAGTTATTAATGTGGAAATCTGAGTGAGGAGGAGAAAGATGAATAAGGAGGAACGGAAGAAAGAGCACTGGGAAAAGGAGGAGGAGATACAGAAGAAGCACTAGGAAAAGGAGGAGAAACAGAAGGAGCACTAGGAAAAGGAGGAGGAGAAATAGAAGGAACAGTAGGAAAAGGAGGAGGAGAAATAGAAGGAGCAGTAGGAGAAGGCAGAGGAGGAGAAATAGAAGGAGCAGTAGGAAAAGGCAGAGGAGGAGAAATAGAAGGAGCAGTAGGAAAAGGAGGAGGAGAAATAGAAGGAGCAGTAGGAAAAGGAGGAGGAGCAATAGAAGGAGCAGTAGGAAAAGGAGGAGGAGAAATAGAAGGAGCAGTAGGAAAAGGCAGAGGAGGAGAAATAGAAGGAGCAGTAGGAAAAGGAGGAGGAGAAATAGAAGGAGCTGTAGGAAAAGGAGGAGGAGAAATAGAAGGAGCAGTAGGAAAAGGAGGAGGAGAAATAGAAGGAGCAGTAGGAAAAGGCAGAGGAGGAGAAATAGAAGGAGCAGTAGGAAAAGGAGGAGGAGAAATAGAAGGCGCAGTAGGAAAAGGAGGAGGAGAAATAGAAGGAGCAGTAGGAAAAGAAGGAGGAGAAATAGAAGGAGCAGTAGGAAAAGGAGGAGGAGAAATAGAAGGAGCAGTAGGAAAAGGAGGAGAAATAGAAGGAGCAGTAGGAAAAGGAGGAGGAGAAATAGAAGGAGCAGTAGGAAAAGGAGGAGGAGAAATAGAAGGAGCAGTAGTAGGAGGAGGAGAAATAGAAGGAGTAGTAGGAAAAGGAAGAGGAGGAGAAATAAAAGGAGCAGTAGAAAAAGGAGGAGGAGGAGAAATAAAAAGAGCAGTAGAAAAAGGAGGAGGAGGAGAAATAAAAGGAGCAGTAGGAAAAGGAAGAGGAGGAGAAATAGAAGGAGGAGTAGAAAAAGGAGGATGAGGAAGATAAACAAAAGGAGCATAAGGAAAAGGAGAATCAAAAGTTAAAGAGGAAGAAGAAGTAGTGGTAGCAGTACAAATATGAGAAGAATAAACCCAACCAGGCAACAAACAACCAGCAAACTTACAAGGCATCAGGACACTTCTCTGGCAACATGAGCTGGTTTCCCTTGGACACATAGTCGATGACCTCCTTATTGGACAGGCCCTGGTAGGGGAAACTACCAAACGTGACAATCTCAAAAACTAGTACACCGTATGACCAGATGTCTGACTTTGATGAGTAAATGCCATCTTTGAGAGCTTCAGGTGCGGTCCATCGTACAGGCAGCATCCCTAAGTGTCCGCATAGAAATGTGTGACAGAAAAGAAATATCAGACTTGGTTCATAAACAAGTGAATTGAGTTACACTGTCTCAACAAGCCTGTGGCTCAGTACATCAGACTCCAACAAGTATTTATTTCAGGTTGGCTTTCCCTAGCCTTCCCCCAGTCTATCTACAAAGCAGCAGGTTCGTGTCTCTCTTTGCATGGTTATTATCCATTGAGCTGTCCAACATGGGAAGACTCTCCTAAATGGTTAAATGGAAAAAAAATATATCTTCTTTATAAGAAGAGGTTGGAGGGGGGAGGGGAAAGAGAAAGAGCAGGGGCAGGTAAGGTTATGAAGTTGCACAGACATGAGCATGGTCATGCGAGAGACTGATACCTTCACTTATTATAGGAGGGACTGGACATCCTCTCCTCTGTGCACACAGGCCTACACAGATGTGATCGTTTTAACACATCGCAGATCCAAAGCAAGTGTGTTATTTTTTTCCCCACAAGTACTTTATCATAAATAACACAGTGACAGTTGTGGCTACAGAAAACAAGAACTTGATCATAAATAACACAGTGAAAGTTGTGGCTACAGAAAACAAGAACTTGATCATAAATAACACAGTGAAAGTTGTGGCTACAGAAAACAAGAACTTGATCATAAATAACACAGTGAAAGTTGTGTGAAAGTTGTGGCTACAGAAAACAAGAACTTGATCATAAATAACACAGTGAAAGTTGTGGCTACAGAAAACAAGAACTTGATCATAAATAACACAGTAAAAGTTGTGGCTACAGAAAACAAGAACTTGATCATAAATAACACAGTGAAAGTTGTGTTGTGGCTACAGAAAATAAGAACTTGATCATAAATAACACAGTGCAAGTTGTGGCTACAGAAAACAAGAACTTGATCATAAATAACACAGTGAAAGTTGTGGCTACAGAAAGCAAGAAACTGAAAAGTCAAATTGAAGCCTTGAAGGTGTGGATATTTCATGGAGGCAAAAACAATGAAATACAGATGTCCTAGACAAGATGGTAATGAAAAGAAAGTCAGTAACAGTAATACAAAAGAGACAACTTAAATATTTCAGCCACATTAAAAGACATAGCACTCTTGTAAAAATCATAATGAAAGGAAGAGTTGAAGGCAGGTGAGCAAGAGGTAGACAGCGATACAAGTGAGAAGATAACAACAAGAGATGGGTGAACAGCATTCTGTCAGTGTGTGCAACACAAGTGAGAGATAGAGAGTGTAGGTAATTCACTGCAGCCAAATGACTGACTGATCGACAAATGCTTCATAAGCAAATAAATCCTCTAGTCTCTACTTCTTTCTTCTACATGCAACAAACTATACACATGAATGTGTTTATGAGCTTACATAGAAATCACATTTGTTTTATCTGCAGGGGAACTCAGCCTCAACCTAAGTATGATATTTAAGTTAAGCTGAGAACAAATGTCTATATCCCACAGCTTATATAGAAGATAGAAAACTCAAACAAATTCATACCTTTACGACTGAATCTGTAATAATCAACACTTGACGTGTGTCTGGTCATCCCAAAATCTCCAATCTTCACAGTCTTGTTGGCATGGACTAGACAGTTCCGACAGGCCAGGTCTCTGTGGTCACATTACACAGAAAAAAAAAATGTGCCAATGATAAGTCACCTCTAAACATTAACTGACTAGTTTTAATTATCATCATCATGTGTCTTGCCAGGTGGCATTCTCTCCACAAATCTCTGTTCTTGGTGTCCTGATATTTCCACTGATGATGTTACTCTGTGCCACCATTTTAGACCATCAAGGATACTTTCTCTCTGTCTGCCTGTGTCTCTGCTATCGCGGATCTCCCCAGCCATCACAACGTTCTCCAGTGCTTCTCTCTGCCTGCCTGTGTCTTCAACCGCGGATCTCCCCAGCCATCACAATGTTCTTCAGTGCTTCTCTCTGTCTGCCTGTGTCTCTTCTACCGCGGATCTCCCCAGCCATCACAATGTTCTTCAGTGCTTCTCTCTGTCTGCCTGTGTCTCTTCTACCGCGGATCTCCCCAGCCATCACAACGTTCTCCAGTGCTTCTCTCTGCCTGCCTGTGTCTTCTACCGCGGATCTCCCCAGCCATCACAATGTTCTTCAGTGCTTCTCTCTGTCTGCCTGTGTCTCTTCTACCGCGGATCTCCCCAGCCATCACAATGTTCTTCAGTGCTTCTCTCTGTCTGCCTGTGTCTCTTCTACCGCGGATATCCCCAGCCATCACAATGTTCTCCAGTGCTTCTCTCTGCATGACCAAGGAACACTGCCTGTTTCTTATAGCTGTATATAATATCCTACTTTCATGAGAAAGAACTCTGAATGTGTGCAACATGTTTCTATTTGTTGTCCTAGTTCTAAAAGGTTAGATATCTGTCCCACTATCCCATGATCGGATTAGAGTACCAGACATTCTATTTACTTGTCCTTGTCCTAAAAGGTTATGTTTCTAATCCACATTTCAGACTTAGGAGAAATTATCACATGTTCAAGTTTTCTTAATTGTCACATTGTGCCTATTGACCCAGCACTTGTGAATTCATCTATGAATTTCAGCTACTCCATCTGCAAGCCAGAAGCCATCAGTGCATAGTAAACAATAAGCAGGCTCACCAGCACAGGTTCAACCATCAGTGGAGAATAGATGACATTTTCTAACTGTACATGACTCAGCTTATTCATTCAGTAGCATGTCTTTTGCAGAACCTCGCTCCCATAACAACCTTCCAGAAAACCTCTCAATCATAAGCAAGATGTCCCGCATCGGATACACCCATCTAGAGATCATTCGCCACATCCTGCACCCATCTTCTCTTTGGACTTCCTCTTCCTCTCTTCACAGGCACATAACCCCCATTATTGTTCTCTCCAAACTTTCATGACGTTTCAAGTGACCAAAATATTTCAATTTTCTTTGTTATATCATCTTTAATAGCCAACCTTCTTTAATATTCAGCTCTTGAAGTATGGATGCATTTATTCTTTTCTTTATCCAAGATATTCTTAGAACACATCTATAACATTTATATTGACTGAGCTTACCCCACCTAATTAATTAAATATGTAGCTACAATCTTTTTGGGAAACAAAGGTGACAAACAACCCCATCTCAAGAAACCCCAATATGAAAGTCACCCAAAATGACCAGTACAAGTAAAGGATCCTTTTACTGACTCTAGGTTCAGAAGCATATGGTGCCAGACTCATGTTTTTAACAGACCACTTGGCACTAGGTGGCTGGTGTGGCCATTCTTACATCAGCCATCTTTACTTCTCAAGACATTTCCTGGTATCCATTTTAAGATGGGTCGACCAAATCAACTGTAAATAAATCTGCCCCAAATTTAGATTTGCACCCATGATCCCTGGGCCGGCAGGTGAGTGTCTAGCTAGACTGGTGGCCTGTGCTTGAAGTAGGAGTATTTCTATTTCTGCTGTGTGGCTGTAGGTGAACCAAATTATAACTGTCTGTCTCTGGCTACATGACAATGAAAATCAAAAATAGAGACAGAGCTGTTGGATATTTTCCCCCTGAAACATGCTGATGTGGTAGGAAATAAGCAAGCGGGCAGATTGGCTGGGTTTGCACTGCTTGGTGGAGTTTTGGTGCATGATAAGGCAGATGAGGTTTGGGCCCTTAGGGATAGTGTATATAGTGCAGAAGAACAGATAGATGACCACATCCTGGAAAGAATGGTGCTGCAGATAGTGACCAGAGTGCATGTGGCCGACTCTGAGGAAAGGCCAGACAGACACATAATCAGACTGCTACTGGTACCATTAGTATTGGGGCTCTTTGCTGGCTGTTGAAGATGAAGTCAGAGCACATTTGGGAATGTCCCAAGTGCTGTGATATCAGTTGTTAACTCAACTCAATGACAATACATCAATGCACTCACCTGTGTACGTATTTCAGGCAGTGCAGGTAACTCAATCCTTGAGCCACATCTACTGCCATCTGTGTTAAGTTCTCAGCCTTGACGTCCTCTGCTTCCTTCACACCTTGGCCGACCAGGCTCCTACGAGAGAGCAGGTAGGTCTTCAAGTCCCCTGAAGATGAATCAGAAAATATTGGTGCACAGGTGCTCATTTGACACCCATACTTTACTGGGGCTCTTAAGGAAAGCAAAAATAGTAACAGTGAACCTGCCATGCATCTCATAAGAGGTGACTAAGGAGGGTTGATGGGAGACTGACTACTGCATCCTGCAGAAAACTTTAGCTGTAAAATTCAACCAATTTTGTATTTTGAAATACTGAACAATTTTAAGATTAGATTTTTGGGATCATTTAAAAACAAAATGAAATTCAGAAAACAAAAAGCTTCTAAAATTAGGTGAAACAATGCTGTTCTCAGACCATACAGCTCCCCCGATGTGTCTCCACCTTGCCGTGGTGGGGGCGCTTGCGTGTCCCATCGACCCCATGTGCTTGCCGATGGGTAAAAATTACATATCGGACGGCTCATGGGATAGGGACCAGACTAAGAGAGACACAACCTGCTGCTCTGCAGGTGAGACTGAGGATAGCAGTCAAATATTTAAATCAGGCGCACAAAGGCAGAATATCTTGGTCCGGACAAAACACAAAAGGCTCCCTGTCGAGGGCTGTGGCTGAACGCCTCTAAGCCACAAACCCTTGGACCTGAGAGCCAGGCCGATACCCACCTTTCGAAAAATAAAGGCGTGATACTGAGCAAGCTACATGCTCAGGTCTGATAAAAGTTCGAAGGCTCTCAGCTGGGGGATATGAGAGATTCCCGGATGAGAGGGCCAGGCCGTCTCTCGTTCACCGCTTCACGAAGGTAAGGTGCTGAGCCGGCAGCACAAGTAGCCTACCTCGTGAGCGAGTACAAAAAGTCAAAAAAGTGCCCCAGCCGAAGAAAATGGCTGCGAAAACTGTATCTAACTCATAGAGAGTGTAGACAAAAGTGGAAGAACGTCTCAATGACTAAAATGGAACGCACGGCGAGCGAACCTATTGCGTGGTCCGAAAGCAAAAGCTTACCGAGTGGGTGTCGCTCGCAGTCTGACCGTCCCTGGTGTGTGCTGAGCGATCAGGGGCAAACGGGTTGCCCAACACATGGAAGTGAGGAACTAAAGCAGCCATGAGCAGGACGTGGCAACTCCTCGGGTGAGCCCAGTCACAGGGCAATATGTGCCGGCTCTGCAATTATGGAAGCCTCCTTGGATAGCGAGGGAATGCTCATGGTCTGCCCCTGCCTTCCCTTGAGGGCCGACCACGATGTCGTTCATCGTTCTATCTTGACCAGCTGAGATGTTAGCGACACCACAACTGTCTAACGTACCTCGAAACCAGAGGAAGGTTAACCTCATTAAAAAATGCCCGCTGAAGTCAGAAGTGTCGTCCTACGGGTGGCAAACTAAAAATTGACACTACGCAATTACGTCCGAGTGAAATGTCTCGTCCGAATGTCTCTCGTGCTAGGAACAGCTCTGACTACCTAGTTTCCGAATGCCGCTCTTGTTCGGAACAGCTCTGACTGGGTGGTTTTCCGAATGTCTGTTGTGCCTGGAAAAGCTCTGATGGGTGCAACGACAAGCACATGTCCGAAAACTCGCTGAGTGGATGCTGTATGCAAACCTGTCTGGTTTGTGCGGGAATGACCCGGGGAAACGAAGTGACCAATATATTGAAGTGAGGATTTAAAGCAGCCATGAGCAGGACGTGACGATCTCCCTCGGTGAGCCCAGATCCAGGGCATTATGTGTCGGCCCTGCAACTATGGAAGCAACCTTGGATGGCGGCAAATGCTATGGACTGTCCCTGCCTTCCTTTGAGGTATGACCGTTGTCTTCGACCGTTCAACCTTGGCCAGCATGGTTGCAGATGGCACCACAAAAGTGAGAGTCTCCCAGGAATGCTACCTGGTCAAAAAAGCACGCTAAAGTTGATGTGTTGGCCTACGGGTTTCGGCCCAAGGGCGCATAACAGACACACCGCAATCACATCTGAAAAAACACTCCGGATGAACGAAAAGAAGAAGAAGAAGAAGACCATACAGAGGAAACTGCCTCTGATAGTGAAGGAGAGTCAACAATACTATTTGCAGAGGCAGAGAAAACATTAATAAAGTGAGAAGCAGTAAGTTCTAGATTAATAGCAGCAATATTTAGAACCACAAAACAGAATACCAAAATAAGTAAACATGCGTATGATCTAAATCAAGAAGGATTAATCTGTTAAGAAGGAATTTTATATGAAACATCAATGTACTATAGGTAATAATCAAAGAAATACAAAAAGTCGCTTGAAAGTCAACACGGTCTACTTCATTGCACCAGGTTTTTATCCCATATGGCACAGTCTCTTTTCACAGCGAACTGCTGAAAGCACCTCACAAAGCACAAACTCTGTAGCTCCAGTGATGACCCTCAGGAGTCTCCAAAAAATGCACTCATGAACCAAAGGACGCAGCCCGGAATCACAACCTTCTGAGCCTGGGCCTGAGCTTGACCACTTCACCACAGTGACTCCCCACCTCAAAGACATGGCAATGTCAACATTTTGATGGGAGACTTGCTTGCCAAGGCAGGCCTGGATAACTTATGGGCTATGAAGTGATCACAGGGAAACACAGACTTGCAGTCATGAACAGAACAGAAGAATTATTCACCGATTCTTATACAGTGAATGAATGTCATAGGAAGAAGTATTTTTCCACATAAAAGAATACGTAAAGCAATTTTCTCATGATGGACTGATAGTATATGTACGGTACCATCGCCTTGCTACTGAGCTAAGTGTGTGGAGTGATATTGCAAACTGTGGATTTCATGTGGAATGCTTTTATATCTGTCTGTGGTTGTTTGTATTTTAAACTGCATGTTCAGAAAATTGGCGGATGGTAGGTTGCTGAACTAGCTGGTTTTGTGTTTTGCAGTAATGTGTGTGCGACTGCTGGTATTCTAGTAACTGCAGCTTCAGTCGATGATGAACTGCAATTTAAATTGCGGACTTTTGTGTTGGCATTCTGGCGGTGGCCTTATGCTTGTATGCCTGTGCGTGCTGTTGGTATGTCTGTTCCTATTTTCCACATGGGACAATGAGAAACATTTTGTGTGATATTCACTGGCACAGGAACTGAGCATTATGGGGTGACCCTTTGCTGCGAAGTTGGAGCCGCGACTTACGACTTCTATTCTCATGTCGTGTTAGAATATGCTTCTTTCATCTCTACTATTATCTCATTCTTCTAAATAGCTGTGACACCAATTCTATGAGACAATAAAAACAGAATTAAGGAAACACACAAAACATAATTTAAAGTGCTCACCATGCAACAAAAACTCCATCACAGCGTAGATTGGTTCCTTTCGAGTGCATACTCCCAACAGCTGAACAATGTTCTCATGTTTGAAACACTTCATCATATCCACTTCACTGAAAAAATCCAGCTGGTGATCAAAGAAAATATAATTTACAACCAATGAAAATGAAGGACACAGAAGGACAGATACACGTCAAGCAATGGTTTTCTATCTCCCTCTGCCATTAATTCTGAAATATGCATATGCTTTGTTAGGGAATAACGCTTGCTATGTATCCCATCTAAATAATGAGGAATGTTTGCATCCAAGATAACCATGCCTTCATGTGTGGTCCAAGCTTTGGATTTGGTGAACTCTGTAATTACTAACACAGCCTGATAAACAGCGAGCATTTGGTACTATCAAACCAGAGCCCCAAAGTCTACCAGATTCATTTCAGTGTTGTTGTGGTTTCTTTCTTGTTGTCTGCTAATGAAGTCTTGTTGCCGCAGTATTCTGTTTTCTTTAACAAGGTACCTTACTTTGTGTTTCCCAACTGTTTACAATGTAGGTTTGTGCAACAGGTGGCTAGTTCAGTAGATAGTTCACATCAAGAGGTATGCAGCAGTATATCTGAATCCACCCACAGACCAAGGAACACAAAGTGTTGGCGATCCATTGCAGTCAGACTTGTCTGTGGAAACAATCCTTGAGTGACTGACAATGAAATGTTATTGTAGCATGTAACTAGCTACTAGACCTGTGGTCCCTGAATTGGAAGGTACTGTCTTCCTCTCTAAGTGGTGGAAAGATCTAAGGAGGTGATGGAAATTATAAGAAGTATGGAAAGATCTAGTAGGGATGTGTGGGAACATCCAGGGAGGCATGGAAAGTTCTAAAGAATAGTGGTGGGTTGTGCTTTCGAAGGGAGCCCAACTCTTTTAGTTTTAGAGAGTTGTCGTCAAAACTTTCTACAGCAACATTTTTGCACATTAGACGAACAATTTTTGAAAATAATACAACTATGGGACAGAAGGAGTTAAAATATTAGGATAGGATAGATTCATATAACAGACGTTTAACCAGTAAACACAGTTAGATGTCAGATAATGAGAGAGTTAACATCAAGAAGGAAGTGTGTGTTTGTATGAACATATGAGATTACCAGGGATCTGAGAAATTAGACGTAAGCAATAAGGATTTTTTGGGCACGTTATGAGGAGAAATGAATTTGAAAACTTAGTAACAGTTGGCAAAATTGATGGGAAAAGAGCAGAGGGAACTCAAAAGATATACATACCTGGATGGCTTGACCACATGGTATATTGGGACAGGACTGTGGTGTTCATGTGAGAAGGCAAACCATAACTGCCATGTTTATCGACAAAACACATAGTAATGATGGATCTGACATTGAGGAAATGAGAGCAGCATCGTGACAAAGTTTGAGAATCACTGTAGTAGACAAATATAACTGCACAACTATAAGTCACTCACCTTTTCTTCCATTGTGTGATGCAGCTTCAAGGTCTTGACGGCCACAGCCACCCAGCCTTCTCTTTCTTTGTACATCTCACCTCCCATCACAGTTCCTGCATTGGAAAACATAACTGTAGGACCAACAGTGTACCCTACTTTGTGTCATAAGATATGATAAAGTGACTAAATGTGATCTTCAGTTATGACAAGGTGACCAAATGTGACCTTTACTTATGATAAAGTGACCAAATATGAACTTTGGATATAAGATGACCAAATGTGAACGTCAATTATTATAAAATGACCAAATGTGAACTTTGGTTATGATAAGATGACCCAGTGTGACCTTCAGTTGTGATAAGGTGACCAAATGTGACCTTCAGCTATGATAAGGTGACCGACCAAACAAGGCCTTTATTTATGATATGCCACACAAAGAATGAAAATAATGATTTATTTAAAAACAATAAAATGAAACAAAGCATAAAATACAGATACATGAAATATAACAATTAACACGAAGAAAGTAAGCACAAAAATATTAAACTTAAAGAATGACATTAAAATATTAAGAAAATAGATATGAAATGTAAGAACACAAGCCTAACATTAAGAATTAAAACTAAGAGTGCAACAAAATGTTGCCAATGTCTTCTTCTTTTTTTAATTTTCCACCGACACATGAGATTTTGAGATGTAGTCAACAGTTCTTTGAAGCTCAACTTTTCTTCCATACAGCAGTGCCGTCTTAGTATGCCAGTATTCCCTCCTAGCTGGCTGTACTGGGGACTGGGGGGGGGGGGGGGGGGGGGGGGGGGGGTGTTCCCCCCTCTGGAGAACTTGCTCTGCAGTTTGTTCACACTGCTCACATGAGCATATAGGTCACTCAGGCGAAGCTTGCACATATGCTTATTCAGTCCATTATGCCCTGACTAAGGCCTTAAAATAATTACCTCTCTTTGCCACAGGTAAGATACATGTTCTCAAAATTGTTAATGTTGGTGGAAAAGTCAGACCTGTGCAGGATCGTAAAAACATTGGATTGGGAATGTAGGGATTGGCCGGCCACAGGAAGATGATAAGGAAGATGTGGCCGTGGAACTTTGGAATCATGTGTATAGTGCAGAAGAACAGTTAGATCATCACAGCTTGAAAAGAATGGTGCTGCAGGGAGTGACCAGAGGTTCTGACTGACACTCAAACTCCAAGGAAAGGCCACACACATAGTCAGCTACTGGTACCATTAGTAATGGGACTCTTCGCTGGCTGTTGCAGATGAGGACAGAGCCTGTATGGAAATGTCCCGAGTGCTGTGATGTCAGTTCTTGACTGAATTCAACTCTCTAAATTGTTATTTTGTTTGCTGGTATTGTGTCATAGGTTTCTAATATGGTTTAACCCTCGCATTGCTATGATCAGTTTCCTTTTAATTTCTTTTAAATAGTCCCCATTTGTGTTATTACATGGAGTCCCACTTCAACTTCTGAGGTATTGTAATTTACGTCCCCAAGTCAAGGACAATAAGTCAATATTTTAGTCCAATTGATAGGTGTAGTCCAACTGAATCGGCATCAGCACACCGGAAGTTTAAAAGAGAACACCCACAACTAATCGGCCATGAAAAGATGTTGATATTCACTGTCTTTTGACGGACAAACTTTCCTTGGCACAGTTTCTGAGGGTAACTGTATCATCTGTATATCCGAGTCCCCAAACTGGATTTTCACCAATTATGAATGGATCAAAATTGCCACAGATTTAATCATGTTTGACATTTCTTTATTTCAATTCTGGCATAGATACTGAACAAGCAGGAGGAGAGAAAGCAATGTGAAATATTATGATGAAACATATCAACTCACCAAAAGCTCCCTCGCCAAGTTCTCGGTTTAATACAATATTTTTCCGAGGAATTTCCCAGTCGTCTACCGTCAGGATGCTGGAATATTTCTCATTCAGCAACCCAAGTTCCTTGATTCGCTCATGAGCTGCCTTGAACTTCCTCATCTTAGCATCGCACCTAAACAGAGATGACAGGAACATGGTTTAACACATTCTGTACCAAACTACACAAGGCAAGTTTATTAGTAAACAAATGGAAAACACAAGTGTGGATCAGCTCTACAAAATTACAATTACAGCAAAACAAATTAATTAAAAGTTTAAAAAAAAAACATCCAAGAAACTCATCCTTGTCACTACATGTATAACAATATCTAATATTTAACACTGGTATAACTTACTTGTATTTCATGACAATGAGAACAGCAATCACTACGATGATGAATCCAAAGAAGACAAAGACAATGACAATAACATGGGCTATTGTACAGCTAACTCCCAGCATGGCCCGGAAACCATCAATTGGACACTCCTCCACCACTGAAACAAAAATAAATTAAAAAAAACACAACTCAATCTGTGCTTCCTAATAATCATTAAGCAGGTGCTTTTCATCACTCTCAACCTGCTGGAAAGACTCCATCTTTCACCTATTCCTCAGCCTCATGAATTTTCACACACAAGATTTGCATCAATACATGGAAATCATGAAAATTACATCAGCAGATCAGAAATTATTAACATTACATTTCAGATCTGCATCGATACATTTAACCAAAATTACATCAGCAGATCAGAAATTGTTAACATTACATTTCAGATCTGCATCAATACATTTCATCAACATTGCACTGCAGTATTACCAAAGAAAAACTTTACTAAAATTACACGTTATTTCTATGAGGAATGATGGAGCTTGCATCAATCAGGAGACAAGGGAAAGCTGCAGGTGCTGACAGGAGACAAGATTGAGATAACCTGTTACTACAATCACATCAAGCGACAGCGAAGAAACTGCTGGAGATCCACTGCTGCCAACCTTCACTGCAAAGATGGCACTGGATGATGATTATAATAACTAAAAAGTCCTTCCTGTGGAATTCACAATGCCAAAATAAATACAGGAAGATCTAAAAAATACTAAGAGAAGAGAAGCAAAGATATATGAATAATAAAGGAATGACATTAAAGGAACTTCGAGAGTATCAGGGTAAAGTAGCATATCGTGAGTAACCTCCCTTCACTCCATAGCAGGGCATCTTGGAAATAGATTTTAGTCTGGCTAATGAGGGGGAAGCTGGCTTCCTGGCCTAGAGGTTAGCGACTTTTCTCCGTAACCTTGTATACTCTCATAAGTAACATGACGATGGTGAGAATCAGCAGTGGTTCGAATCGCGTCGGTAACTTACGGGGTATGTGAGCCGGCCGCTCAGAAAGCAATGGCAAACTACTGAGCGTAATCTTGCCAAGAAATCAACAATCAGCTGAAAGATGCTGATGTTGACAGCAATGTCTTGTAAAGGATATGCAAACATATTTTAATGACGGGGATGCCAGTTTCCCTGGCTAAGGGGTTAAGGATGCTGTTTGTAACCCTGTATATCCACGTACGAAACACAGCTGCGTGAGATTCGACAGCAGAACACATTGCATTGGTTTCTTACAGAAAGGTATGTGTGCCGGTTGTTCTAAAAGCAATGGCAAACTACTGAACGTAAAACTTGCCAAGACATCAACAGCAGCTGAAAAATGCTGGTGTTGACTGCAATGTCCTGTAAATAGGAAATGAAAAAAAAAAAAAATTGAGCGGATGGCTAATCCGTGATTTTTGTTTAGAAGCTTGCTAGGCGTACAAACTTTCTAAGTTTCAAGATAGTAAGACAGTCATAGTAATTTCCCACAATGAGGGCAGACAATCAGCACCTTTGTCTTCAACTCCTCCATATAGAGAGCTTATATGTATTATCAGAATGTTTGTACTGCAAGTCGTGTGGAGCACCAAATCAAAACCCAAACATGTCCAATAAGATTGCCTTGATTTCACCACACACAGAGAGGAAATCTGGCCCACAGAAGCACCCCCTCAAGATAATCTCTTGGGGAACCAGTGAAGGCCACAAATAAACAATCCTTTTTTGTGTGTGACTCTTGCTGGAAAGGATGCATAGCAAACAGTGATCATTAAAGAAGATGAAAAGGTATTGCTTGACAAAAGGAGTGATGTAAATACGATCATCAGTCTCTGATTCTATCAATTTATATACAAGTGAACAGTTAATACAACCGTCTTCAACCAGCCAACCAAAGCCTTAATATAACTAAAAACAAAATCCAAAATGGTGAATAACAATAAAACATCAAACTCACAAATTTCAGGATCACTCCTAGCAGCAGGTCTTGACGACAGCCACCGAATCTTGCTGACGTCCAGTATCAGTTTAGACTCCCCACCCTTTGATTCCACGCCAGGTTTATATTGCCCAATGACACGAGTCTCGTTGGAGAACACTTGGTGAATGAGAAGGTCACCATGGCGGTCACTGCCATAAAACTGGATCCAACCAGACACACCACTGAAGCTGAGGTTGCTGATAGCGGCTCTAAATGCCCTAAGATGTTCAATATAGGAATGAAGGAATGACTTCATTGTAATGATATAGATACATTAAAGGATGACTTTGTGGAATGATACAGATATATCAAAGGATGACTTCAGTGTAATGAAATAGATACATTAGAGGGTGACTACAGTGTCATGATATAGGTACATCAAAGGATGACTTCAGTGTAATGATATATATATATATATATATATATATATATATATATATATATAATATATATATATATATATATATATATATACACACACACACACACATCAAAGGATGACTTCAGTGTCATGATATGGATACATCAAAGGATGACTTCAGTGTCATGATATGGATACATCAAAGGGTGACTTCAGTGTCATGATATGGATACATCAAAGGGTGACTTCAGTGTCATGATATGGATACATCAAAGGGTGACTTCAGTGTCATGATATGGATACATCAAAGGGTGACTTCAGTGTCATGATATGGATACATCAAAGGATGACTTTAGTGTCATGATATGGATACATCAAAGGGGGACTTCAGTGTCATGATATGGATACATCAAAGGGTGACTTCAGTGTCATGATATGGATACATCAAAGGGGGACTTCAGTGTCATGATATAGATACATCAAAGGATGACTTCAGTGTCATAATATAGATACATCAAAGGGGGACTTCAGTGTCATGATATGGATACATCAAAGGTTGACTTCAGTGTCATGATATGGATACATCAAAGGATGACTTTAGTGTCATGATATGGATACATCAAAGGATGACTTTAGTGTCATGATATGGATACATCAAAGGGGGACTTCAGTGTCATGGTATGGATACATCAAAGGGTGACTTCAGTGTCATGATATGGATACATCAAAGGGTGACTTCAGTGTCATGATATGGATACATCAAAGGGGGACTTCAGTGTCATGATATGGATACATCAAAGGATGACTTCAGTGTCATGATATGGATACATCAAAGGGTGACTTCAGTGTCATGATATAGATACATCAAAGGATGACTTCAGTGTCATGATATGGATACATCAAAGGGTGACTTCAGTGTCATGATATAACTTGCAATAAGACAATAATGTGCAGATAGAAGGACATAAACTACAAACTAGACCTAGAGCTCAACATAAAACATAAGCAGCAGTCACAAACACAGCTAATCTTATGGCAATATCTGTCACAGATGAGTAAACTGTTAGGCCTTCACATCACCATCATCACGTGGCATACACATTCATGTCTCTCCGCAGATCTCAGTCCTGGGTGTTCTGATCTATTCTACAGATGATGTTCCTCCACGCCACACTCTCAGACCTCATCATTTCTCTCAGTCTGTCTCTACTTTCTACAGATGGTATTCCCCCATGCCACTCTCTCAGACCTCATCATTTCTCTCAGTCTGTCTCTACTTTCTACAGATGGTATTCCCCCATGCCACTCTCTCAGACCTCATCATTTCTCTCAGTTTGACTCTTATCTTCTACAGATGATATTCCCCCATGCCACTCTCTCAGACCTCATCATTTCTCTCAGTTTGACTCTTATCTTCTACAGATGATGTTCCTCCATGCCACTCTCTCAGACCTCATCATTTCTCTCAGTCTGTCTCTACTTTCTACAGATGATATTCCTCCATGCCAATCTCTCAGACCTCATCATTTCTCTCAGTCTGTCTCTACTTTCTACAGATGATATTCCTCCATGCCTATCTCTCAGACCTCATAATTTCTCTCAGTCTGTCTTTACTTTCTACAGATGATATTCCCCCATGCCACTCTCTCAGACCTCATCATTTCTCTCAGTTAGACTCTTATCTTCTACAGATGATGTTCCTCCATGCCAATCCCTCAGACCTCATCATTTCTCTCAGTCTGTCTTTACTTTCTACAGATGATATTCCTCCATGCCACTCTCTCAGACCTCATCATTTCTCTTAGTCTGTCTTTTCTTTCTACAGATGATATTCTCCCATGCCAATCTCTCAGACCTCATCATTTCTCTCAATCTGTCTTTACTTTCTACATGCCACACTCTCAGACCTCATAATTTCTCTCAGTCTGTCTTTACTTTCTACAGATGATATTCCTCCATGCCACTCTCTCAGACCTCATCATTTCTCTCAGTCTGTCTCTACTTTCTACAGATGATATTCCTCCATGCCACTCTCTCAGACGTCATCATTTCTCTCAGTCTGTCTCTACTTTCTACAGATGATATTCCTCCATGCCAATTTCTCAGACCTCATCATTTCTCTCAGTCTGTCTCTACTTTCTACAGATGATATTCCTCCATACCAATCTCTCAGACCTCATCATTTCTCTCAGTCTGTCTCTACTTTCTACAGATGATATTCCTCCATACCAATCTCTCAGACCTCATCATTTCTCTCAGTCTGTCTCTACTTTCTACAGATGATATTACTCCATGCCACTCTCTCAGACCTCATAATTTCTCTCAGTCTGTCTCTACTTTCTACAGATGATATTCCTCCATACCACTCTCTCAGACATCATTTCTCTCAGTCTGTCTCTACTTTCTACAGATGATATTCCTCCATGCCACTCTCTCAGACCTCATCATTTCTCTTAGTCTCTCTACTTTCTATAGATGATATTCCTCCATGCCACTCTCTCAGACCTCATCATTTCTCTCAGTCTCTCTACTTTCTACAGATGATATTCCTCCATGCCAATTTCTCAGACCTCATCATTTCTCTCAGTCTGTCTTTACTTTCTACAGATGATATTCCTCCATGCCACTCTCTAAGACCTCATCATTTCTCTCAGTCTGTCTTTACTTTCTACAGATGGTATTCCTCCATGCCACTCTCTCAGACCTCATCATTACTCTCAGTTTGACTCTTATCTTCTACAGATGGTATTCCCCCATGCCACTCTCTCAGACCTCATCATTTCTCTCAGTTTGACTCTTATCTTCTACAGATGATATTCCCCCATGCCAGTCTCTCAAACCTCATCATTTCTCTCAGTTTGACTCTTATCTTCTTTAGATGATGTTCCTCTATGCCACTCTCTCAGACCTCATCATTTCTCTCAGTCTGTCTCTACTTTCTACAGATGATATTCCTCCATGCCAATCTCTCAGACCTCATCATTTCACTCAGTCTGTCTTTACTTTCTACAGATGATATTATTGATATTCCTCCATGCCAATCTATCAGACCTCATCATTTCTCTCAGTCTGTCTTTACTTTCTACAGATGATATTATTGATATTCCTCCATGCCACTCTCTCAGACCTCATCATTTCTTTTAGTCTGTCTTTACTTTCTACAGATGATATTCCCCCATGCCACTCTCTCAGACCTCATCATTTCTCTCAGTCTGTCTTTACTTTCTACAGATGATATTCCTCCATGCCACTCTCTCAGACCTCATCATTTCTCTCAGTCTGTCTCTACTTTCTACAGATGATACTCGCCAATGCCACTCTCTCAGACCTCATCATTTCTCTCAGTCTGTCTCTACTTTCTACAGATGATATTCCTCCATGCCAATCTCTCAGACCTCATCATTTCTCTCAGTCTGTCTCAACTTTCTACAGATGATATTCCTTCATACCAATCTCTCAGACCTCATCATTTCTCTCAGTCTGTCTCTACTTTCTACAGATGATGTTCCTCCATACCAATCTCTCAGACCTCATCATTTCTCTCAGTCTGTCTCTACTTTCTACAGATGATATTCCTCCATACCAATCTCTCAGACCTCATCATTTCTCTCAGTCTGTCTCTAGTTTCTACAGATGATATTACTCCATGCCACTCTCTCAGACCTCATAATTTCTCTCAGTCTGTCTCTACTTTCTACAGATGATATTCCTCCATACCACTCTCTCAGATATCATTTCTCTCAGTCTGTCTCTACTTTCTATAGATGATATTCCTCCATGCCAATCTCTCAGACCTCATCATTTCTCTCAGTCTTTCTCTACTTTCTACAGATGATATTCCTCCATGCCACTCTCTCAGACCTCATCATTTCTCTCAGTCTGTCTCTACTTTCTACAGATGATATTCCTCCATGCCAATCTCTCAGACCTCATCATTTCTCTCAGTCTGTCTCTACTTTCTACAGATGATATTCCTCCATGCCACTCTCTCAGACTTCATCATTTCTCTCAGTCTGATCTACTTTCTACAGATGATATTCCTCCATACCACCCTCTCAGACATCATTTCTCTCAGTCTGTCTCTACTTTCTACAGATGATATTCCTCCATGCCACTCTCTCAGACCTCATCATTTCTCTCAGTCTGTCTTTACTTTCTACAGATGATATTCCCCCATGCCACTCTCTCAGACCTCATCATTACTCTCAATTTGACTCTTATCTTCTACAGATGGTATTCCCCCATGCCACTCTCTCAGACCTCATCATTACTCTCAATTTGACTCTTATCTTCTACAGATGGTATTCCCCCATGCCACTCTCTCAGACCTCATCATTTCTCTCAGTTTGGCTCTTATCTTCTACAGATGATATTCCTCCATGCCACTCTCTCAGACCTCATCATTTCTCTCAGTTTGACTCTTATCTTCTACAGATGATGTTCCTCCATGCCACTCTCTCAGACCTCATCATTTCTCTCAGTCTGTCTCTACTTTCTACAGATGATATTCCTCCATGCCTATCTCTCAGACCTCATCATTTCTCTCAGTCTGTCTCTACTTTCTACAGATGATATTCCTCCATGCCACTCTCTCAGACCTCATCATTTCTCTCAGTCTGTCTTTACTTTCTACAGATGATACTCCCCAATGCCACTCTCTCAGACCTCATCATTTCTCTCAGTCTGTCTCTACTTTCTACAGATGATATTCCTCCATGCCACTCTCTCAGACTTCATCATTTCTCTCAGTCTGTCTTTACTTTCTACAGATGATATTCCCCCATGCCACTCTCTCTGACCTCATCATTTCTCTCAGTCTGTCTTTACTTTCTACAGATGGTATTCCTCCATGCCACTCTCTCAGACCTCATCATTTCTCTCAGTCTGTCTCTACTTTTTACAGATGATGTTCCTCCATGCCACTCTCTCAGACCTCATCATTTCTTTCAGTCTGTCTCTAGTTTCTACAGATGATATTCCTCCATGCCACTCTCTCAGACCTCATCATTTTTCTCAGTCTGTCTCTACTTTCTACAGATGATATTCCCCATGCCACTCTCTCAGACCTCATTATTTCTCTCAGTCTGTCTCTACTTTCTACAGATGATATTCCTCCATACCAATCTCTCAGACCTCATCATTTCTCTCAGTCTGTCTCTACTTTCTACAGATGATATTCCCCATGCCACTCTCTCAGACCTCATTATTTCTCTCAGTCTGTCTCTACTTTCTACAGATGATATTCCTCCATACCAATCTCTCAGACCTCATCATTTCTCTCAGTCTGTCTCTACTTTCTACAGATGATATTCCCCCATGCCACTCTCTCAGACCTCAAGCATCATTTTTCTCAATCTGTCTCTGCCCTTTGTCTTCTGCTGATCTTTCCAGTCATCATTATGTTCTTGAATGGTTCCGATCTCATTATATGAATAAAGAACATTAATCCCATAGAACATTTTAGTTGAAAAATCCCACCAATCATGAATACTTCTACAAAGGCCTTGACATGAGTTAGTTGAGGGCTTATGCTCCACTGGGAACAGATGAAAGGTAGGAGAAGACAGAAGTACCATAATATACAATCAGATATGACAAGGTAAACTCAGAGAAAATAAAACAAAGTAAGGTAAGACATACAGATTCAGGAAAATACTGCTTTCATTGGTGCACTAAATAATTTAAAATGTGGAATCAGAGCAGATGGACCAGGAGGTCAAAGATTCAATTCACAGCTGGGCGAATTCAGATGTTTCAAAACTAACCAGGGCTCCTAGGCTGACCCGACCTACAATTGGGTAGTAAGAATGTCTGGGCAAGTAAAAGCAGCTGGCGTGTTACTGACCTCACCAAACACAGAGTGCCCATTGGTCTACACCAGTGGTTCTCCACCAGTGGGGAAACTAGGGTTTCCAGGGGGGGAATTAAGATTATTTCAAGATCGCATTAATACAATAACCAGTTACTTGATATTGTTTTTCCCTCTAAACTTTACAGTTCTGTACTTCTCGCCCTTATGAAATTCGTTTTATAACGTAAGTAGACCTGCAAATCACATTTTATGTAGATGTCTAGACTTGTTCTAGTGTGTGTTATTAAATTTAGCTTCCATTTTTATGTATACTGTGTGTGTGTGGGGGGGGGGGGGGATTTATACTGAGGAAATTCGATAAGGGGAGGGGAATGACATTCTGAACATATGGTAAAGAGGGGCATGGGCCAAAAAAGGTTGAGAACCACTGGTCTACACCAATATTGATCTAGAACTGTTTGCCCGACGCGCCTTAATACATGAAAAGGGTCCTTGACTTTTGAACTTGAGTAAGGTCAGACATACAGATTGAGGAAAATATTGCTTCCACAGATGCCTTATATAATTATAGATGTGGAATGAGATCAGTTCGAATTATTTCTGGCCCAATTTGTTTGGGAGTATTTATAAGTATGTGGATTTTTTTTTTTTGCACTCGCTCACTTTGACTTCAAGCATAGTCCATACACACTGTTTATAGTAGTGATGGACTGAATTCTGCGTGTGGATTAGCTTTCCCTATTAACAGTGTCCCTCGCCATCAGGCTAACCCACTCCGACTTCAGAGGTAGGGGGAAGGATGTGGATTCATGTGAGAAATGTAGATTGAGGAATATGAAAGTAATAAAATGTCCAATACATGAAACATATATCCCATAATACCCTCATGCAGACAAACAAGTGCCAAATCAACCAAAGTCTCCCTACCTTGCGGTTGCCTCTGAATTGATGGTTTCCAAAGCACCTTGGTTCTGTCGCAGCAGGGAATCCAAGCCTTTAGCGTACACCCACACAGCATCATACACAAAACTGGCAAAGTTGCTCTCATCCACAAACTGGGAATACAACATTAGAAGACATAAATGGTCTGGAGGTTTAGCACACTTCTTCACTGTTTTCAACTAGATCGTGTTAAAGGATAGCAAGGTGCAGTGGTGGCTTACAGCTTGCTTACTACCACAATGGTTTGCCTTCCATTGCCAGTAATAACAGGATTCTTTATTTCTAGCAGCTGTATGGCTCTGCAGGTGGCTGAGAGATTTTTTTTTTTGCACTTGCTCAGTTTGAACTCATGCATAGTCCATACAAACTACTTCTAGTAGTGCTGGACTGAGTTTTGCGTGTGGATTAGCTTTCCCTATTACCCATGTCTCTCGCCATCAGGTGAACCCACTCCGACTTCAGAGGTACTTGTAATTTACGTCTCCAAGTTAAGGACAAGAAGTTGAAGTGAACCCGTTACCTCGGCATCAGCACACCGGATGTTTAAGAACATTTTCTTATCAATTCAGCCATGCTGACCTCCTGCTGAGAGATTTAACATGGTTAAACTTTCTCTTCTGACTGCGGCATATTGTATTAATTCCACACGCCGGTCATCTGGATTGAAAAATTGACCTCGAGTGACAGGATAGGAGTATCTCCTATCAAATGAAAGAAGTAAGAAGCCTCCTTCCCTCTGCTAGCCTATGGGATACCCTTGGGCAAGGTGGAGTACCCGTTTAGCCCCCCGATCAGGGTCACATGAAACCATAGGTGCTTGTGGTGGGTGGAGAGGAGAGCAGTTGATGGTTGTTGGTTACAATCTCAAGTTTCATGACGATCTCTTTACAGAGACAATGGCTACAGTCACTGACAAGTATGGTCCCTGCCAAGAAGGAAAGAATTGGCAAACTACCTTCTTTAAAGATGCCTCGCATATTGTGTTTGTACAAAATATATTACAAGTGAACGATGTTAATAGGAGTTAAAGAACTGCCTTATCCGGTAGAGAACACCATGTGCTACCTGAATGTCATCCAACGACTGTATGCAAATCAAGTTGACTTCTGGTTCAGAAAGAAATAGCAGTTACTGAAAGTAAAATTGTCTCGTAAATCACAAACAGCCAATCAGGGCTCTGAGTGAAGCAACATCCTGTAAAGAACATGCACATTTGTTTGGTACGGCTCAGAGGTTGATCCAAGATAACAGAATGTATGAGAGTCTAAGACTTAACACCCTACATGCAGCATCTGTCATGTTAGTTAGTGACGTCCTTTACAAGATGTTGCAGTCAACCCCAGCATTTACTGGCCGTTTGTGATTTTCTTGGCAATTTTACATTCAGTAGTTTGCCTTTGCTTTCTGAACAGCTGACACTCACACCTTTGTGAAAACCAACGCAAAGCAATCTGCTTCCAAATTGCCTGCCACTGAGGCAGGTATGTGGGTGGATTGTGACACCCGGTATGTGGGGATTGTGAATCCTGGTATGTGGGAATTATGAAAGCAGGTATGTGGGGATTATGAAAGCAGTTATGTGAGGGTTGTGAAACCCGGAATGTGAGGATTGTGAAAGCAAGTATGTGGGGATTGTGAAATTCAGAATGTGGGGATTGTGAAACCCGGAATGTGGGGATTGTGAAAGCAGGTTTGTGGGGATTATGAAACCCGGAATGTGGGGATTGTGAAAACAGGTATGTGGGGATTGTGAAACCCGGAATGTGAGGATTGTGAAAGCATATATGTGGGTATTGTGAAACTCAGAATTTGGGGATTGTGAAAGCAGGTATGTGGGGATTGTGAAAGCAGGTATGTGGGGATTGTGAAAGCAGGTATGTGGGGATTGTGAAACCCGGTATGTTGGGATTGTAAAACCAGATATGTGGGGATTGTGAAACCCGGTATGTTGGGATTGTAAAACCAGGTATGTGGGATTGTGACAGCAGGTATGTGGGGATTGTGAAAGCAGGTATGTGGGGACTGTGAAATCCGGTATGTGGGGATTGTAAAACAGCGTTCACTACCCCTAAGCAACAGATACTGACTAGCATCTGCCAAGGGACTATAACAATAGAAGTTATGATGCATGCTGCACACTTTTAATGCCCTGGGTATTTGGAAATTGTAAACAGTAGGCTATTTGTACCACTTATGATCAAGTAGCAGATCTCTTGCAGATCATCGCTCTTATCATGGAGTGGCAAAAAACATTCTTAATCTTTTGCCAGTTCCCTTCACCATCATTATCATCAAGTGCCCTGCCAGCTGGCGTAGGCGTTCATGGCTCTCCACAGATCTCGGTCTTTGGTGTTCTGGATCAACTCTGCTGATGATATTCCTCCATGCCACCACCTCAATCCATCCAGCATCATTTCTCTTGGTCTGCCTCTGCCTCTCTTCCCCTCAATCTTTCCCTTTCCAGTTCCCTTGCCTCATGCATTGTCATGCCCAAGGTGTCCTCAATGTCCTGTGTCCCAGTAGTTTCCAAGCTTTTCAAGCAGAGGGCCATATCTACTGTTTTTGGTAGTTAAGCGGGCCACATTATAAAATTATAAAAGTCGTGCAATATCATACCTACCTTTCTTAACTTTCGTCAATAAAATTCTAAAACTTTCAAGACAGTCAGTGTCTTCATAACGTTTTGTTGCGAACGGAACCGGCGCATTCGATAATATCTGAGCATAACAACCATGAGCAGAGTAAATTATCGCACGCTGACGGGGCGCTCTGAGTGCATTTTTGAAATTATCCAAATATATTTATTATATTAAATAACGAGGCCTCGCGTGCCACTATCTGGCAGCTGGCGGGCCGTGGTTTGGGAACCACTGCTGTGTCCATATTCAAGCTTGTTGACCCCTGCCTCTTTCGCCAGGAATCATGCCAGCCATCACTGTTCTCTCCAAGCCACTATGACATTAAGCATGGCCAGAGTATTTCAGTTTCTGAAACAGGATGCTGTTTGTAAGTAAGCCAGTTTTCTTTCCATGTTCAGCTCTAGCAACATGTCAGCATTCTTCTTTTTCTTGGTCCATGGTATCTTTTTCTGTAACATTACTTCTTCTTCTGCGTGCATCCAGAATGTTGTTTCGGATGTAATTGTGTTGTGTCTGTTTACAGCAGAGCTGCGATATTTGCACAATTCTGCCGACACATCCGACTTCTTCAGGCGTTTGTTGACTGGGTTAATCTTCTCGGTTCTGTAACATTTGAGTTCTCAACACCAGATTTTCTTTTGTAGTGCTTGCAGACTGGCCCGTGGCTCATACCCACATGTTGCCACAGGGAAGATGTGTGTTCACTGAAATGTCACTGTACTTTATTTGTTGGTGTTGTACATGACAGGTGCAGTGGGCATTAGAGTTATGAGAAGATGGTGGCATTTCTGACATCACAGGTGCAGTGGGCATTAGAGTTATGAGAAGATGGTGGCATTTCTGACATCACAGGTGCAGTGGGCATTACATTTATGAGAGGATGGTGGCATTTCTGACATCACAGGTGCAGTGGGCATTACATTTATGAGAGGATGGTGGCATTTCTGACATCACAAGTGCAGTGGGCATTACATTTATGAGAGGATGGTGGCATTTCTGACATCACAGGTGCAGTGGGCATTAGAGTTATGAGAGGATGGTGGCATTTCTGACATCACAGGTGCAGTGGGCATTAGAGTTGAGAGGATGGTGGCATTTCTGACGTCACAGGTGCAGTGGGTATTACAGTTATGAGAAGATGGTGACATTTCTGACATCACAGGTGCAGTGGGCATTACATTTATGAGAGGATGGTGGCATTTCTGAATCTCTCAGGTACTTTTAGGGGACTTTATGTCACTGTGGTGAAGGGGTTACAGACACAATTTGTAATCCTGCGTACAATGTTTGAAACACAGTTGCAGGCGATTTGGCTGCAGACTGCTTTGCATTGGTTTTCATACAATGTTATTAATGCTGGTCGTTCAGAAAGATATGGCAAACTACTAAATGTAAACTTGCCAAGAAACCACACACAGCTAAAAATGTTGGGCTTGACTGCTATGTTCTATACAGGATATGAAACTAACTTTTTATGTTACTAGACTGGCGAAATTTGAGAATGTGAAAACTGTAGCTACAATTGAATATTTATAATATGTATGAAAGAGGCTGGGCAAATCTGATCCTAAGAAAATGTGTTGGTAAAGGCTGATTCAGCTGGACTAAAATGCTGACTTCTGGTCCTTGACTTGGGCCATAAATTACAAGTACTTCAGAAGTCAAAGTGGGTTCACCTGATGGCGAGGGACACTGGTAATAGGGAAAACTAATCCACACACCAAAATCAGTCCAGTGCACTAGGAGTAGCAGCATGTGCATGAACTGTTTGAGTTCAAAGCGAGCGGCCACGAAAATATATGTTTTGAAGTTGGATAACCCAGATGGAAGGTGCAAATAAAACAGCTTTACTGGAAGAGGAGAAAAAACAGAATAAATACAACCTGATTACTTAGTGAATGAGGTAAGATAACAACAGAAGAAGTAGAATGATTACTTATTGAATGAGGTAAGACAACAACAGAAGAAGAACTGATTACTTAGTGGATGAGGTAAGTCATAACACTTACTGCAGCACCACATCTTCTGGCGTACAGCTCTGTGTACTCCCTCACAGTTATCCCACCTGCCACAACAGTGTCTGGCGGCCCAGCAAAGGCCTTCAGCAACACAAAGTGGCCCTCGGCTGCATACTCCACCTGGGCCGTAGTACAAGGTACATTCTCTCGCTGGGTGTGTCCTTCTTGGAGATTCGGCTCGTTGTTATAGTAGTCAACATCGAACCAGTCTTTAGGATACCAGGAAGGCAGAAACCAAACATAGCCTTCATGTGCAGTCATTCTCTGAAACCAGATATGTCAAATGTAAAGTAAATCAGACATGAATCTTTAATTGAATGCTAAAAGTTAGTTGCATATCCTTTACATGATGATGCAGTCAACTCCAGCATTTTTATGCTGTTTGGGATTTCTTGGCAAGTTTCCGTTCAGTAATTAATCATTACTTTCTGAGTGACCAGCACTCATACCATTGTATGAAAACCAACGCAGAACAGTCTGCTGCCTAATCGCTCAGCAGCTGTCTTTCGAGTGTGGTATGCTGGATTATTCATTGCGTTCATAACCCCTTCGCCACAGAACCGGAATGGTAAAATTTCAGTTAGTTGCATATCCTTTACAGGATGTAGCAGTCAACCCCAGCATGTATTGGCTGTTTGTGAATTCTTGACAAGTTTACATTCAGTAGTTTGCCATTGCTTTCTGGACAATCGACACTCATAACATTGTATGAAAACCAACGCAAGGTGATCTGCTTCCAAATAAGCCACAGCTGTGTATGCTCAGTATGCGGGATTACAAATTGTATTCATGACCCCTTCACCATAGAGCAGGCGAATGGTAAAAGACCAAGCTAATGGCTAGATTATGACAAGGCTGATATGGTGAAGGTTCTCTAGGATCGAGTGGACAGTACAGGAAAACAGAGGATCCACACTTGGAAAGGCTGATTCACTGAGGGTGATGAGAGGGTCTGGAAGACACTCAACGTATAGTAAAAAAACACAGGCAGACATTCAATCAGGCGCCACTGGTACCATCATGGGAACTCTCCACTATTGAAGGAGGAGAGAGTACATATGAGGATGTCCTGGGTGCAAGGGTGTTGCTTTTTGATGTCATATTTCATAATGAGGTCAAGGTAGCCCCAAGGTATATCCTGCCATTAAAGTGTGAAGCATTAAGTCTTCACAGATTGTTAACCATGGCATAATCCAGCATTCCACACATGAAATCAGATGCAAGATAAATACACTTGCTGAGAGGTCCCAACAACTAGGTCTAGAAATTCATAGGGAAAGATAAAGATAATCTTCTTCCTTCCTCTCTTGAGGGAAATGTGTCACATCCAGTTATACACCTCAAAGGGAAAGATAAAGATAATCTTCTTCCTTCCTCTCTTGAGGGAAATGTGTCACATCCAGTTATACACCTCAAAGAGAAAGATAAAGATAATCTTCTTCCTTCCTCTCTTGAGGGAAATGTGTCACATCCAGTTATACACCTCAAATGGAAAGATAAAGATAACCTTCTTCCTTCCTCTCTTGAGTGAAATGTGTCACATCCAGTTATACACCTCAAATGGAAAGATAAAGATAATCTTCTTCCTTCCTCTCTTGAGGGAAATGTGTCACATCCAGTTATACACCTCAAATGGAAAGATAAAGATAATCTTCTTCCTTCCTCTCTTGAGGGAAATGTGTCACATCCAGTTATACACCTCAAATGGAAAGATAAAGATAACCTTCTTCCTTCCTCTCTTGAGTGAAATGTGTCACATCCAGTTATACACCTCAAATGGAAAGATAAAGATAATCTTCTTCCTTCCTCTCTTGAGGGAAATGTGTCACATCCAGTTATACACCTCAAAGAGAAAGATAAAGATAATCTTCTTCCTTCCTCTCTTGAGGGAAATGTGTCACATCCAGTATACACCTCAAATGGAAAGATAAAGATAACCTTCTTCCTTCCTCTCTTGAGTGAAATGTGTCACATCCAGTTATACACCTCAAATGGAAAGATAAAGATAATCTTCTTCCTTCCTCTCTTGAGGGAAATGTGTCACATCCAGTTATACACCTCAAATGGAAGATAAAGATAATCTTCTTCCTTCCTCTCTTGAGGGAAATGTGTCACATCCAGTTATACACCTCAAATGGAAAGATAAAGATAACCTTCTTCCTTCCTCTCTTGAGTGAAATGTGTCACATCCAGTTATACACCTCAAATGGAAAGATAAAGATAATCTTCTTCCTTCCTCTCTTGAGGGAAATGTGTCACATCCAGTTATACACCTCAAAGGGAAAGATAAAGATAATCTTCTTCCTTCCTCTCTTGAGGGAAATGTGTCACATCCAGTTATACACCTCAAAGGGAAAGATAAAGATAATCTTCTTCCTTCCTCTCTTGAGGGAAATGTGTCACATCCAGTTATACACCTCAAAGGGAAAGATAAAGATAATCTTCTTCCTTCCTCTCTTGAGGGAAATGTGTCACATCCAGTTATACACCTCAAAGGAAAGATAAAGATAATCTTCTTCCTTCCTCTCTTGAGGGAAATGTGTCACATCCAGTTATACACCTCAAAGGGAAAGATAAAGATAATCTTCTTCCTTCCTCTCTTGAGGGAAATGTGTCACATCCAGTTATACACCTCAAATGGAAAGTTAAAGATAATCTTCTTCCTTCCTCTCTTGAGGGAAATGTGTCACATCCAGTTATACACCTCAAAGGGAAAGATAAAGATAATCTTCTTCCTTCCTCTCTTGAGGGAAATGTGTCACATCCGTTATACACCTCAAAGGAAAGATAAAGATAATCTTCTTCCTTCCTCTCTTGAGGGAAATGTGTCACATCCAGTTATACACCTCAAATGGAAAGATAAAGATAATCTTCTTCCTTCCTCTCTTGAGGGAAATGTGTCACATCCAGTTATACACCTCAAATGGAAAGATAAAGATAATCTTCTTCCTTCCTCTCTGAGGGAAATGTGTCACATCCAGTTATACACCTCAAAGGGAAAGATAAAGATAATCTTCTTCCTTCCTCTCTGAGGGAAATGTGTCACATCCAGTTATACACCTCAAAGGAAAGATAAAGATAATCTTCTTCCTTCCTCTCTTGAGGGAAAATGTGTCACATCCAGTTATACACCTCAAATGGAAAGATAAAGATAACTTCTTCCTTCCTCTCTTGAGGGAAATGTGTCACATCCAGTTATACACCTCAAATGGAAAGATAAAGATAACCTTCTTCCTTCCTCTCTGGGGAAATGGTCACATCCAGTTATACACCTCAAATGGAAAGATAAAGATAATCTTCTTCCTTCCTCTCTTGAGGGAAATGTGTCACATCCAGTTATACACCTCAAAGGGAAAGATAAAGATAATCTTCTTCCTTCCTCTCTTGAGGGAAATGTGTCACATCCAGTTATACACCTCAAAGGGAAAGATAAAGATAATCTTCTTCCTTCCTCTCTTGAGGGAAATGTGTCACATCCAGTTATACACCTCAAATGGAAAGATAAAGATAATCTTCTTCCTTCCTCTCTTGAGGGAAATGTGTCACATCCAGTTATACACCTCAAAGGGAAAGATAAAGATAATCTTCTTCCTTCCTCTCTTGAGGGAAATGTGTCACATCCAGTTATACACCTCAAAGGGGAAAGATAAAGATAATCTTCTTCCTCCTCTCTTGAGGGAAAGGGGTCACATCCAGTTATACCCCTCAAAGGGAAAGATAAAGATAATCTTCTTCCTTCCTCTCCTTGAGGGAAATGTGTCACATCCAGTATACACCTCAAAGGGAAAGATAAGATAATCTTCTTCCCTTCCTCCTCTTGAGGGAAATGTGTCACATCCAGTTATACACCTCAAATGGAAAGATAAAGATAATCTTCTTCCTTCCTCTCTTGAGGGAAAATGTGTCACATCCAGTTATACACCTCAAAGAGAAAGATAAAGATAATCTTCTTCCTTCCTCTCTTGAGGGAAATGTGTCACATCCAGTTATACACCTCAAATGGAAAGATAAAGATAATCTTCTTCCTTCCTCTCTTGAGGGAAATGTGTCACATCCAGTTATACACCTCAAATGGAAAGATAAAGATAATCTTCTTCCTTCCTCTCTTGAGGGAAATGTGTCACATCCAGTTATACACCTCAAAGGGAAAGATAAAGATAATCTTCTTCCTTCCTCTCCTGAGGGAAATGTGTCACATCCAGTTATTACACCTCAAATGGAAAGATAAAGATAACTCTTCTTCCTTCCTCTCTTGAGGGAAATGTGTCACATCCAGTATACACCTCAAATGGAAAGATAAAGATAATCTTCTTCCTTCCTCTCTTGAGGGAAATGTGTCACATCCAGTTATACACCTCAAATGGAAAGATAAAGATAATCTTCTTCCTTCCTCTCTTGAGGGAATGTTGTCACATCCAGTTATACACCTCAAAGGGAAAGATAAAGATAATCTTCTTCCTCCTCTCTTGAGGGAAATGTGTCACATCCAGTTATACACCTCAAAGGTCAGCAGGTTCAACTTCTGCACACATTAGTGTCAGGTCTGCTTACTCTAGACAGACTCCATCGAAAGTTAAGGGCTGTATCTACCCATGGGTAGGTTGTCTTTCCTAACAAGTCTGCCAGTACAGTAACCTTAAAACCTACTCTTTGGTGATTTCCAACTGCTGTGGGATTTTTAATGTGCACAACTTACACAAGAACCTCCTCTAGTTTTTCATGTATACAGATAATAAGAACAAACAAACAAATGATAACCTGATCTCCTTTGGTGAAACCTCACTTAAAGAGGCGGAATCATACATAATTAGGTTGCAATATAGACAAGTATGGTGAAACAGGTAGGGATATTAATTTAAGAAAACAAAAAGCAAAAGGAGCTTTTATATCACCAAGAAATTTGTGGCACTCAAAGGAAATTAAACTTAGCACGAAACTGAGAATTGTTACCTCTAACATTAAATCAGAAGTACTGTTTAGATCACAAACATGGGAAGATGACTAAACAAATTACTAGTAAACTACAAACATTCATTAATTGGTACCTGCACAGAACAGAAGGACAAAAATGGTATGGCAGGATCACCAACGTGGAGCTCATGGACAGAACTAAACAAATGCCAGTGAATCAGGAGGTGACGAAAAGACGCTGGCACTGGGAAGAACACACTGAGGAAACCTGGCAATGGTACAACTAGAAACTCTGTTGTCTATAACCCACAGGGGCAACAAAACAGATGGAGACATAAAAGCATGGAGAAGAGAATTACAGGCAGAGATGGGGAGGACATGGAGGAGCTGGGTTGGTTGGACTGCTCCAATGGTAGGTCAAGGGCAGTAGAAGAAGAGGAATACAAACAGAAACACAGCTCCATGTTGAGAGATGTGGGTGGGAAGGGTGGGGGAGATCAAGAGCAGTAGAAGGAGACGATTGCAGAGACACAGCTCCATGTTGAGAGATGTGCCTAGGGAAGGGTGGGGGGGGGCGTTCAAGGGGTAAGCACAGAAGAGACAAACAATACATGCAAGTGGACAACATCAAGCGATGGACGGGGAAACAGCCTGAGTACACCGTGATAATGTAAAACTGAAAAGGCAGAGATAAAACTAGATGTTAATGAGGTCAACGCCACAAAATATAATAACACTCTTTGACAATAAAGTCTAAACCCTGAATATTAGTAGAACAGAAACAATGGTTATATTAATTAAAAAGATAACACCAAAATGTGATATTACAACAGAAGGGAAAATACTTAAACGAGTCAATAAACTGAAATATCTAGGGGCAAATTTTAAAATCAGAAAAAAAGTGGTTTTGACAGAAAAAATGACAGATGAAAGTTCACTTAAC
>JACEFZ010012560.1:0-13074 GCA_014155875.1 Cepaea nemoralis
TTTAAAATCCTTCACAGTTTTTGGAAAAAGTCAGCTGTCTCAATACTCAAGAGCAATAACAGCACAGAACTAACTGACCTAAGAGCAGCACTCCATGGTCTATGCCAGAAATCCAAAAAAGTTGTAATACAGTGGATCCCATCACATTGCAGTATACCTGGAAACGAAGAGGCTGACAGACTGGCAAAAGAGGGCGGACGACTACCACAGCCTGACATAGACATAACCTATAATGAGGCAAAGAGGTTGATAAAAAGCACTTATAGAACCAAATGGGAATCTGAGCATCCAGGCCATCAGAAGAATGATGCATATTACAAACTCGACCGAAGAGAACAAGTAGCAATCTTCAGACTCCGCACAGGACATAACAGGCTGAAATACCACTTGTTCAATAAACTAAAGATAGGAGATACCGATGAATGTAATTGTAGAACTGGAAAAATGACAGCAAAACATTTGCTGCAGGATTGCCCAACGTATGCAGAACAGAGAAAGATATTTTGGCCCACAACTGCTTCATTTGAGGACAAGCTCTATGGAGATATCAACAAGCTCAAGTTGACCGCAGCTTACTTTAACTACATACAGGTTGACATTTAAAGGTGCATGAAGACCCAGAGGCATGAAATGGAATATTGCTTGGATAGCAAATCCATTATGTGGAAAGTCCAAATCGAAAGCTCGCTGTGTGGGCTTCATAAAAGGTGGAAAAGTGTCCTAGTGGCACGAAATGGAATATTGCTTGGATAGCAAATCCATTACGTGGAAAGTCCGAATCAAAAGCCCATTGTGTGGGCTTCATAAAAAGGTGGAAAAGTGTCCTAGTGGCATGAAATGGAATATTGCTTGGATAGCAAATCCATTACGTGGAAAGTCCGTATCTAAAGCCCACTGTGTGGACTTCATAAAAGGTGGAAAAGTGTCCTAGTGGCACGAAATGGAATATTGCTTGGATAGCAAATCCATTACATGGAAAGTCCGAATCGAAAGCTCACTGTGTGGATGTCATCTGCAGACTGCATACTTCTGGTTTCCGGAAGAACAGCCTATGGTGAACGGAAGGCCCAATATACGGAAGTGAGGCTAAGCAGCCATGTGCAGGACGTGACGATTCCTTGGGTGAGCCCAGTACCAGAGCGCTATGTATCGGCTCTGCAATTATGGAAGCCTCCTTGGATGGCGGGGAATGCCCATGGTCTGCCCCTGCCTTCCCTTGAGGGCTGACCAGGATCTTTGGCTGTTCTATATGGACCAGCTGGGATGGGGGATAACACCACAACAGTGAGAGTCAAACGTCCTAAGAAACCCCCGGGAAGGTTAACCCGGTCAACAAATGCCCGCAGAAGTCGGATGTGTCGGCCTAACGGCGCAAGAACGCAGCTCTGCTGTAAACGGGCACAACGCAATCACATCCGAAAAAAAACTCCGGATGAACGAAGAAGAAGAAGAATAACACGGCACACGGGTGTAACCCATAAGTGGTCCGTTCTCCTCCTTCCTGAAACCTGAGTCTGGAGAAACTCAGCTTAGTGCACGAACCCCGTAGTACCGGCGAGGATCCTTAAATACTTCGGGTAGATTTTTAACTCGAAATTTTGCCCTGGCAGTGACTTTAGGCTACTCTTTTTCGATTTTCAACTGCCAAGGGATTTTTTACGTGCGCCACAATAGACACGGGCGTCCGATGTCACTACCCAGAGACCAGGGGAAATTTTATTACTAGAAGTCCACATGAAAAAAATCCCGGTCCTTGAACCCGGGACCTCCAGCACTCGAGGCGGGCACCATACCTCGAGACCACGCATCTCCCATGTCTACACTGTCCTGTTCTGGGACTGATACGAGTAATTCTTGTCTGTATGTTTCCGCCAAGTTCTTTATGCTGTCAACTCTCCATCATATAAATCAAGGTTTTCTCTCATAACACCGATATTCCGTTTAGTGCACGATATGTAGTGAACGTTTGAACAGGGTCACCTGTTTAGTAACGATTCTCGTTCGGCGGACGTTTGAACCTGTCATTCGAGTGTAGATCAGAAAGGTTTGCACCACAATTATTATCTCTTGAAACGTAATAACATACAAATGAAATTTAGTCAACAATGTTCATGCACATGTGCAGCAAACATTTTTACTTCCCATACATAATCCCCATAAAATTTAACGGCTTCACGCCATCTTGAAACAAGAGCATGCATCCCAGGTCTGTACCACAATTTGCTCTATTCTCGTATCCATTTCTTCACTGCATCAGTCACTTCATAAATGCCTTCAAACTTTGTCCCTCGGATAGCATTCTTAAGGGGACCGAAAAGACGAATGTGTCAGGTTTGGACTATAATGTGGATGGGGCAGTACATATTCCACCACATTTTGTCGTTTGCAAACTTGTGTGAGGACGTACGTTGTCATGTAGGAGAAGCAGTTGCTTTCGATTCTTGAAAGGCCTAACCCTGCAGTAACACCGATTTAGTTCTGTGAGTGTATATTGCAAAAGTGCCATAAACTACACACAATCGTTTGAGAATGTTAACAAAAGTTTCTTTCTCTGCGATCAAAAATTCTATAATAATCATCTGCTTGTAACGGACGTCATCAATATCTGCCATTTCAACGGTTTTGTGTTGCGGTTAGAAGTGGTTTACGTAGGTTCAATTTGATATACAGCTTCAAGAGATTACAAACTTAAACTGGTGCTAATTTAATGCGTCTATCTTTATTATTAGCTGAGATAATAATTGTGATGCATAACTTTCTGACCTACCCTCGCATATTAGGTGTCACAATTGGCGGGCATTTGTCAAGTTAGCAGAGCATACCTTCGATGGCATCATTTACCCATGTTTTGGAGGGTGCGGTCATGAGTGTCCGAGTAATTTCTAGTCACTTCTACAACAGATCCTGCTCTAGGGGTCATCAACTCTGCCAGTTCTGTTTAGGCTAATAATGGCCAGTTAATCGTGGTGTTTAGTTTAGTCGACGGATCAACATCACGGCACTAGTTTAGTCGACGGATCAACATCACGGCACTAGTTTAGTCGACGGATCAACATCACGGCACACAGATGTAACCCATAAGTGCTCCATTCTACTCCTAACTCAAACCTGAGTCCGGAGAATCTTAGCTCAGTGCACGAACTCCGTAGCACCGGCGAGGATCCTGACATATTTGGGTAGATTTTAAACTCGAAATTTTGCCCGGGCAGCGCTATAAGGCTACTCTTTCTCGATTTCCAACTGCCAAGGGATGTTTTTACGTGCGCAGTAATGCACACGGGCGTCCGATCTCACTACCCAGAGACCAGGGGACATTTTGTTGCTAGAAGTCCACGTGAAAAAAATCCCGGCCCTCACCGGGGCTTGAACCCAGGACCTCCAGCACTCGAGGCGGACACCATACCCCGAGTCCACTCAGACCCATCGTGGTGTACAACAAGAAAGTCAGAAGACTCGCAGGGGTTCAGTAAAACCAACACAGAACTCGCCGGCGCGCGCGGTGTGGTACAGGCTATCCCTTTATACACATCAATATGTCCTTATGTGATTAAACACCATGGGATGATTAACGTCGTTAGTGACTTTCCGTTTCTGCCATGGGCTTATACACAGTTGTTTCCCACAAGCGACCCCCTTTAATTTGATATGTAATACAACATGTTTGCTACAATATTAACAATTGTTAAGTCATATCTGTGAGACACCCCGACTTCCCATTTTCCGCCATCCATTTTTGTTTAGTCCAATCCTATATTTTGTTTGGCACCCAGTCTGGTAACTTCCTCCATTTCTGCGACTGAAGTCACCACACCATAAACGGTATGCTGACGTCATCTGGACATTTTGAGGGAAGCTAAGTCGCAAAAGCAACTTATAACAAACATCAGAAAGAAGCGGTCATCGTTTTTTGCCCATACTCGTATTATAAGAACACAAAAACTAGAACATGTGACAACCGGAAAGATTTGCAGAAAGAAAGATAGAGGAAGACAGCGTGAGAATATTCTTGACAGTCTTGTATCATGACACGGAAGGAAGTCAACACACGAATTGATTCATGCCGTCGGAGTTTGCAAATTGTGGAGAAGCTTGTTCGCCCAAGCCTGCTGGCAAGGCACTGGATAATGGTGATGATGATGATGATGATGATGATGATGATGATGATGATGATGATGAAACAACTTTGAAGCACCAAGTATAGGTCATCTTCACATATTTACTCCGTGGCGAAGTGGCTAAAACCCTGCCTGACACTCCGATGGTCGTGGGTTGGTGTCCGGACTACATCATTCTGTTTATGAGGACAGTTTGCTTGGAGACATCCTGAGGGTCGTCTCTGGAGCCACGGAGTTCGTGTTCTGTGTGACGCTTTCGGCAGGCCGTTCTGCGGAAAGAGATTCCGTCATATCAGATACAACCCAGTGCAATGAAGTTGACCCTCTCGCCTTAACTCTCCTCCCGCCGCCCCTTTCTGCTGTTTTTGGTTTACATTTGTATTTCTCACACTGTTGCATAATATTCTTACACCATAATGTAGTTATTGTAGTGTCATTTTCGTCAGTGTTTTGCGTTTTAGCATGGGACAATGGATACTCACGCAAACCTCAGTCCGGTATGACATCACACTGATGTTGGACAACAAGATGTCTTCATCCGACGTACAGGACTTCAAGCTGGAGTTCACAGCCAGCGAACACAAGCAAGCATGCAAGCAGTATTATAATTATTCTTATTTGTTGATGAAGGCTTGTCGCCGCAATGTCCTTTTTTTTTTGGGGGGGGGGGTGGGGGGTGGGGGGGGGGGACTGAATTCTTGTAAAGCTGACCTACCCTTCGCGTTTTCCAGTTGCTTAAATATTCACAGCTTTCTCAGACAGGCGGACAGTTTGAACATTACTTTGCTAATCCGGCAAGCTTCTGCAGCTGGTCTTGTTCCAGATGTAGGCTATTGGTGTTACCTATAGAGTAAACTAGGCAGGCGGAGAGAGGGATCATGCTGCAAGGGCAACAATTTATCTCTACAATTAAGATAATAACCGTATACTGATGAAAGAAATTAGACGTTACTCTGTCAAAATTTGTTGGACACGTTATGAGAAGAATTAAACTAGATAACTGGGTGACAACTGGCAAGATTGAAGAGAAACGAACTAGGGGAAAGCAGAGAAGTACGTATCTGGATGACTTGGCTACATGGCATGGTCGAGATTAGAACACGGACCTGATCCACGACTATGGTGATCGTAAGAGATGGTGAAACATAACCGCCACGCATATCCATTCATCTACCATGTGCCATGCCGAAAAGCGTGAGCAGTCATGTTTTGCCATCTCACTCGATCACCAGAGTCGTGGATCAGCTCCGTATTCCTGTCTCGACCATGCCATGCATATCGGCATGGCACATTCATTTGTACTTTTTGTAGCGAATATTCTTCCGCGAGGTGTATACTTATTTCATGTGTGTTGTGCGTCACCTCCTTAATGGACAAGAGGGACGTCACGGGAAATTAGAGACGGTAACAGGGTATTAAATGAAACCTAGAGATTAGAAGGATTTTTCTGTGGGATAGGATAACATGTATTTATCTGGGCTTCGTGAAGTTTCATAATCATTCCATTCATAATGTGTCTGTCTTGATCCGCTCTATTGCTTCCGCTTCTTTGTTTATCTTTCGAGGGAAATGTGCACTTGCTATGCACTTTAGAGATCAGTGTATGTGGCTTTAGACGGCGTGAAACATCTTTCAAACTGGTTATTATACACATCTTAGGCTGTGAAACATCTTTCAAACTGTCTATTATTCACTTCTTAGGTTGTGAAACTGGTTACATAACACTTCCTACGGCGTGAAACATCTTTCGAAACTGGTTACATAACACTTCCTACGGTGTGAAACATCTTTCAAACTGCCCTTAGAACACTTCTTCCAATGGGGTGAAATATCCTTTAAAGTGGCTACGGAGCACTTCCTCACTAGGTTGGAAAAAAAAAAAAAAAGCTTTCAAACTAGCTGTAGAACACTTCTTGTGGGGGATGTGTGTTTGGGGGATGGGTGATTGGGGGTGGGTGGAGGATATGTGGATGGGTGAGTGTGTGTAGGTTGGGGGATGGGTGGGGAAGTGTGTATGGGTGGGTGCGGGAGTGTGGTAGGTGGGGGAGATTGTGTGTATGGGGGACGTGTGTAAGGAGGACGTGTGTAAGGGGGGATGTGTGTATGGGTGCGGGATTTGTGTGTGAATAGGTGCGGGATGAATGGGTTGGCGGGGAGATGTGTGTATGTATGGGGAATGTGTGTTGGGGGATGTGTGGTTGGGGGATGTTTATAAGTTTTAAAAATACATTTATATAGTGAACATCACGCAATATAAGTTTTAAATATACATTTATATAGAAAAGTATGCATAAAATTTGGTGGAACTGCGGTAAAGCTGTGAAAGTTTAAACAATATATAATGACACAAAGTAGTGCAGCTTTACATAACAGAGTTACGACACATACAGAACGTTGCGGCGGTTAGCCTTCATCAGCAAACAAACACATTCACAAACACAACATACAGTCAAGGAGAACTCCTGTGACTACATTAGAAGGTGATGACAGGGCGAGAGGAACAAATGCATGGGAAAATGGAAGCAATGAAGAGGAAACGAGAATTAACAAAATGTTAATTGAAAAGAATGTTAGTCGAAGAAAATGTTTAATAGAAAAACTGTTTATAGAGAAGAAAAAAAAACAAAAAAAACTGTATACTCACCTCACGTACGGACCTGTGAATGTTTTAATATACATTTATATAGTGAACATCAGGCAATATAAATTTTAAATATACATTTATATAGAGAACATCACGCAATATAAGTTTTAAATATACATTTATATAGTGAACATCAGGCAATATAAGTTTTAAATATACATTTATATAGTGAACGTCACGCAATATAAGTTTTAAATATACATTTATATAGAGAACATCAGGCAATATAAGTTTTAAATATACATTTATATAGTGAACATCAGGCAATATAAGTTTTAAATATACATTTATATAGATGAACATCAGGCAATATAAGTTTTAAATATACATTTATATAGTGAACATCAGGCAATATAAGTTTTAAATATACATTTATATAGTGAACATCAGGCAATATAAGTTTTAAATATACATTTATATAGTGAACATCAGGCAATATAAGTTTTAAATATACATTTATATAGTGAACATCAGGCAATATAAGTTTTAAATATACATTTATATAGTGAACATCAGGCAATATAAGTTTTAAATATACATTTATATAGAAGAACATCACGCAATATAAGTTTTAAATATACATTTATATAGTGAACATCAGGCAATATAAGTTTTAAATATACATTTATATAGTGAACATCACGCAATATAAGTTTTAAATATACATTTATATAGAGAACATCAGGCAATATAAGTTTTAAATATACATTTATATAGTGAACATCAGGCAATATAAGTTTTAAATATACATTTATATAGTGAACATCACGAAATATAGGTTTTAAATATACATTTATATAGTGAACATCACGCAATATAAGTTTTAAATATACATTTATATAGAGAAAATCGTTCAAATATAAGCTTTAAATATACATTTATATAGTGAACATCAAGCAATATAAGTTTTAAATATACATTTATATAGTGAACATCACGCAATATAAGTTTTAAATATACATTTATATAGTGAACATCACGCAATATAAGTTTTAAATATACATTTATATAGTGAACATCAGGCAATATAAGTTTTAAATATACATTTATATAGTGAACATCAGGCAATATAAGTTTTAAATATACATTTATATAGTGAACATCGGGCCCCGGGAAGGTTAACCCGGTCAACAAATTGCCCAATCGCCGCGACCGACGTCCGTCAATCGATGGGACCCGAACGATCAGGACTTCTCACTGGCAAGGAACACCAGGCCTCCTAAATCCAGTGAGCAATAATTAATTGATTAATTAGGACGTAGGACGTCGGTCGCGGCGATTGGGCAATCTTGAGCATAGCCTACGATGGGTGGCGTTGTGATGTTCTGTTGTGATAATTTGGTGTGTCCAGTGTGTGCCGCGTGGTTGTACACCCGCTTCACATGCGTGATCCGGGACTGTTTCCAGATCCGGTCAGGGATATGCACTACTGACGAGCTCAAATGAGGGCGAAACTCGAGTATAGTGCTTCCATATTGACGTGGATAGGCCTTAGGTTCATACCAGAATGCGATCAGCGTTGCCAGTAGTGGGTTGTGCTCAATATTTAAATTTCAAATCCCGAAACAATCACATAATCAATTAATTATTGCTCACTGGATTTAGGAGGCCTGGTGTTCCTTGCCAGTGAGAAGTCCTGATCGTTCGGGTCCCATCGATTGACGGACGTCGGTCGCGGCGATTGGGCAATCTTGAGCATAGCCTACGATGGGTGGCGTTGTGATGTTCTGTTGTGATAATTTTGGTGTGGTCCAGTGTGTGCCGCGTGGTTGTACACCCGCTTCACACGCGTGATCCGGGACTGTTTCCGGATCCGGTCAGGGATATGCACTACTGACGAGCTCAAATGAGGGCGAAACTCGACTATTTCTATATGTTTCTTTACAAAATGCATTTCAAAAATGTATATGAACATGGGGAGAAATTGACCACCATTGGGGTGAAATGGACCAGCACGTGGGGAGCAATGGACCACAGTGGGGAGAAATGGACCTTTTTTAAAAAGAAGCAGCAACAACTCATCCATATTGCTATAAGAAATAAATAATCATTAAAAGGATATTTGCAGTTTTTTTAATTATTTTAAGCGACAGTAAAAAAAAGTTTAATATGATATATTAATCTAACATAAAGTTTTATCGAACATTTATGCCTGCAGCAAGACTTTCTTTGAAGGCATAGCCATCTTTGGTCCTAGAAGTGGTTCCAGTGATTGTAGATCTAGTAAGTTGTGCTTTAATACATGTAATTAAGACACTGGCGACATCTTCTACCTTAGGCTTAACAAATTTACCAGCAACCTTCTCACTCTTGCGCAAGAACTCTACCTCAACATCACCATCATCATCAATGTCTCCCCTTACAATTCCTACATAGTAAACACAAGTCTTCTTTGTTCCATATTCACATAGCACACACTGGCCTTCAAAAACCTCACGCACACCAGTCAAGCTAACCGTACACTCCTCATTTTCACCAAATGAAACATCAGAATCTGTGTCATCACAAAACGAAATGTCAGTTTCTGGATCTGAATCAACATCAAGTTCTTTCAGCAGCTGTCTCTTTGCCTTTTTGGGTGGAACTTTTGCTGCCTTTTCTTTCATCACCGCTCTTTCCCTAATTCGATCCATTTCTGGCGTAGAAGTAGCCAGCATAGTTTTTCCTCTTTTCCTCATATTATTTGAATCTTTTCGCGGACCAGCTTTTGGTAGTCCTCTGAAAACATGAGGCGAAGTAAAGGAAGAAGTAGCTTTATGTTGAAGACTCCCTGATATTTCCTGCAAGTCATCTACAAGGTTCTCAACATTACACTCTTTCTGATTTTCATGAAATTCTTGTGCAGTTTGATCTGTGCTGGTACCACAATGTGGAGATGCTGATCCTGTCTGTTCATTGCTTTCTAAAGTGGCATTTTCACTGTCCTTGCTGATGGGCCTGTTCGTTATTTCTGAAGGCATAAAATAATCTTCTGTAAAACATCTTCGTTAAAGGGCCAAATACCTGACACTGCAAAGCCTGATTGAATGTTAATGGGAGTTGCCGCTTTAAGAAAAGCGTGGCCTCCTAGATTTGCAACTAGATAGATTGTCAGTGGTGTCCCAACATTTTCATCATCCATGAATCACACGCATTGTTGTAGACCGACTTCATGGGTCCAAAAACTGAACGGTCCAAGGGCTGAGTTTTAGATGAGGTGTGTGGTGGCAACGTGATCACATGAATGTTGTTTTTCTTGCACAGTTCAAGTGATTCAAATGAAATGTGGGAATCGTGATTGTCCAAGATCAAAATCAAAGGGAAGTCTTTGGAAGGTCTTGAATGCTTAGTGTATCTTTACAGATGCAAAGTCAGCTGTCTCAATACCGAAGAGCAATAACAGCACAGAAATAGCTGACCTAAGAGCAGCACTCCATGGTCTATGCCAGAAATCCAAAAAGTTGTAATACAGTGGATACCATCACATTGCAGTATACCTGGAAATGAAGAGGCTGACAGACTGGCAAAAGAGGGCGGATGACTACCACAGCCTGACATAGACATAACCTATAATGAGGCAAAGAGGTTGATAAAAAGCACTTATAGAACCAAATGGGAATCAGAGCATCCAGGCCACCAGAAGGATGATGCATATTACAAACTCGATCGAAGAGAACAAGTAGCAATCTTCAGACTCCGCACAGGACACAAACAGGTTGAAATACCACTTGTTCAACAAACTAAAGATAGGAGATACAGATGAATGTAATTGTGGAATTGGTAAAATGACAGCTAAACATTTGCTGCAAGAGTGCCCAATATATGCAGAACAGAGAAAGATATTTTGGCCCACACCTGCTTCATTCGAGGACAAGCTCTATGGAGATATCAACAAGCTCAAGTCGACTGCAGCTTACTTTAACTGTATTCAGGTTGACATTTAAATGTACATGAAGAAGTATTTAGACTGCCACACTTCATTACCACAGGCATGTCGGTTACACAAGCCTCCCAGAGGCATGAAATGGAATATTGCTTGGATAGCAAATCCATTACGTGGAAAGTCCGAATCGAAAGCTCACTGTGTGGGCTTCAAAAAAGGTGGAAAAAGTGTCCTAGTCGCACAAAATGGAATATTGCTCGGATAGCAAATCCATTACGTGGAAAGTCCGAATCGAAAGCTCACTGTGTGGATGTCATCTGCAAACTGCATTCTTCTGGCTTCTGGAAGAACAGCCTATGGTGAACGGAAGGCCCAATATACGGAAGTGAGGCTAAGCAGCCATGTGCAGGACGTGACGATTCCTTGGGTGAGCCCAGTACCAGAGCGGTGTGTGATGGCTCTGCAATTATGGAAGCCTCCTTGGATGGCGGGAAATGCCCATGGTCTGCCCCTGTCTTCCCTTGAGGGCCGACCAGGATGCCTTTGGCTGTTCTATATGGGCCAGCTGGGATGGGAGATAACACCACAACAGTGAGAGTCTAACGTCCTAAGAAACCCCCGGGAAGGTTAACCCGGTCAACAAATGCCCGCAGAAGTCGGATGTGTCGGCCTAACGGCGCAAGAACGCAGCTCTGCTGTAAACAGGCACAACGCAATCACGTCCGAAAAAAAAACTCCGGATGAACGAAGAAGAAGAAGAAGAATGCTTAATGAAGTGATTTATAACTTTGACGAAATTACCACGGGTTATCCAACCTGATTCATTCACAAGGCCAAGGGAACCTTCAGGTGCTCCAGCAAGCATAAAATTCTTAAAAATTTGTCTGGGAAACACAAAAACTGGAGGGATAGTAGTGTAGTAACGTGGTTATCCAGCGTATTTGTGGATCTTATATAAATCAACCATTTATCGATCCTGATCCACAAAGGGCGATAACTCTTTCCCCCCCCCAAAAAAAAGTAGGTGGTCAGAGGTGACGTGGTCTAGTGACTCATCATAAGTGGCGTGGTCTAGTGACCATCATAGGGACGTGGTCTAGTGATCATCATAGGTGGCGTGGGGGTCAAGTAATTATAGGACGACATAAAAATACGAATAAAACTCAATAAGAAAAAAAAAAAAAAAAAAGGTAACTTTTTTCACACAGATTTTATTGGGGAAAACATTATTCGGTAAAAAAATCTAAAGCTTGCGTCGTTTACGCCCAAAGGGGATCAGCGGGATTTGATTACGTAGAAAGCTGTCTGGTTTTCAGTGGATGTCTTGATGTAGTCATAGGTGGGGTCGGTACGTCTTTTGTAGGTAGACGGTCTTGATATAACGTCCGGGGTTTTTGATTTGGGTAGCCGGTTTTTTACAGACACCTCGGGTGGTTGGTAAGTTAGTTTATCGAAATCCGCTAGAATGTATCCTTCATTGATAGGAGAGACTCAAACCGGCTCTCGTGAGTGTAACCCCACTTGGGTCGGGTACTTGAGCTCAGAGACACCGAAATACTTGCGTAAAAGGAGAGTCGTAGGCCTCGGATTGAAAACTGTGCCGCTTTCAAAAACCCTTGGCTATGGCTGGGATTTCAGCAGTTTGACATGAAATAAAGGGAGCTGTAGAATCTGAGGGTGGTGGGCAGAAAAACCCAAGGTGGTCAGTTCGTTCGTTTTTTAGGACATAATTTATCGATTGATTTTAACGTGCTGGACTTGTCTTTTTCAACCCCGGGCTAACCAATCGAAACACGAGGCGGTCATTCAAGTGTTTTCTGTAAAAAAAACGGCGCAGGATACGCGACAGGCTCGCGCCGCGGCATTTCATCCCAGAAAATACAGGGCGTACAGCCCGCAAGTGGCGTTATTGATGTCTTGTAACATACGGGGATGTACATAGGTGATTGGGCCGAGTTACGTCGTATAAAACGGATAATGTCGGCGTGTAATGGCGGCAAACCAAACGAAACGAAATATCAAACGACCTAGGCCATCGAAATATAGGGGATCCAATGTGACCCAGGTAAGCATGGTGTGGTGTGACGATAAAAGCGGCTGGTTGTGTTCTATCAAGTGTCTAGGAATTGATCTCTAGCCATACTGACTAGCGAAAGGGGCGAAAAACGGGCAGACGAGTAACTGTCTTAGGTGTTGGGTACCATTATGCTACGTAATCGGTAGCACTTTTTCCCCGTCTTTGGGAAATTTTTAGAAACCGAATCGAGTTCGCGTATATGATGATTGTAGAGGGCATCCGTTATAACGGCAAACTTAAGTTCCAGTGACAGTGGAGGATTGGAGTTTAAACTGTCCCCGTCTAAATACGGGTCAGATCAAAAACGACAGAGCGAACCCTGACTGGAAAAACCTTCCTCCCCCCAAAATTTTGTTTTTTTAAAACCCCCCTTCCC
>JACEFZ010012561.1:0-12500 GCA_014155875.1 Cepaea nemoralis
AAAAAAACCCCCTTTTTTACTTTACTTTATTTTAATTTTCCTTTTTTTAATTTTTTGGTACCTACTTTATTAAGCTATATTCAACTGTCCTTTTTTTCATCATTAGAAACATTCTTTCACATTTGAATCAGCACTGGGAATTCTCCACAATGTAGCAAAATTACAAGGCGCGCGACAAACATTTAGAGAAATGAAATTGGTGGATATTTTGGCCAAGTTTCTCAACTACGAGAATCAACCAAGTAAGCTGTAGAACAATATGTTTATAATATTTGCATAAGTATATTAAAATATTATTAAAAAATATATGACTAAATAAATGTATACATAACAATAATATCTCATGATAATTTCCAATATGATTGTGTCATTATTATTTTGCATGTCATTATTCAGTTTATAATTATTGTATTATTATAGGATTACAAATCTTTCTTGCCAATGCCTTTTACAAATTATGTAAAATATATACAACTGGCACAATTTCCTAATAGACTTCTTTGACGCCCTTATGTATATTTTTTTCAGTGTAAGTTAAGTCTAGTATCTATTAACTCTTACCAGGTGTTTCTGAAGAATAAACACAATGCTAGTTTAGTTTAGTTTATCGACTGATCAACATCACGGGTGTTACCCATAATTTCTCTGTTCTACTCCTAACTCAAGCTTGAGTCCAGAGAATCTCAGCTCAGTGCACAAACTCCACTAGCACCGGCAAGGATCCTGAAATACTTTGGGTAGATTTTTAACTCAAAATTTTGCCCAGGCAGCTCCATTAGGCTACTCTTTTTCGATTTCCAACTGCCAATGGATTTTTTACGTGCTCAACAATACACACGGGCATCCAGTCTCACTACCCAGAGAATACACATTGCATCTCCACTCTCCTTCATCCATTTGCAGCTTTTGACTGGTTCCCTGTTATCATTTGGTACTATTCATTATAAATTTTACTATTTGCTAGATATAGACAGAAATATCTTAATATAATTAGCCAGTTTAATGTAACATCAGCCCTAAGCCTTGATCGACAACTGATCTAGGGTTGAAGCTATGACAGGCAGACAGTTAGAGCAGTGCTTTGCAGCTTCTGCAGCGATTCTTCTTCCAGATGTATTGGTGTTACTTTTCCTCTGGAGTAATCTGAGAGAGGAATTATGCTGCATGGGCAACACATGGTCTATTCAATTCAGCTCAGAATTTGTGCTAATGAAAAGTAATTTATACCTTTTTTTGGAAGCACAATGTAACAAAGTATTGTCTGTCAAGACAGCAAGGTGTCAGTAATGTAACTTCGTTGGAAATCTTATAGTTCTAACTTCTGTATGGGTAATCAGCACTCGTGGAGCTAGCCATAGCCATGGAGCACATGCACAAATTCATGTACTTATTCTTTGCTTCCCTTATGGGCCCTGGTATCACATGAGTGAGAACATTTACTGTACCAACATCCAGGCTGCACTCAGAAGGCGGGGCCATGGGCCACCTTACTGCATTGATTTGTCCCACTGATTGTTTCGCTTATTCCATAGCCAGCATCAGGTTTTTTCAGCAATATCTCCTAGATGGTTAAACACTGGACTCGATACCCAAAGAAGCCTTTCTGAAATGCTTCCAACAATGGTTTGACCACTGGAAGAAGTGTGTACAGTCCCAAGGAAAGTACTTTAAGGGGACTAGAGTTTCAGATCTCCAAGCGAGTAACTGTATTTTTCCCAGCCAAAAATTTAATACATTTTGAGAGAAGTTGATCTGAAGCAATGAGCTTCAAATGACTTTGACAATCGTACCCTGAAATGTACACCAAACATTAGTTTGTAAAAATATATTGCTGAGAGTGTTTATTAAGGCAGGTTGTTTTTCATGTGTCAGGTCTTAGTCAGATATGACTGAGCTACCGTATAACAGTAGACGGTACTACCTGGTGTCTGTTAGCGCTGAACGTTGGGCGGCGCTTACCAAACCCGACACCCCACATTGTGCCAACGGCTTCGGGCGGAAGAGCGCAATTGGGAGGGTACTAGCCTTACCCTGGTGCGAGGAAATGCAAGCTAAAGACAAAATGTCATGGCAGGGCAGACCAGGCCCTAAGCCTTGGTTGGCGACTGGTCTAGGATCGAAGCTCCGACAGGCGGACAGTTAGAGCATTGCTTTGCTGATCCGGCAGCTTCTGCAGCTTGTCTTGTTCCAGATGTAGGGGTGTTACCTTTCCTCTGGAGTAAACTAGGCAGGCCGAGAGAGGGATCATGCTGCATGGGCAACACATGATCTCTATATTTTAGCCCAGGCTTTGTGCTATGGAGAGGCAATAACTCCATCCCTGGTCTTAACTGGTCTCGGAATCAAAGCGAGAGGCAACTGTTACGGGTTATAAGTCCTTGTCAGTTGGCGTAGACATGGGGCGCCACGCGTTGCCTCTGACGGTGGGAGACACCTATAGGTGTCACTGATCAGCTACCGCCCGCCTCAAGCTGGGCAGCCCCCAGCCAATTGGGTGCTGATCCGCCACAGCCTGCCTGCTTCAATGGGTGCTTGGGGCTAGGACAAAATCTGAATCGCAGGCTGTAAAACCAATGCACCAGGTACAAACAAAAATAAAAATAGAAACCTCAAGCTACGGCTTGCAACCTGGAACGTGAGAACCATGTGTCCAGGATTTTCCACTGACTTGACCAATATTGACGATGTGAGAAAAACGGCTGTGATTGATGCCGAACTCAATCGTCTAAACATTGATATTGCTGGCCTGCAGGAGACTCGCCTCGCTGAGGAAGGGTCACTCAGGGAAAACAACTACACCTTTTTCTGGAAGGGTAGAGGGCAGGCAGAAAAAAGGCAACACGGTGTGGGCTTTGCAGTGAAGAATTCGCTACTGGGAATGATTGAAATTCCAGCAGGAGGAAATGAAAGACTATTATCCCTGCGCTTGGCAACCTCTTGTGGGTTTGCCACCATTATTACTGCATATGCACCGACACTCGATTCCTCTGATGATGTGAAGGATTCGTTCTATGAGGAGTTAGACTCCGTGATCAAGGCAGTTCCAAAATCTGACTACATTTATATGCTCGGTGATTTCAATGCTCGTGTGGGCAAGGACTCGAGTTCATGGCCAGTGTGCCTTGGAAAATACAACATCGGTCGCATGAATGAAAATGGGCAAAGGCTGCTGGAGCATTGCACCAGTAATGACCTATGTATTACAAACTCCTTTTTTAAAACAAAAGAGATGCATAAGGTCACATGGAAACATCCAAGATCCGGCCATTGGCACCAGCTGGACTTCATCATCACACGGAGACAACATCTGAACCATATATCATTGACTCGTAGTTACCACAGTGCTGACTGTGATACGGATCATTCTTTGGTTGTTGCAAGGGTTAGACTGAGACCAAAGAGAATCTACACAGCTAAACACAAATCTAGCCTCAGGATTAATATTATTAACACTCATGATCCTGAAAAGTGCTTTCAGTTTCAACAGCAACTTGAAGACGCTTTCACTGATACACCAGAAAATTGTACAGTAAATGAAAAGTGGGGTCAAATTAAGGAAACTCTTTATAAAACTGCCGTAGGGGTTTACGGCACTGTGGATCATAAGAGGCAGGACTGGTTTGCGGCCAACAGCGAGACTCTGCAGCCCTTGATTGATAAGAAGAAGAAAGCTCTCTTAAGAAACAAGGAAAGACCAACGCGTAACACTCTGAGTGAGCTTAGGCAAGCTAGGAAGGATGTGCAAAAGGCTGCCAGGCAGTGTGCAAATGATTATTGGATCAAGTTATGTGAGTCCATTCAAATCGCAAGTGATAAGGGAGACATAAGAAGCATGTATGAAGGAATAAAGAAAGCCTGCGGTCCAGTGATCAAAAGAAGTGCACCATTGAAAACCTTGACTGGAGAAATCATCACTGATAAGAAACAGCAGATGGACAGATGGGTAGAGCACTATTTGGAGCTTTACTCAAGTGAGACCAAACTAGCGGATGATGCCCTCAACGCCATAGAGGCTCTACCAACTCTTGACCACCTGGACACACTTCCCACCATAACAGAAGTTAAGTGTGCTATAAATGAACTTGCATCTGGCAAGGCTCCAGGTAAGGATGGGATTCCAATAGAGGTTATCAGGAGTGGGCAAGACACACTCACTCTACAGATCCACCAGCTAATAGAGCTATGCTGGCGTGAAGGACAAGTCCCACAGGATTTCAAAGATTCAAGCATCATAACACTGTACAAGAACAAGGGCGATCGGAGCGACTGCAACAACTATAGGGGTATCTCTCTTCTGTGTATTGTTGGAAAAGTATTTGCCAGAATTGTTCTGCGCAGACTTCAAGTCCTAGGAGATCAAGTCTACCCCGAATCACAGTGTGGCTTTCGACAGAACCGGTCTACCACTTGATATGATATTCTCATTGCGACAAATGCAAGAAAAATGCCGTGAACAGAATCAACCACTGTTTATTGCCTTCATCGACCTCACAAAGGCATTTGATTTGGTCAGTCGTGAGGGTCTGTTCAAGGCACTAAAGAAGATTGGCTGCCCACCAACTCTTCTGTCCATTGTGGAATCGTTCCACACAGGCATGAAGGGTATAATCAAGTTTGATGGTGCAACTTCTGAAGAATTTGAAATCAAGAGTGGAGTTAAGCAAGGTTGTGTACTAGCTCCCACCCTCTTTGGAATATACTTTTCACTTCTACTGAAATATGCATTTCATGATCAGGATGGTGGTATATACATTCACTCACGCTCAGATGGCGGCCTCTACAATGCTCAGAGATTGAAGGCTAAGACCAAAATTAGGAGGGTACTGATCAGAGAGTTGCTTTTTGCAGATGATGCTGCAGTTACGACCCACTCTGAGGAAGAATTGCAATGTCTACTATCTGCATTCTCCAATGCTTGTTCTGAATTTGGTTTAACAATTAGCAAAAAGAAGACACAGATTATGTCACAAGGTGCACATGGGGTACCATCAATCTTTATTGACGACGCCGAACTAGAGATAGTAGACCATTTTACATATCTAGGATCAGTGGTAAATAGCAAATTATCCCTAGATCAGGAAATCAACATCCGGATTGGTAAGGCAGCAACAACAATGAACAGGTTAAGAAAAAGAGTCTGGGAGAACAGGAAGCTTACTGCCAAAACAAAAGTCCTTGTCTATCAAGCCTGTGTCCTTAGTACTCTTCTCTATGGCAGTGAAACCTGGACAACTTACTCACACCAAGAGAACAACTTAAACAGCTTTCATATGCGGTGTCTGCGAAGAATTCTTGGTATTAAGTGGCAAGACAAAATCACAAATACTGAAGTATTGGAAAGATCAGGTTGTGTGACAGTTTATTCCATGCTCAGTCTTCGTAGACTTAGATGGATAGGACATCTTAGGAGGATGGATGATGGTAGAATACCAAAGGATATCTTTTTTGGTGAATTACAGATGGGTAAGAGATCTCAGGGTCGGCCTCTACTACGATACAAAGATGTGTGTAAGCGGGACATGATTGATACAGGCATTGATAATGCACATTGGGAGCAAGTCGCCGCTGAACGTGTTGCATGGAGGGCAAATATCAGAAATGGAATAAAGTCAAAGGAGAAAATTATTGCAGAAAAGTCACACACCAAGCGTTTGAGACGTAAGATGGTGCATGATGGTGGAAATGACCACGTGTTCACATGCACCCACTGTGAACGGACATTTACAGCGCAAATTGGCCTTATCAGTCACACTCGCTACCGCCATAGTTAAAAGTTATTATGCCTTTTTAAAGCACAAACTATCGTCTGTCAAGACGGCAAGGTGCCAATGAATGAATGAATGTTTTTCATGGCTTGGATCAAACTGACATCAGTAAATGTTCTGGGGAAAAAAGACAGTCTGCATGAGATTGACTACATCTTCTGTCGAATGTAGATTAGTCTAAAGATATAGTGTAGCAACATATACTGATTACACATGATGGCATGAACAGAGGTACTTTAATTTGTTACTTACATTAGTTAGTAAATAATTAAGTGCTGCAGCTTTGAGTTAACAAGTTGAGACAGAACGTTAGCTGAAACATTTGCTTGTATCATTTGTGTGTATGTGCACATGTGTGTGTGTGTGTGTATTTAATTTCATCAAGTTTCCTAGTTATGTATTTTATGTTCATTCTGATTCCTGAGACAGAGCATGCATTGCTGTGGACTGTGAAAAGAATGATTTTTAAATTTGTTGCTTTAATATTAATTGCTGTTTGAAAGATATACACTAGAACTTGCTGTCTGATGCAGCCTACAAATGGTGTTTAATATTTCAGAGGTGACCATGCTTGTGCTGATGGTTTTGTCACTTATCATTGATGAAAATCAAACACATCTTCTCACTTCACATGATTCTGTATTTGACCTTATGCTTTCACTGACAAAACGGGCCTTCAATCATGCTGATCATCGCTGTGATGGCTTCAGGTAACAATTTGACAGATTTTTTCATCAACTATTAATTTTCATGAAATGATTTAAATGGCTATCTAAGATGTAGTTATAATGCGGTTGATTTATTATATCACTAAAATGACCTACCTTTTACTGCAGGTATATGAAATATATATTTTAAAATATGCAAGTTGACTTAAAGAGTTATATAATTTATACTGAAAAAGTTTGATGTATTTATTAATAAGTTATTACTTAGGTGCATCTTTTATGTTTAGCTTTCTACAGAAGTTGTTTCTGGAATAGTTTCAACATAGGTTAAAACTAGCTTGCCGGAAACAAAAACACCGCTAAGGTCTCAAGTGCAGATGATACAGTATTGACAGCTGAAAGTGCAAACAATCTACAATTTTGGACATTGTAATAGAAAGTGCACAAAAAATGACTTTCCTTGAATATCTAGAAATCAGAAACAACGGTTATATTAATTAAAATGATAGTACCAAAATGTACAATAGAAGGGAAAATGCTTAAATCAAGTTGATACATTTTAAATACCAAGAGACAATGAAAACTTTAGATGGAAGATGCATGACAGAGATTAAGAGCATAAGAAGTCAAGGATAAGATGCATGTCAAAAAATTAAAAGTACCTTATGTTTGGTACCCTGGGTTTTTATCGCACATCTCGTTCAAATGGTGAGAAAATTTACAATGAATGCAATGTCTAAATTTCTCAGAGGTAGGCCTGTTTGGTTTTTGCCTACTATAGTTTTTCTCATAGTTGGCTGCTGCTACCCAGTTACTGTCAGTAGCTTCAGTGGTAAAGCACTGTTTATTGGCCGTATAATAGGCCGACCCACGTCTTTCCATTTCTTCCACACTTGTGCATTCATTCTCCTGTAAGAACTTAGAAAAAGATGATGGGATAGAAGAAATGACTTTATCTCGAATGATGAGATCTTCTAATTTATCATAACTTTTGTTAATTTTGGCTGCTGAAGTCCATTTGCTGAAAACATCTCGGACTAAACAGAGGTAGTCAGAGAACGTTTGAGTTGATTTTGGACTCAATTTACTGAATTGTTCTCTGTAACCTGCCTCGTCTAACATGAAATGTGCCATTATCTTAGATTTAATGTAATGGTACTCTTTTCTGAGGTCTTTGGGGATGGTTTCAATGACTTTAAGAGGTTCCCCAGATAGACTCCTCATATATAAAATATTCCATTCAGAAAGTGGAACTTGGTAATGTTCCATTAAAGTCTCAAAATTTTGGGTAAAGGCTGCTATGCAGTCACCCGAGGTATAGTTACGTACGATACCTTGATACTTCTTATACTGGTTTTCTTTTTCCAGTCTTTCAGATTTCTTTGACTCTTTATTCATTGCAGTCTCAGTGTCAAGTTGTTTCATTTTCAACTGTAATTCTAGTTCTTCTCTCTTACTCTGAGCTGCTATTTCTGCTTTCTTAAGTTCACTGTCTATCTCAGCTTGCTTTGTCTTTCCAGCCATTTCTACTTCGGCTTGCTTTAATGCTGTTTCAATCTCTGCTTGCTTTAGAGCTGTTTCTGCCTCTGCTTGCTTGGCAGCCATTTCTGCTTGTTTTAGAGCTCTTTCTGCTGCTCTATCTTCGCGTTCACAGTATTCAGCGTATTTCTTCTCACTCCATTGTGTTAATTCATCACCTGTCAGATGCAATTTAATACCCATATCGATGAAATCAAATAATGACGACATGATGGAGAAAATACGTCAATGATAATCAACCACACAAAATATGTTGTAAATGGTTAGTAGAAAAACAATTTACACTTGATTTTACTATACGATGCGTGCCCACTAATGCATACGTAAAGTTAAAGTAAAGAAAAATATACTCAAGTACCCTTGGATACGGTGAAGAATGGTTGGACAATCGGGCTAGGAAAACTGTAGGGTCGTTACTTTGGAACCACTAATGACCTCTACGGCAAGGTTATGGATGGTACGGAAAAAACCTGCTTTGTTTTTGGAGAGAAATAAGTTAGCGTCTATTTGTTGGTGTGTGCCTGCAAGTCACTAAGTGTTGATTAGGTTTGGATGGCGTCGAGTATAATTGTATGTCGTAAATTTGTCGTCAACAGTGTTTTTCTCAACAGAAGTTACACTCTTTCCAAAACTCTTTGCGTTCCACAAACTCAATTCACAAAGACAATCTATCTGTATCTGAACACTCAATAACATTGATGACACATCACTTACATCAAGATGACATTCAGTAAGGACATAGACATCAAGTTTACAAGATGGCGACAAGGTCAAAATGGCGACAAAATCACAATGTCGACAAGGTCAAACGGTGACAAGTTTCACAAATCACAAATGTTTTACACGTTTACAGGATCAAACAATATGTACTGCACATTTACTAATGGTTTTAAACATATTTAAACAATGTAGTAATGGATCACACTGAGACTTTTACGATCACATTTACATAGCTATAACCTTGACAAATTTTACAAGTTCAAGAATTATAGTTTTAGATAACAAAGACGAGCAACACACGTCTACATATATTAGGTTCTTAAACAAGGACGAGCAACCCACGTCCACACGTGTCAGGATCTTATATTTGGCTCGTTAGCTAACACGCGTGAGACAGTACAAGTATAACGTGATTGGACGTAAGACACAACGACATAACGTTCTATGGATTTATTGCCACAGTAAATACAGAACGATAATTACAACAATCTACAATATATAACTCACGACGCTCACAACCACAATACAGCTCTCAGGTCTGACGCTCAAGATATCAGTCGTTCGGCTTTCACCCACAGAGATCCATACAAACGCCTTGCTTTCATCACATACGTCCTTCCAGTCTGAAGTCCCAGCTCGGTCTGAGGCTAGCACGCAAACTGCCCACTGCCTCGAGTGGTGTCACGTGGCCTGCGTGCGTCTGTCGTCAGCCTGACCGCTGGTCGCGTGTCAGGTAACAATCTTGCCAGCCGACAATTCTTGTCCGCCGGGTGTCGTAACGATGTTGCTGCATAGCTATACCATGTTAGGCTCTGACAGTCACTATCATTAAATATCAGAAATAGAGTGCTGAAATGTTATATAGAACCTGTTTTGCTATATGGCAGTGAGTCATGGAACATGGAAGAACAAATTAGGGAGAGCTTAGAAGCAATGGAGATGTGGTTCCTGAGATGATTGTTGCTAATACCATGGACTGACAGGCTGGGGCAATGGTCAACTCAACAAAGGCAACAGTGACTTGGTTCTCGTTGAAAAATCATATTGTCAACACTCCAACACCAACTGTAAATCTGTGTTCAGAGACGGTGGAAAGAACGCAGGCAATGAATTACCTGGGGATACGGTTTGATCGAAACCTTGCTTATAATGAGCACATAGACAAGGTGATAACAAAGGCCAAGCGGGGGTTGGCTGTGATGCGGGTGATGGCGGCAGCAAACTGTGAGCAGCGCCATCTATGTCTTCTATATGAAGAGCTGGTCATGTCTGTTTTTGAGTATGTGATGGCAATCCTGAATCTCAGCCGTAAGCACATAGAAAGGATGGAAAGGATACAGAATGAAGCTACGCGCATTATTCTTGGATGTACAAGAGATACAGCATGCAGGTTGATGCGCTACCTTCTTGATTTTTCAACCATTGAAGACAGAATACAAGTCTGCAGAGCTTGCGCCTACCTCAGAGTTAACGCAAACACACAACATCCACTGCATAGTGAAATTATGAAGGTGAAGGGCAGCAGGTTAAAAAGAGGACGGTTGTGGATGGGTCAAGCCGAAGACATTCTTCAACAGATGTGTTCACTTGAGGACTTAGAACCTGACGAGGAGTGGGTGCAAGTGCCAACAGATTTCTGCACATCCTTTTCAGTTTGCATCCAACTAGACAGAAAATGCAGACAAGAAAACCCGGCAGCTGTGGAGGTGGAAGTACAAGCGTTGATTTTCGAGAATTCGCTAGATGGTGATGCTGTCATTTACACAGATGGGTCGGTCGTCCGACATGTGAGAAGCTCATGGGCCTTTACGGCTCAGGCCGGAGGGAGAATTGTGAAGGAGGACTCTGGTGCTTTTACTGAGTAGCCTGACTATGGAAGTCATGGCAGTAAGTAAAGCAATAACATGGCTCGAGACACAGACATTCACTAAGGCATGTTTCCTTAGCGACTCAATGAACATGCTCAAGAGGATAGAGATGGGGGGATCCGAAGAGACTGGTTGCAGTCTCGGCTGGCAAAGATTAGTATCATCTTCGTGCCAGGGCATGTGAGAGTACAAGGGAATGAGAGGGCTGACAAGCTCGCAGGTAACGCTACTGTGGAGGGCGGATGCGCCATGGACTAGGCTGACATTCTGAATGCTCTACGAGAAGTAAGACTTTTGCAAGAACCAAGTGATGACTGTGAATCTACAACCATGGCCAGACTGCGAGAACAGCAAATTAAAAGAGGGGTGGCCAAACAAGAACACTACACAGGAAGCCAAAGAAGGCTGATAAACCAATACAGAACTGGTGTCATTAGCTGCTACACGCTGCGGGATTTGCTGAGGAGGGGATCCGAGCACTTATGGACTGAATGGTTCGATGTGCAATGAGGATGATCTGTCGACTAACTAACTAATGGACTGACAGAGTAAATAACAACGTTTGCTTGGAATAGGCTAATGAAAGAAGAACATTATATATATATATATATATATATACATATATATATATACACACACACACATAGATATATATTATATAAACACACACGCATGATGGGGCTTCAAATGAAAACCTTAAAAGTGTGATAGAAATATAAGTAATCATGCCATGGTCTTGTAACCTGTCAATATTGTTGTTAAGGATGTCAAGAGAGCTAAGCACATGACATCACAGTGCAGATGAACACGATAATGTCATAAGAACAGTTTAAAGATGACTGCCCTATTTTTGACTGCACCAAAGAGGAGCAGCGTTCTGTTATCCATTGTTTGATCAGTGAAGGGATGAAACCTATAGAAATTTATTGGTGAATGAAGGTCCAGTATGGTGAGGCATGCCTGTTAAGTCCAGCAAGTGTATGAGTGGAGTAGGAAGTTTCAAATCAGCGTGACTTCTGTGACAGACTGTTCACGACTGAGTCAGGCACACCGAATAGTAAGCCCAGAAGTTTTTTCTAGAGGAATCCAAGCACTATTGGCGTTGGAGGACTTGTGTTGAACGTAGTGGTGACTACATCAAAAAATTATACATTTGTTCTCTACTTTTTCAGTATATATTCACCCCCTCCCCCCAAAAAAGCAGATTTTCATATGAAATCCCCTTATATGTGTGTGTGTGTGTGTGCGTGCATGTGTGCGTGCATGTGTGCGTGCGTGCATGCGTGCGTGCGTGCGCGCGCGCGCGCGCAGGCTAATGAAACTAGAACACTATATACAACAATAAGAAAAAGACAAACAGTTTTCTTTGGTCATGTAATGAGAAGAGAGGCATTGGAGAACATCATGACAACTGGAAAGATCAAGGGGAAGAGAGGCAGAGGCAGACCAAGAGAAATGATGCTGGATGGATTGAGATGGTGGCACAGAGGAATATCAGCAGCAGAGTTGATCCAGAAAACCAAAGACCCAGATTTGTGAAGAGCCATGAACGCCTATATATATATACTAGCTGACCCGGCCGGGCTTCGCCCAGGCCCTGTCGGGGATCTATCTATCTGTCTGTCTGTCTGTCTGTCTGTCTGTCTGTCTGTCTGTCTGTCTGTCTGTCTGTCTGTCTGTCTGTCTGTCTGTCTGTCTATCTAATCTATCTAATCTATGTATCTGTCTGTCTGTCTTTCTGTCTGTCTGTCTGTCTATCTATCTGGGCTTTGCCCAGCTCCTGGTGGGGAGCATCTAATTTAATTCATATAAGTAGTCATATAAACTCCCGTTCCCGACTATCTGTCTGTCTGTCTGTCTGTCTGTCTATCTGTCTGTCTGTCTGACTTGGCCCGGCTTCACCCAGTCCCTGGGGGTGAGCATCTAATTTATTTAATTCA
>JACEFZ010012561.1:15000-50000 GCA_014155875.1 Cepaea nemoralis
TCCACTTTTGCCATCAAGAGTCGTGGGGAGGAGTAGCTGACGTTCCAGAACCTGATGGGATAGTGTCATTTTGTGTGTTTATACAATGTCTTGATGTTGTAAATCCATTACTTCTTGGGCATCCTCTTGCTCTCAGATCTTTTTTGATGTAGCACCAATGCTGGTAGCTGATGGTGTTGCATTCTAATGAGATGGCAAACCATTTAATCTTCTGCATTTCAATATATGTGGCACATGGTGTCTGAAAACGTAATTTCTTATTTGGCCTCAGATAGTTAAGTTGACAGCTCTTCTCAAGTATCTTATCTTGCCAGGTTTGAACGTAAGTGTGATTTGGATAATGTCCATGTTGGGCACTGATAGAATAGGGTTGGTATGAATATGCTATTTATTATCTGTCATTTTGTTTTATATTTGGATGGTTCAGTATGGGTTAAAGTTCAATCTTGCTTTTTGACATATGATTACAACATCACAAGGAAAATAACAGGAACATATAACTAACCATTTGGACTTCAAAAATAGTAATGGGAAAGTTACTACCAAGATTACAGATCAAATGAACAGATGAATGGAATATTTTGAGGAATTTCTGAATAGACCTGTCCCACAAGGTTCCCCCAGAAATTAAGTCTGCAGAAGTGGAGCTAGATTTCAGCCTTGATAAACCATTTGAAGAAGAATCTAGAAAAGCTATCAAACTTTTGAAGCAATCATCAAAACCAGTATAAACAATCTACTGAATTTCTGCACACATTATTTAGCCTGGGAGCCTGAAAACATACCAGCAGACTAGATAGAAGGATATCTGGTGAAGTTGACAAAGAAAAGAATGTGAACATATGGAGGAATCATGTTATTGTCAGGAGTTTCAGTAGCGTGAGGCAAGATCACTTTGCCTGCTGGCTCGGCTATTATGTGTTAGAATTCATATCGAAGCAGTTTTTTATAATTAACTTATGTATCAGGAAATGTCTTGGGAAATGAAGGTGGTCAGCATAATATTTACCACATCGCCCATTAGCGCCGATTGGTCTATACAAATGTAGGCCTAGCACCGTATGCCTGATATGCCATAAGGCTTTTAGCACATTATGCTTGATATGCCATTAGGCTTTTATCTTTTTATTTTTATTTTTAATGCTGCATATCCCTTGCAGGACGTTGCAGTCAACACCAGCATTTTTCAACTGCTGTTGATGTACTAGGCAAATTTTACGTTCAGTAGTTTGCCGTTGCTTTCTAAACAACCGGCTCCCATACCAACACGTTATAACACAATGCAACACGGTCTGCTGCACAAATTGTGTTTTTCAAACGCCTGGTAAGTGGTTCACGAACCGCGTTCGCAAGCCTTTGGCCACAGAGACCGATTTTATTTTACTTTGATGTTATTGTCAGTTCCTGGAAAAATCTTGTGCAGGATCATTCTAGGGAAATTAAGAGATGACCCTGACAAACACAAACAATTAAAGGGTGAATAGCAGGCTTCTGACCAAACGTATCATGCACTGATCAGATAGGCATATTACACATATTAATAGAACAAAGCATTGAAGTTAATTTGTCACTTTATATTTGACTTGGGGACTATGAAAAGGTCTTTGACAGCATTGATAGACACTTGTTTAAGGAATTCATGGGTCACTATGGAATCCCACAGATGATAATTAACTTCATAAAAGTCAGCTGGATTAAAGTGTTGACCTATCATCCTTGACTTGAGGATAAAATTTGGTGGAACTGCGGTAAAGCTGTGGAAATGTAAACAATATAAAATAACACAAAATGATGCAGCTGTACAGAACAGAATTGTGAAACATACAGGATGTTGCGGCGACTAGCCTTCATCAACAAACAAATACATACACAAAACACAACATACAGCCATGGAGAAGATCCTCCAGTGACTGCATTAAGGCATCAGGACAGGATGAGAAGAATAAAAAGATGAAAAAATGAGAGCAATGAAGAGAAAATGAAAATATGAAAAAAATTTTATTTATCTCAGAGTCCCAGGCTGTACTACTTCGCCAACGTCATCTTAATCCTCTTTTATACATACCCGTGGGAGTCTGTGCGTCATGGGGACTGGGGTAGGGGATGATACCAGGGTAGTAGGTGGTAAAAAAGGGTGCATGGAGGTAAGATGGGAAAAACCTCATATGTTACCCTGCCTTACCTCCCTGCCCCCTTTTTTCATGTACCACTTCCACTCATTTACCTGGGACTTTCACTGAACCATTACCACCCACTACCCTGGCATCATCCCCGACCCCGGTCCCCATGACCCACAGACTCCCGCAGCTATGTATAAAAGAGGATTAAGATGACATTCATGGTAGTAGTACAGCCTGAGACTGAGATAAGTAACAATATTTTTTCATATTTTCATTTTCTCTTCATTGCTCTTTTTTTTTCATCTTTATATTCTTCTCATCCCATCCTGATGTCTTAATGTAGTCACCGGAGGGTCTTATTCATGACTATATGTTGTGTTTTGTGTATGTATCTGTGTGCTGATGAAGGTTAGTCGCCACAACATCCTGTATGTTTCATTATTCTTTTCTGTAAAGCTGCATTACTTTGTGTTAATTTATATTGTTGTCTTGGGGATGTAATTACAAGTACCTCTGATGTCAGAGTGGGTTTGCCTGTTGGCGAGGGACACTGTTAATAGAGAAAGCTCATCCATACATAAAATTCAGTCCAGAACTACTAGAAGTAGTGTGTATAGACTGCACTTAAGTTCAAAGCAAGTGCAGAAAAAAAAAATAAAGGTAATATATGAGGGTAAACTAGTGGATATGTATGATTACTTAGTCAGGTCTTAGTCAGATATGACTGAGCTACCATATGACAGTAGACGGTACTACCTGCTTTCTGTCAGCGCCGAATGTTGGGCGGCGCTTACCAAACCCGACACCCCACATTGTGCCAACGGCTTCGGGCGGAAGAGCGCAATTGGGAGGGTACTAGCCTTATCCTGGTGCAAGGAAATGCAACCCAAAGACAAAATAAGTCATGGCAGGGCAGACCAGGCCCTAAGCCTTGGTTGGCAGCTGGTCTAGGATCGAAGCTCCGACAGGCGGACAGTTAGAGCATTGCTTTGCTGATCCGGCAGCTTCTGCAGCTTGTCTTGTTCCAGATTATAGGTGTCAACTTTCCTCTGGAGTGAACTAGGCAGGCCGAGAGAGGGATCATGCTGCATGGGCAACACATGGTTTCTTTATTTTAGCCCAGGCTTTGTGCTATGGAGAGGCAATAACTCCATCCCTGGTCTTAACCGGTCTCGGAATCAAAGCGAGAGGCAACTGTTACGGGTTATAAGTCCTTGTCAGTTGGCGTAGACATGGGGCGCCACGCGTTGCCTCTGACGGTGGGAGACACCTACAGGTGTCACTGATCAGCTACCGCCCGCCTCAAGCTGGGCAGCCCCCAGCCAATTGGGTGCTGATCCGCCACAGCCTGCCTGCTTCAATGGGTGCTTGGGGCTAGGACAAAATCTGAATCGCAGGCTGTAAAACCAATGCACCAGGTACTAATAAAAAGAATAGAAACCTCAAGCTACGGCTTGCAACCTGGAATGTGAGAACCATGTGTCCAGGATATTCCACTGACTTGACAAATATTGACGATGTGAGAAAAACGGCTGTGATTGATGCTGAACTCAATCGTCTTAACATTGATATTGCTGGCCTGCAGGAGACTCGCCTCGCTGAGGAAGGGTCACTCAGGGAAAACAATTACACCTTTTTTTGGAAGGGAAGAGGGCAGGCAGAAAAAAGGCAACATGGTGTGGGCTTTGCAGTGAAGAATTCGCTACTGGGAATGATTGATATCCCAGCTGGAGGTAATGAAAGATTATTATCACTGCGCTTGGCAACCTCTTGTGGATTTGCCACCATTCTCACTGCATATGCACCGACACTCGCTTCCTCTGATGATGTGAAGGATACGTTCTATGAGCAGCTAGACTCTGCGATCAAGGCAGTTCCAAAATCCGACTACATTTATATGCTCGGTGATTTCAATGCTCGTGTGGGCAAGGACTCGAGTTCATGGCCAGTGTGCCTTGGAAAATACAACATCGGTCGCATGAATGATAATGGGCAAAGGCTGCTGGAGCATTGCACTAGAAATGACCTATGTATTACAAACTCCTTTTTTAAAACAAAAGAGATGCATAAGGTCACATGGAAACATCCAAGATCCAGCCATTGGCATCAGCTGGACTTCATTATCACACGGAGACAACATCTGAACCATACATCATTAACTCGAAGTTACCACAGTGCTGACTGTGATACAGATCATTCTTTGGTTGTTGCAAGGGTTAGACTGAGACCAAAGAGAATCTACACAGCTAAACACAAGTCTAGCCCCAGGATTAATATTACTAACACTCACGATCCTGGAAAGTGCTTTGAATTTCAACAGCAACTTGAAGACGCTTTCAATGATACATCAGAAAATTGTATAGTAAATGATAAATGGAGTAAACTTAAGGAAACTATTTATAAAACAGCGGTAGGGGTTTACGGCACTGTGGATCATAAGAGGCAGGACTGGTTTGCGGCAAACAGCCAGATACTGCAGCCCTTGATTGATAAAAAGAAGATAGCTCTCTTAAGAAACAAGGAAAGACCAACGCGTAACACTCTGAGTGAGCTGAAGCAAGCGAGGAAGGATGTACAAAAGGCTGCCAGGCAGTGTGCGAATGACTATTGGATCAAGTTATGTGAGTCCATTCAAATCGCAAGTGATAAGGGAAACATCAGAAGCATGTATGAAGGGATAAAGAAAGCCTGTGGTCCAATGATCAAAAGAAGTGCACCGCTGAAAACCTTGACTGGAGAAATCATCACTGATAAGAAACAGCAGATGGATAGATGGGTCGAGCACTATTTAGAGCTTTACTCAAGTGAGACCAAGCTAGCGGATGATGCCCTCAACGCCATAGAGGCCCTGCCAACTCTTGACCACCTGGACACACTTCCCACTATAACAGAAGTTAAGTGTGCTATAAATGAGCTTGCATCTGGCAAGGCTCCAGGTAAGGATGGGATTCCAATAGAGGTAATCAGGAGTGGGCAAGACACACTCGCTCTACAGATCCACCAGCTAATAGAGCTATGCTGGCGAGAAGGACAAGTCCCACAGGATTTCAAAGATTCAAACATCATAACGCTGTACAAGAACAAGGGAGATCGGAGCGACTGTAACAACTATAGGGGTATCTCACTTCTGTGTATTGTTGGGAAAGTATTTGCCAGAATTGTCCTGCACAGACTTCAAGTCCTGGGAGATCAAGTCTACCCCGAATCACAGTGCGGCTTCCGTCAGAAACGGTCTACCATTGATATGATATTCTCATTGCGACAGATGCAAGAAAAATGCCGGAACAAAATCAGCCACTGTTTATTGCCTTCATTGACCTCACAAAGGCATTCGATTTGGTCAGTCGTGAGGGTCTGTTCAAATCACTAAAGAAGATTGGCTGCCCACCAACTCTTCTGTCCATTGTGGAATCGTTCCACACAGGCATGAAGGGTATAATCAAGTTTGATGGCTCAACTTCAGAAGAGTTTGAAATCAAGAGTGGAGTTAAGCAAGGTTGTGTACTAGCCCCCACCCTCTTTGGGATATACTTTTCACTTCTACTGAAATATGCCTTTCGTGATCAGGATGACGGTATATACATTCACTCACGCTCAGATGGTGGCCTCTATAATGCTCAGAGATTGAAGGCCAAGACCAAAATTAGCAGGGTACTAATCAGAGAGTTGCTTTTTGCGGATGATGCTGCGATTACGACCCACTCTGAGGAAGAATTACAACATCTACTATCTGCATTCTCCAATGCTTGTTCTGAATTTGGTTTAACAATTAACAAAAAGAAGACACAGATTATGTCACAAGGTGCACATGGTGTACCATCAATCTTTATTGACGACTGCCGAACTGGAGATAGTAGACCATTTTACATATCTAGGATCAGAGGTAAATAGCAAATTATCCCTCGATCAGGAAATCAACATCAGGATTGGCAAAGGCAGCAACAACAATGAACATGTTAGCGAAAAAGAGTCTGGGAGAACAGGAAGCTTACTGCCAAAACAAAAGTCCTCGTCTACCAAGCCTGTGTCCTTAGTACTCTTCTTTATGGCAGTGAAACCTGGACAACTTACTCACGCCAAGAGAAACGTTTAAACAGCTTTCATATGCGGTGTCTGCGAAGAATACTTGGTATTAAGTGGCAAGACAAAATCACAAATACTGAAGTATTGGAAAGATCAGGTTGTGTGACGGTGTATTCCATGCTCAGTCTTCGTAGACTTAGATGGATAGGACACGTTAGGAGGATGGATGATGGTAGAATACCAAAGGACATCTTTTTTGGTGAATTACAGACGGGTAGGAGATCTCAGGGTCGGCCTCTACTACGATACAAAGATGTGTGTAAGCGGGACATGATTGATACAGGCATTGATAACGCACATTGGGAGCACGTCGTCGCTGAACGTGTTGCATGGAGGGCAACTATCAGAAATGGAATAAAGACAAAGGAGAAAATTATTGCAGATAAAGCACACACAGAGCGTGAGAGACGTAAGATGGTGCAAAATGGTGGAAGTGACCATGTTTTCACATGCACCTACTGTGGGCAAACATTTGCAGCAAGAATTGGCCTTACCAGCCACACTCGCCACCGCCATGGATTGTAGTTATTAAGCCTTTTTGAAGCACAATGATTAAAAATAGTCTTTAAAGTCGAGATTGCCCAATCGCCGCGACCGACGTTTGTCAATCGATGGGACCCGAACGATCAGGACTTCCCACTGGCAAGGAACACCAGGCCTCCTAAATCCAGTGAGCAATAATAGCAAATATACAATTGAGCATAGCCTACGATGGGTAGCGTTGTGGTGTTCTGTTGTGATAATTTGGTGTGTCCAGTGTGTGCCGCGTGGTTACACACCCGCTTCACACGCGTGATCCGGGACTGATTCCGGATCCGGTCAGGGATATGCACTACTGACGAGCTCAAACAAGGGCGAAACTCAAGTATAGTGCTTCCATATTGACGTGGATAGGCCTTAGGTTCATACCGGAATGCGATCGGCGTTGCCAGTAGTGGGTTGTGCTCAATATTTAAATTTCAAATTCCGAAACAACCACATAATCAATTTATTATTGCTCACTGGATTTAGGAGGCCTGGTGTTCCTTGCCAGTGAGAAGTCCTGATCGTTCGGGTCCCATCGATTGACGGACGTCGGTCGCGGCGATTGGGCAATCTTGAGCATAGCCTACGATGGGTAGTGTTGTGGTGTTCTGTTGTGATAATTTGGTGTGTCCAGTGTGTGCCGCGTGGTTACACACCCGCTTCACACGCGTGATCCGGGACTGTTTCCGGATCCGGTCAGGGATATGCACTACTGACGAGCTCAAACAAGGGCGAAACTTGAGTATAGTGCTTCCATATTGACGTGGATAGGCCTTAGGTTCATACCGGAATGCGATCGGCATTGCCAGTAGTGGGTTGTGCTCAATATTTAAATATGCAAGATTGTTGTTCTCCGGGCTGACTAAAAATAATTCTTTCGTGAAACAATTTTTTTTTTGGGGTGTCAAATGAACAGTTCAACTTAAACATGAACACTTATATAGTTGGTATTCATTTTTATGTTCGACTAATCCGAAAATTTGAGTTAACCGAATTCGACTTATCAGGACTTTTTACACAATGATAAAGAAGGATAATGGCCGGGACTAAGCCAGTAATGTCGACTTAAGCGAAATTCTACTTATCCAAGTTCGACTTAAGTGGACTCGACTGTATTTAGATGGCAAATAAAACTTATATTTAGGTGGCAATATGGACAAAGTTGGGAGAACTAATAGAGATATTAAAAAAAGAACCAAAAAGAAAGACAAGACTTCACAGCAAATTTGTGGAGGTCAAAAGAAATTAATCTAGAACCAAACCTAGCTTATTTAATTGTCTGCTTGTGTGTGTGCAGGCGTCAAAAGTCTGTGCATGCATGCATGTGTGTGTGTGTGGTTTGTATGTTTACATGTATTGCGTTCTTTGCATATTTGTGTGCATGTGTTGTATTGTGTTAGGTGTATTTGTATGTGCATTGTGTGCATGTGTTTGTTTCTATAGGTAAACATATCACACTGGTTATCTAATTATACTATATTACACTTCTAGCAAAATGAAACCATCATGCAGGCTGTGAGAGACCTGAGAAAACATGTCAACAAGAAAATAGCTAGGTCAGCTCATGGAGTTTTGTGGGTCATTGGGATGGAGAAAGATAAAGGGCTGTCAGGTAGTTTTTTTTTTATGTATTCATAAATGTAAGACAACTGTGTTTAAATCCAAATGGCATGTTAATCAAAACAAGCATATTTCCATCAACAAGATGATAACTGTATTTGGTCTGATATATACAAATATTCATGGTGCCTACAGGTTTACTAATGTTCTTTTGTTTAGCTTGTATTCTAATATCTATTTATTTAACATTATCTTCTTGCTCATTCTAGTTTAGTTTAGTTTAGTTTAGTCGATGGATCAACATCACGGCACACGGTTTAACCCATAAGTGCTCCGTTTTCCTCCTAACTCAAACCTGAGTCTGAAGAAACTCAGCTCAATGCACGAAATCTGTTGCATCGGCGAGGATCCTGAAATACTTTGGGTAGATTTTTAACTTGAAATTTTGCCCAGGCAGCGCTGTTAGGCTACTCTTTTTCGATTTCCAACTGCCAAGGGATTTTTTACATCCGCAACAATACACATGGGGAAATTTTATTACTAGAAGTCCAGGTGGATTTTTAAAAATAAATCCCGGTCCTCACCGGGGCCTGAACCCGGGACCTCCAGCACTCGAGGCAGACACCATACCTCGAGACCACTCAGCCTCCTATCATTCTGTGACCAGCAACCAGTACTTACTACTTTATTGAAATATACATAGCTAAAGCTGCCTGTGTGCTACCAGGGTCGATTAGGGAAGCAATGAATGAAGCAATCTGCCATGCAAGGTGTAAGAACTGACTAAGAAGGGTTGGCCTAGACTGACTGCTCCATCCCATAGAAAACCTTAACTGCAAAACTTCAACCAAACATGACCAAGTAGAAAAGGAAAGAAGAATAAATCAGCCAAACAAGATAGCACGGGGCTGTTATTGAAGAAGCATGATGAGATGTGGGGAAAGCCTAGAAAAATCTGCAGAATTGGCACCTGGAGTGTTAGATGAATAATATAGGGAGGACATGGAAGGAGCTGCAGAAGATTTTGGGAAAAAGAAAACAGATAGGATGGTTTGGCACGAGTTGGGTGAGAGCCTATGCTCCAATGAGGAATAAAGAGCAGAAGAAGACATTGAAGGAGTAAAGACGTGTCCCCATCTTTCAGAGTTTCTAGTTTAAATTGGACATGTGTCATGTGTGAGTGATTTATACTTTTCAACTGAGTTCTGTCTAATAGACCATACAGAGTTCTCTGTCAATTCCTGATTTGTTTTGTTGTTTTCTTGTTAATTTTGTATTCTCATTAGTATATAATCACAGGTCTGTAATGTAATATTGATATGTGTAATATCTGTTCTTATTATTTGCTTTGTTACTTAAAAGTCAACAGGGTCGACTTCATTGCACCGGGTTTTATCCCATATGGCTCGGTCTCTTACCTCAGCACGAAAAGCGTCGCACAAAGCATGAACTCCGTAGCTTTTAGCGACGACCCGCAGGAGTCTCCGATACATTTAACTCGTAAACCGAAGGACGCGCCCGGAATCGAACCCACAACCTTTGGAGCACTCGTGCTTTGTTACTATCATATCAAAGACGTTTTTGTTACTAATAAAAGAAATACCATTATAGCGAGCATTGGTGTGACAGGTAGGACATTACAGAGACAATGGCCAAAGTGTGATCAGACAAAGGTTCAGTGCCAACTCTTATCATTCGCAATGGGAGGGAAAGCCTGGCCACCTATTTCTCCATGCACTCAGACCTATACAAATGTGATGGTTCTAGCACTTCACCTTCACATAGCAGTTTCCACCTATAGGAAATGCATTTAAAAAAAATAATATTTTGCATAACTGCTGGCTTCTGCCAGGCATATCTAGTTGAAGATTTAAGTCTGCATGCCTAGGCATTCCATATAAAGTGTACAAGCTAGGGTATTATTTTAACTTTTACAACTCTTAGAATGTAACCACGTAACCACCCACACATAATAGGAGTAATGTGTCCGGAAGAAGTTTTCTGCTATGGGTCTATGATGTGCTAGCACCATCACATTTGATTGGCCTGAGAACAAGGAGGAATAGGTGGGCAATCTTTCCCTCACTTTAGCAGGTGAAAAGCTCAGGCATTAAACCCTCATCCAACTGTGCTCATTACATTATCAACACAGTTCTGTATCAATTTTGCTAACACACCCATTACCCACGCATAGGGAGATTTAAATTAACATCAAGAGCAACAGACCTCAGTTATTGCCATGGGAGATATTTTGAACTTCTGTAATATTTCTTAGAAATGTCCTTAAAAATTATTTCTGGTTTGGTATGATTAAAGTTGTTTATTTTAGCAGGACCATTTCATAGTTGATCTGTGGAGAGACAATGAACGCCTACACAAGATGGCAGGGCACTTGGCATCATTGTCTGTCATAATTGCTTTCATATTACTTGTAGAAATAATATTGTTCCTGACAATGACTTTTATGTGCTTCATGTTATATTGCTTGTTTATCAGGTGTGTATGTAAAATGCTTTTTTGAGTAAAATCTTGTTTAATTCTCTGCATAGATACCAAGGCAGCAAAGAAATCAAAAAAGAAAGAAAGAAAGACAAGTACTGGTCATGTTATGGTCAGTTATAACTGGAGTGATCAAAAGAAACTTCTAGAGGTATTAATGTACTCATTTTAACCATATAAGCCTTTATTATGATACATCTATTAGATACGAACATGTTTTGTATTAACTAAAATTTTAGAGCAAAAACGAGAGGAAGTTATAATATTATAATAATCCCCCAGAAGATCTTGAACAGACCAGGTTGTTTCTATTTATCTCTCCATTCAGAGAAGGGGAAAGATATATGGTCATGTTTGATTAGTATACTTATAGTAAAAATGAAGTAGACTTTAATTTATTTTTCCTACAATGTTACAACTATAACAATTATACCTCTACAACCTAATGAAAATAAAACGTATAAATAAAAATGTGCATTTCTGTGTGTGGCTGATGGCAGTTTGTAGAAATTGGGTAATTTCACAGTTAAGCTCAGAAAAATAGTCATATCCTTATCATGCTTGTAAGTAAGTAAATTCCTGGATGTCTTGGCAATGTGGTAAGTCGAGTCAAGAACGCAGAGCTGATCCAGTCTCTAGTGATCGTGTGAGATAGCGAAACATGACCGCCCATGCTTACCGGCATGGTACATGATGATGGCGATGAAGTAAGTAAAAGTCCCTTTTAGACACCGTAAAATACATAGAGCATATAATGCTAGAGCCATATTTTTATAGACCAATCAGCACGCTGGCTGCTTGTACTTTCCAAGACATTTTCTAGTACCTATTTTAGACTGATTCCACATCAATTGTTAAAATCTTCCCAATGCGGGTTTAAACACATGCCCACTTGGCTGGCAGGTGAGCATCTAGTCATTATGCTGCCTCGGTATCCCATATTATGTGTATGTTGTAAATAATGAACACATGCTCAATCTATAAGTCTTAGTATATAGTGTATGGTTAATAAGTAATGTTTTTCATACAGTATTTTAAAAAAAGATTTGTGATAATAACAGCTCTTGCTTTTGATGATAGGGTAAAATAAAGTTATATGATTTTAAATGTAGAGGCCACAAACAATATATTGCACAATTCATTGCCTTACTTATTTCGCTGCATCTCATCACGTGCATACAACCGAGTTATATATCATATGTAATGAATAAATAAATAATATTAGGGACGTTCATTTGAAACCAGTTCCAATGGCTTTATTACAAGAGCATGAAAGAAACATTAACAGGTGTGGTAGAATTAAACAAAGCATTCATTTTGAATGAATTATGCACCATGGGTTGGTCAGAAGAAGTCGCCGTAGGCATTCAGGCAAGCATCCCATTGCTTAGGTAGGCGACGAATGCTGTCCGCAAAAAAAAAGGATTGTGGTTGCTCACTGAACCAAGTGTTTACCGCGTTCATCAAGTCTGCATCTGTGTGAAATCGTTGCCCCTTGAGAGCTTTTTTAGAGGTCCGAACAAATGAAAATCACATGGTGACAAATTAGGACTACAGGCTGGATGTTGCAGAATTTACCACTTTTTCCTTGCTAATACTTCTTGCACAATCTTTGTGACATGCGGACAAGCATTATCATGCAACAAAATCACACCGCGAGAAAGCATACCGGGTCGTTTATTCTTGATGGTTTGCAAGTAATGGGTAGAGTTGATGTTGACACCAGGTTCTTTTAAAGTCGGCCAACAATAGTCCTTCATGTTCAAAAAATGCACTTAGCATAACCTTACCAGCGGAAACCTGTAACTTGAATTTTTTCACTTGTGGTGATCCAGCATGCTTCCATTGCATGCTCTCTCTTTTGCTGCTCAGCTCAAAGTGGTGACACCATGATTCATGATGCCACTATGCAGAAGAGAAATGCATCACCCTCCACTCTGTAACACAGCAAGTGGTTCAAACACCATCCCATGCGTCCCTCTTTTTGGTGGTCAGTCAAATTCCATGGTACTCACTGTGAACACACCTTCCGATATTGCAGTTTCTTATGAACAACCTTTTGAATTGTCCCAATTGACACATCAAATTCTTTTGCTGACGAACGTATGCTTCGACAATGGTTCATCTGTACTGCTGCATCAATTTTTACGATGGTTTTTTCTGTTGCAACAACATGTGCTTGACCCGGCCGTCGAAGATCTGTCGTGAACTGACTTCCTTTCTGAAACATTCGTGCCCAGTCTGTCACTGTTGTCTTCGACACACATTTGTTGCCTCCGCTGCCTGCATTCTTCGATGAATATCCACTGGTCAACATCCTTCAAGTGAAAGAAACTGAATCACCACTCTTTGAGCTTCTTTGGATGGATTTTGGATCAACCCGGCCATTTTCTCAACGGTCAGAAACAGAACCTATGCATCATGGGATGATAAGCACATGCTCTTTTATTCATTGGTCAGTACTTATCACATGACTATGACATGATCATGTTCAACGTACGCAATTACGCACGGTGCGTCACGAACGGATTTCAAATGAACGCCCCTTATACTTTAGCCAAAACAATTAAAGCACACCACTGGTATTGGTCGAATAGTATAGTTATATGATTTATGTTTGTCCATTCAACAGATTAGGGAGTTCTTGCGAAGTCGTGGTTACAGAATGTGGATGGATATTGACAACATTCATGGTTCAACCCTGCAAGCAATGGCAGAAGCTGTTGAACAGGCAGATGTGGTATTAATATGTATGTCTGAGAAATACAAGGAGAGCCCAAATTGCAGATCAGGTTTGTAAACCCTGATACCATTCATGTTTGTGTTGTAAACATGTACCATGATACCATTCATGTTTGCGTTGTAAACATATACCATGATACCATTCATGTTTGTGTTGTAAACAGGTACCATGATACCATTCATGTTTGTGTTGTAAACAAGTACCATGATTCTATTCATGTTTTTGTTGTAAACAAGTACCATGATACCATTCATGTTTGTGTTGTAATCAAGTACCATGATATCATTCATGTTTGTGTTGTAAACAAGTACCATGATTCTATTCATGTTTGTGTTGTAAACAAGCACCATGATACCATTCATGTTTGTGTTGTAAACAGGTACCATGATACCATTCATGTTTGTGTTGTAAACAGGTACCATGATACCATTCATGTTTGTGTTGTAAACAGGTACCATGATATCATTCATGTTTGTGTTGTAAACAGGTACCATGATATCATTCATGTTTGTGTTGTAAACAGGTACCATGATATCATTCATGTTTGTGTTGTAAACAGGTACCATGATATCATTCATGTTTGTGTTGTAAACAGGTACCATGATATCAGTTGTAAACAGGTACCATGATATCATTCATGTTTGTGTTGTAAACAAGCACCATGATACCATTCATGTTTGTGTTGTAAACAGGTACCATGATACCATTCATGTTTGTGTTGTAAACAGGTACCATGATACCATTCATGTTTGTGTTGTAAATATGAGGGGGTGTGACATGTTTGATTGAGTTGCCAGAGGACCTAGTTAGTAGTGTTCTCTGGAGATATATCTTGAATAATAAATAACAAGATAAAGGATATGATTTAGCACGTTTTGTCTAGAGGTCACTCAAATGAGCTAATCATTCCCGCAATAGCCTTTTTGGAGAACCACTTTTCTTTGGCTCAAACCCCCACTGTGAGACCACTATGTATCTACACAGAAATTTATAAAAGAAGTAAAATAGTTCACCCAAGGCCAGAGAAGATCTGAACTATTAGCGCCTGTACAACTGAGGATCCCTCTCACTCAACATAATGTTGCCAGTGTGCTGTTCGTCCGTCACATAGATCTCCTATATATTTTGTCAGTATGACCTATATCAGTTCAATTAGTCTTTAGGACTTTAGGGCTCAATTATTTGTAGACAAACAAACTTCAACAATAACTGTACATTACATCTGTGGGACAAGACATCTACATGACAGTTTCCTGCCAAAAGTGCGACATACATTCACAAGGAATTGTTTACACCACAATTGTACAAGATAGACATCATGTGATACTTGACAACATCTATACAGGACTTTTCACAATATGTATAACCAACCACAGCACTTAAGACAGTCACCAGTCATTTACTTGACAGCAACTGTACAAGAAATTCACTGGGGACATGTACTTCAAACACTGGTTCACTAATTACACAATTTATTGAGCTGATGGTGAGTATAGTGATGACCATTGTCCATCTGCTGGCATGTCAACACCTCAATACATACATTGAAAATGCATAAAATATGTCCCACATGCATGAAGATAAACATGATACACCACCTCCCCATTACTCCACCACCCAATAATAAATTCTTCTCTTCCTCCTCTCCAATATCTAACTACACCATCCCGTTACACTATCGGTATCTATCATCATTTCCCGTCTCTTGGGAAATTAGGAAATCCTATCCATGGGCAACTCAAGGAAGAAACTACTGTTCTGGGTCTGTTGAATCCTTTTATCATCAGCATGGATGTTGGACTAGCTCCAGTTAGCAGCTTTCCCAGAATAAGCTTCATGGCAGATTCATTCCTCTTGAAGACAAGATTTGGTATGATGATATGGTACTGCATCTCACGGTTTATCAGGCTGTTAGTGAAGGCTGTCACTGGGTACTTCAATAATGACACACTTAATGTCCCATACATTGCAGCTACTCACTTAGCCAGATCAACTTCCCTACTGTTCAATCACATTCTTCAAGAATCACTGTGTGAGCACCAGGCTGGAGATTAACTAAGATAAGTCCTAGCCAAACAATCCATTGCACCAGTCATTTCACAAGTTGTCTTGAATGGGGTTAACAACTAGACTTGTTGTTTTCATTCTCAGATGATTCTGATAATTATGATCACTGTCCAGTTCACCACATTGGTAGTGCTTCAGATTGTGTTATGCTCCCATTTGTGCATTCAGCTGTTAAAGAGCTGAGAGAAAAGTCTTCTTAGATTTTCCTGCCTTTTGATAGGGAGTCACTTCTGGATCTAGGACTTCTGGTTAGAGGTCCCAGATGATATATGGAAGCCTCTCCTCCATCCTCCTGTTCTCTGTCAATATACAAAATGGCACAACATCTCTTTACATTTGTTAAAAGATGATGTTATCATATATTAGCATACACAGATGGAGATGGGGAAGATTAAGGTTGATGATGTAGTGAATTTCACTGTGATGCACTGTGGTAATCACAAGACCATATGCTGAGACAGGGTAGCTTAACACAATTACAAGCATTTATGTGGTCTAAGTTCCACCATGTTTGAACCACAGTAGACCTGGGCACAGGGAGGACCAGACAAAGTACAGCAATCATTGTGACATAGCAACATGGGACAGGCATTGTGAAGGGAAATGGAAAATAGGCATTTACAACTGCAATATGCAATATGTATTAACTAATGGCATTTACCCAATTAGCAGACCAGACATCCATTCCTATGGCTGTGATGTTGGTGCATGAATCCATATTCCATATACACTCACTCAGCAATGCCAGACCTCACCCCCTCTCTCAGACAGACCTGACTCACAGGTACATCATCTTTATCATCAACATGTACTCTTTCCCCACTGAGTAATTTTCATGTCTACTACAGTAGGTAACAGAAGCTCAATTGCATAACAACTGTTCACATATGCACCAAGCACATATGTGAAAAACATGTTTAGTCCTTGTAAATTTGCATGAGCCATACAATATATTCAGCCAACTAAGACACAGGTTCACACACCTATGGTTCTCTTAGGAACTAGTTTATATGAACCAACCAACAGTAGAGGTACCAGTGTAATACTTCAAAGAGAAATTATATTAATTCTCTTGAGCTTATAGCCACCAGGTATCACATTAACTTAGCAATTCTGGCGTGCCATCACCGTCCTGTTTACATATGGATATTGAAGCATCTTTCCTTCCACTAGATGTGAGAGGCTATTTATTAAATCACCAACTCACTCACTCCATCATTCTCAGCGTTTTACAAAGGAACGTGTACATGTTTACATCACTCATTCCAATCCAGACTGCCATATGTTAACTCGCAAGAGCGAAGGTACAGTTGATTTAAGAATAAGTCATCCTAGGCATGAAGAATGCACAAGGGGTTTGGGTTTGCGAATTTGCATGAGTGTACTATACATTCATCAAGCATACGCAACCAGTCACATCAAGGGATTGATATGCATTTGGAGTATACAGCGTGAAAGACACTTCAAGGTGGAAGAAGCAGTATCCAGAATACTGGCGCACAGAAGTTAGGTTTTCCATTTTCACATTTTATTCATAAAATACTCTTATATTCTTCTCTTTCGTTCACTAGGTCTAGCCACAACATTAAAGAATGTTTTAAAGTGGTACCTGTTGTCCAGAGAACAATATATTATCGAATCTTTAAGGGCATTGTTGGGTCATCACATCACACTAGCGACCGCTCCCGGTGAAATCCCCGCTCCTACTAATTAGATTTTAAAATATGGCCCAGGAATAGCGTGGGCTCATTACCTATTAGCCAATGAAAACAAGCGCATACCTCTGCCCTCCCCCAACTTGTTCTAGAACATACGATCTAATAATAGCCCTTCTATTTGGGATGGTCCCCGTTAAGACTTAAAGTATCCTTATGAAATGTGTCGGACTGGGAATGGGGAATTCTGTTCAATCATGCTACAGGGGGCTTCAAATGAATACCTTAAAAGTGTTATAGGAATTACAACAACCATTCAATTGTCTTGTAATCTGTCAATATTGTTGTTAAGGATGTCAAGAGTGTTAAGCACATGACATCACAGTGCAGAGGAAAACTGTGACATCATCAGGACAGTTTAAAGATGACCACCCCACTTTTGACATGCACCACTGAGGAGCAGCGTTCTGTTATCCGTTTTTTTTTAAATCAGTGAAGGGTTAAAACCTTTAGAAATTATCAGCGAATGAAGGTTCAGTATGGTGATGCATGTCTATCAGTCCAGCAAGTATAGGAGTGGAGTAGGAAGTTTCAAAACAGCATGATTCTATGACATGCTGTTAACAACCGAGTAGTGACCACAGAGAATTTATTCTACAGGAATCCAAGCACTTCTATCTATGCTGGAGGCCTTGCATTGAATGCAGTGGTACTACATTGAAAAATTATACATTTGTTCTTTACTTTTCATTTTCAGATTATATTCACCGAAAATAAAACATTTGAAGTTTTCATTTGAAGCCCCTCATAAACACCATGATACCATTCATGTTTGTGTTGTAAACAGACAATGGTGAAGTAAACATATGTCCAGACTAGAGGTCTCTACACCAGTGTTGACTCATTTAATAAATGTGTCCTGACTTTTAACTTGAGGACAGTAAAATAACTAACAAAATCAGTTTTGTTAATATTTTGTACTATAGACAAAACTACCAGTAATAAAAATAATAGGTACGCTAAAGGTGGCAACATAGTAAATAGTGCCATTGGGGGTGAAGTGTAAGCCTTCACATATTCTAGGTCATGACATATAAGGTGGGTTGACTAGTTGCCTTCCCCATCTCTTTCGGTCCCAGACAATTCACAGAAAATTCTGAAAATTGATTGGTACTTGTATCTGAGAAACTAGGTCAACCCCAGAGCCGTACTGGAAAAGAAAAAATAAATCTGTTTCTGCTGTGGACCACTGACTTAGCAGACAAGCATACTAACCACTGTGGCTCAGTTTTTAAAATCCTGAATAAAAATGTATTTAAACTTGGATTTAGAAATAAAATTATACAAATTCAACAGCAGGCACATTCAATTTTTCATTAAAGCTTAGCACATAAATAAAATAACTTTACCCAGACAAATGGTATTGACCCAGACAAAAATTGTTGTTATTGCCTCCCTTAGGCAGTTGCTGATGCCTTCTAGACCTGAAAGGGTTAAATATAATAGGCAGGAAATATATATTGTGTTGTTTAGCTGGCTTGTCTAGGTTTTGAAATAAATTCTAGAAAATCAGCGTATTACTGGTTTCAGCATTCAATACTTGCCACGTATGATGGTGATAACACCAGAAGTTAAAATGCTGTGTAGTGGGAATAAAAGAAGTTCTATTGGTTCTATTGTAGGTGTGATGGTACACAAGATTCCAAAGTGGCACTGTTGAGTGGTTGCTTTTCCATTAATAAATAATTTAATAATCAATCTATTTAAAAATAAATCTGGGTCAAACACCATATGCCTAAAGTGTTTAAGGCGTTAAAATGGTCATTTACTTAATTAGTTAATACAAAAGTAGTGGTATAGTCTCAGTGTTGAAATGCTTCGGTGCTTGTACAATTATAAGAATCAGGTTTTTATTGTTTTGTTTTTCTTTTTGCTTGATGAAGTTTAATTTAGTTTAGTTGACGGATCAACACCACAGCACATGGGTGTAACCCATAAGTGCTCCATTCTACTCCTAACTCATGCCTGAGTCTGGAGAATCTCAGCTCAGTGCATGAACCGGCGAGGATCCTGAAATACTTTGGGTAGATTTTTAACTCGACATTTTGCACAGGCAGTGCCGTTAGGCTACTCTTTTTCAATTTCCAACTGCCAAGGGATTCTTTACATGCACAACATTACATACGGGTGTCCTATCTCACTACCCAGAGACCAGGGGAAATTTTGTTACTAGAAGTCCACATGAAAAAATCCTGGCCCTCACCGGGGCTTGAACCCGGGTCCTCCAGCAATTGAGGCAGACACCATACCTCGAGGCCACTCAGCCCCTTGCTTGATGAAGACTTCAGTTTAAACATTGATCTACATCTGTATGTTTTTCCATTTCTTAAACTTCCTGGTCATATTCTGTGGGTTTTCCCCCTCATTCTATTAACTGATTAAGTGCCAAGGGATGATTAATAATCTTAAGTGACTTCCCATATCTGCCATGGGTTTATATATCGCCAAAATGTTGTCACTGCATTATAATACAACATGTCATCTACCATATTAACAGGTTTTTAAGTTATAACTGTGACACACCTCTACTTCCCATTTTTTGCCATCCATTTTTGTTTGGTCCAAACCTACATTTTATTTGGCACTGAATCTGTTAAAGAATGTAATTTCTTAGCTAAAATACTGTCTAACAGAATTCCTCAGTGAAAGAAATTCATATATGTTTTGTTTATATTAATAATTTATTTTATACTTGCATTGGTATTAATTGTTTTCTTCCATCTCCTTTGTTTTTTTGTTCAGAGGCAGAATATGCATTTTGTCTTCAGAAACCAATAATTCCATTACTCATGCAATTTGAATACAAACCTGATGGATGGTTGGGAATCCTTTTAGGCACAAAACTATTTTTTAACTTTTCAGGTAAGATACAGAGATCTATAATTTAAAAAACATAGTTTATTTTGTGCTGGGTTCATTATTTTGCTCAGTTATATTTCACTCCCAGGAAAAGAAAATACACTGTAGTAAAATCTAACAGCAAAGTAAGTGCATTATGCATCACACTGTCTCATTCATTGGCATCAACTCAGGGACATTTTAAAGACTTAAGTGTAATCATAAAATACATCAGCGTAGTTCTGAGAGTTAAATTAAACTTAAGCTAAGTGTTAAAGGGGGTTTAAAGGTGAGAGGATGGCTTAATTGCACTGGGTTTGATACAATATGGCTGTCTCTTTTCACTGAGCGGTCTGTTAAAAGTGTCACACAGAGCACGAACTCCGTAGCTTCACCGCCGACCTCCAGGAGTCTCTGAGAAAATTACACTCATGAATGAATGATGGAGACAGTTGAAACTAAGTGTAAGCATGAACTATACCAGCACAGCTCAGAAAACTGATTAACAGTTTATGTAAGTTAATTCAATAAATATATCAGCACCAGTTCAGAAAGTTGGTTTAGCATACTAAGATACCATTCTGTATGTGTATGTAATATGTTGACTAAATGCATTTATATATGTATAGTATATTAGTTTTATTATCACTGGTTTAAATTTGCTTATTTTAATTACAGGCAGGTTAATCAGTATACCACTTGAACATTGGGATTGAGTAGGTAGAATAGAGAAGCAAGTATATTTTTCTCTGTAAATGTGAGGGGAATTGTTTAAAAAAACTGACAGCTTAAGCAAATAGTTAAATTTCAATATACAGTGATTTTATTATTAATGGTTTGCTATAGAATCAATGTGGCTGCAATTTATACATGAAACATGATTGAGATTATAAAGATTAAGAAATAATCATAATTTTAGTTTTACTCTAAATCCAAAAGTGCATATTGGAATGTAACAAATTTCAAAAACTGACACATTTTTATGAAGATTTTGTTGCATCCTTAGACCCATAATATTTTCAATGTCAATAAAGAAAATATAATGTTCTACTGTCATATTATATGACTATTCTGTGCTACAGGGAAATATCCATTTGAGAAAAAGATAGATGAACTTGTTAAAGAAATAGGAAGTCGAGGCATGCTGCAAGATAACCAGTCACAGGTAAGATTTCATTGTTTTCTCTACCTTTACCATGTAGAACTTTTGTGTGTGTTTTCTCAGTGTAATTTTTAGTGAGACGTTAGCCAGTCTATGAATCAGCTGAAATTTTAATAGATGTTATGGAAATAACCCCATCAATATTTGATTATACCACTACTAAACACACTCACGCAAGCACACATGCATGTACACACACACACACAAACATACACACACACACACACACACACAAACATACACACACACACCAACTGCTTGACTTGTGGGTATAGGAAGAGGAGCACCTCACAATAAGTTGAATCAAGGTATAGAAAGCTATGATTGGGAATGCCCAATGTCAGTGATGTCATCTGACATAACATAACAGAACATCTAAAGATAAAAGGTATTTATGGTAATCAGTCACTTTCATTGAATATCAGGGAAAGAGTACTGACACTTCATTTTGAACTTGTTCTGCTTTATGTCATTGAAACTTGGAATGTGAATGAACAAATTAGAAATAGTTTGGATGCAGCAGAGATGTAGTTTTTGAGACAAGTGTAAATTCTTTGAACTAACAATGATTGCTTGGAAGAGGCCTGTGAAAGTAGAACATTATATGCAACTATAAGGATGAGACAGTGTTCTTTGGTTATATAATGAGAAGCATGGCATCAGAGAACATCAGGGTGTGTGGAAAGATCAGTAGTAAAAGAGGTAGTGTCTCATGTTGCTGGATGATTTAAGCCAGTAATGCAGATAATATCAATATATTTGATGCAGAAAGTTAAGAACCAATCTGTGCAGATTTGCGAATGCTAATGCCATTTGGCAAGGCACATGATTATGAAGATACTTTACAAATATATATTTACAGCACATATAATAATGATATTTTATGGGGAAGAAAAGCTAGGAAATAACCGAAGATTAAACTTTAACTGTTTATGAAACAGCTTTTTGCAACAAATATGAGAAAATACTTCACATCCTCTAAGAGTTAAACTAAAATAACGCCTTTTCTTGCCACAAGATAATCAGCTTTCTTTCCTACAGTGAATAATGTAGTTAATGTAGTTAAAATGTGCACAGCATATTCTCATGCTAGCTCACGTAAGCTTGCAATAATATCACATACATATAGTTTTCAACCCAAACAATCAACATTTTATTTGTTTTTTCTACATAATGAACCAGTCTGTTTCTTGATTTGGTCTTCAGTGTATTGCTGTTTTATACATTTCCTTGCACACAATTTTACAGATGTTTGTGTTAAGTGGAGTAAGACAGGGCTGAATTCTCTTCCCATATCCATTCAATATTTATGTGGAAAATCTAATGAGAAAAGTTAAAAGTGATGAGACCAGAGAAAATTTTGATACATATTTAATTGGTGGAAAAACAATTCCAGAGTTTATATATGCACACTTGACAGTCCTCCTGTCATGTAGTGCTAAAGTATTAGAAGAGTTGATCCTGTATGTCAAGAGAAATGGTGAAAACTTTTTAAAAAATTCTGAATTTAAGAAACAAAACAATAATGCCCATGGGCAAAATCTTATACCAAGCAAAGATCACAATCAACAATGAAGTTAAAATGTCACAAACTTTGACTATCTTGGTTCTGTAATAAATAACAAAGGGGACTGCTCAAAAGAAGTCACATGCCAGCTGGCCATGGCAATGACTGGATTTAACAGTATCAAGAACCTATGATACAACACCAGCAAACAAATTAAAGTAATATTTTTTATAACATGCATCTTTCCTCTGGCAACATATGAAGGTCATTCATGAACCATTCTGCAAGAGGAAAATAGAGGCTTTTGAGTTTAAATGTTATAGAACAATTATAAGAATATCATGGACCAAGAAAGAAAACAGAAATAGTAAATTCTACTAGACCTGAACATCAAAGAAAACAGGTTTACAAACTGTATCATGTCTCAGAAATAAAAATACTTTGGCCATATCAAACATCATAGTAGCTCAGAAAGAATAGTGATTGAAGGCAGGGTTTCTGGAAGAAGTGGCAAGAGTCAACCAAAATAAAAATTGACACAGAACATTGCAGACAGCTTGAGCATGAGGGTGGATGAGGCGGGAGAAATGGCAAGAGACTGAGACACTTTTCAGTGGACTGGGATAAGAGCGAGTCTGCAAAAGCCTTGCTACATGATGATGATATGTATTAACTTATTTCAGTTATTACAAGTCATATATTTTCCTTACTTGTTTAAAACGTAAAAATTAATATATTTTGCTAATTTTCAGGATAGCGTTGATGGGCCAATCATAAAGACAGTAGTTCCTTCTCTTAGTAAAACACCAGATGCACATCCACAAAGTACATTTCAAGTCGCAAACTGGATAAAAGAAAATAATCTGACAGAGTGAGTTATTAACTGATTCAGTACGTAATTGTTTTATGCTGTTGTTATTATCATCATGTACCATGCCAATAAGAGTGGGTGGTCATGATTCATCATCTCAAATGATCACTAAAGTGTTGGATCACATCTGTGATCTTATCCCAATTATGTCATGTGACCCAGCCATTCAGATATTTATCTCGTTGTCTTCCCTTTGCTCTTCTCCCATCAAATTTACCAGTTGTCACCTGGTTTTTAAGTTGATTTCTCCTCATAATGTTACCAAAAACATATTAACTATCTACATCTAATTTCTCTAATAAGTTTATAGTTTTCTTTTGTTTCTTGTAAGGCTTTCTCATTCATGTTTATGTCCATTCATGATATTCTTTGCATTTTCATCAGAAACCACTTTTCCACTGTCATTAGATATTTTTCATTTTATTCACTTATTGTCCATATTTTACATGCATATTACCGAATGGGTTCTATATGCCACTTTATCATTCTTTGGGTTGCATTGATTGATAGTTTTTATGAGTATGTTTTTAATCTTGCAAAACCTTTGACATATGGATTCTTGTTTTAATCTCTACAAAGCACTTTCCAGATGTTATGACTGTTCTGAGATAGTTGTACCCATTCTCCTGTTTAAGGTGTCATCATCATCATCATCATCTTCCACTTCTGCCGTCAAGCGTCGTGGGGAGGAATAATTTGCGTTCCAGCGCCCGGTGGGCGGCACTGGATAGTGTCATTCCGTGTGGTTGTACAATGTCTCTGATGTCGTCAATCCATTTTCTTCTTGGACGTCCTCGTGGTCTCGTCGCAGATGATCTTTGATGTAAGGCCAGTGATGGTAGTTGCTGATGTTGCATTCTAACAACATGGCCAAACCACTTGATCTTCTGTCTTTCAATAAATGTGGCACAAGGTGTTGATCCCACAGTCTGTCTGATAGTAACATTTCTTACTCGGTCTCGGATTGTTAAGTTGGCAGCTCTCCTCAGGCATCTCATTTCGCAGGTGTTGATTTTGCGAAGGTGTAATTTGGATAAAGTCCAGGTTTGAGATTGGTAGCATAGGGTTGGTGTGAATATGCTGTTTATTATCTGTCGTTTTGCGGACATGGGTATGTTTGGATGTTTCAGTAAGGGTGACAGTTGATATGTAAGTGCACTAGCTTTTTGACATCTGATTTCAATTTCTCTGTCTAATCTGCCATCTTCTGTGATCATACTTCCAAGGTATTTGAATTCTTTAACTTGTTTCAGAGGTGTGTTATTTATCTGTATACTTAGTGGGCCTGGCGATCTGCTAACTTGCATTACTTCGGTTTTGGCTGTGTTTATACTCATATTGTATCTGCTGCAGGTTGAACTCAGATTAGTAATATGATTTTGTAGTCTGCCCTCGTCGCTGTAAAACAGGCACTGATCATCTGCAAATAGAAGTTCATTTATTCCCTGTGGGTCAGTTGTTTCATCTGGAGTAAAGAGTTCTAAATTTTCTGAATCTGGTCTGTCGAGACTTGCTTCTTTGGAAATTCTGTCCATGTAGATATTGAATAGCAGGGGAGAGAGCACACATCCCTGCCTCACTCCTGTATTGACTGTGAACATATCTGATATACCTTCCTGTGTTCTTACTGCACTTTGGCTCGAGTGGTACATGGCTATGATGTTTTCTAGCAGTTGGCCTTCTATCCCATAGTCTTCAAGGATGGTCCATAATTTGTATCTGTCTACTCTATCAAAAGCCTTTTCCTGATCTACAAACACAATATTCTGCTGGTCACTATATTCAATAGTTTTTTCACAAATTTGTCTAAGTGTAAATAATGCATCAGTGCAACTTTTACCTTTCCGAAAACCGAATTGTGCTTTGCTTAACTGTTGTTCAACTATTGGTCTAGCTCTTTGTTCCAAAAGTTTTGCATACATTTTCCCTATATGGCTCAGGAGTGATATACCTCTGTATGTTTCGCACTCTCTCATATTGCCTTTCTTTTTCCATATTGGTAATATTATTGCCTGTTGCCAATCATCTGGGACTTTTCTTTCTTCCCATGCTATATTAAAAAGTCTTGTTAGCCATTTAACTCCTGTTTCCCCACAGGCCTGAATAGCTTCTGTGGTTATTCCATCTGGACCTGGTGATTTGTTTTTAGGACTTTTCTGTATAACTGCTTTGACTTCTGCAGGTATGAAATTTGGTTCTTGCTGTCCCTGGCGTTTAGGCACAAAAGTGAGGTTTCCTATGTTATCTGTGGGGTTAAGTAGTTCTTGAAAGTATTCTGCCCACCTTGCTAGTCTTTGTTGTGGATTAAATATTGGCATACCTCTTTTGCTGTTTATGATGGTGGTTGGGTTGTAACATGCATCTCTGTTTCTAATTGTGGTGACACGTTTATAAAATTCTCTTGGGCAGTCTTTGCTAAGGGTCGCCATCTGTTCACCGTATATTCTCCAGGATTCATCTTTAGATGCTCTAATTGTTCGTTTGGCATTACGTCGTGCTATTCTATAAGTAATATAGTCCTGTTCAGATTTAGTTGTGATCCACTTTTTGAATGCTACCTTCTTTTTGAATATGCTATCTTTAACTTCGTTGTTCCACCAGGCTGTTCTGAATCTTTTGTCCTGCCCTACTTTCTTTGTTCCACATTTATTTTTCAGTGTGTCGAGCATGGCAGCCTTGAAACATGTCCATTCCTTATCTACGCTTGAGTGGTCATCAGGGATGTTCTTATGTAGGTTTTGGATTTCTTGATTGAAGTCGTCTTTAACCGTATTTTCCTGCAGCCTCCTATAATTGATGACATGTGTTGTTACCTTTTTGTTTCTTATTTTCCTGTGTGGTGAAATCTTCTTTATTATGACTGGCTTGTGATCAGTATCAACATCTGTATTTGGGAGTGCTCTTGAATCTAATAGTAGCCTTCTGTCTGATTTCCTAATTAGAATAAAGTCAATTTGGGATGCTTGGTTTATGTCATTCCATTTATACCAGGTTTTGGTGTGGCTACGACGATGTTGAAAAAAACTATTTGCTATTATTAGTCCATGTTCCGAACATATGTTGAGTAGATGTTGACCATTGCTGTTACAATCAGTCTCTGTGTCGCTGAATGGCCCCATGCAATCCTCCCACGGTGTTCTTCGTGTGCCTATTCGTCCGTTAAAATCACCCATCACAACTAGTTCATCTGTCTCCTTGACATTATTTAACGTGTCTGCAAGTTTATCAAAATATTCGTCTTTGTCTTCGTCGCTGTAAGTGTCATTACATGGGGCGTATGTTTGTATAAAAGTTGTTGTTCTATTTCCTTCTTTGATCTGTACTAGTATTATCCTTTCTGATATAAATTTAGTGTTGATAATTGCTTTCGCTTTGTCTGGATGCAACAAAAAACCCACTCCATGTTTAGCTGTAGCTCGCTGGTCGACGCCACTCCATATAAGGACGTAACCTTCGTGTGTTTGTTTCGTGTTCTGCCCCTTTTTCCTAGTGTCTGCGAGTCCTAATAATTGAATATTTGATTGTTTCATAAACTCTACGAGAGCTGGTTCCTTATATCCTAGACCTGTAACATTCCAAGTTGCAAAAATCTCTTTTCTATTTGAAGTGTGTCGAAATTTAGCAGTTGTCGTCGTTAGTCGCTTGTTGTGTCGCTTCGGTGTGTAGTTTCCGGCGTGAACGCTGATAGAGCTGCGTTTTTCTCTCAATTTCCTCCATAATTCTCGAGCAATAGTTCTTGAACAAATAAATTCCCTACCGGTTTGCTGGACCTGTCGTAGGTTCATCCTTATTTGAACAAATTGATGTTAAGAAACACGCACAGAACACATAATTAATCTCCGAATCGAGCGACGCGGTTTACACCGCCATCTTGGAAAACAAAGCGTTTAAGGTGTAGCTGCAGTTATTTACATATATTTGATGCTTGCTTGTGTTCGCTGGCTGTGAACTCCAGCGTGAAGTCCTGTATGTCGGATGAAGACATCCTGTTGTCCAACATCAGTGTGATGTCATACAGGACCTGAGGTTTGCGTGAGTATCCGTTGTCCCATGTCTGACTTATTGGTGTGCAGACTGGTGGTTCCTCGCCGTGCAGGTAGACAATCTCCGACTTCGGAGGAATCAACGATCCTACTGACTTTAGCCAGGACCCCGAAGGGACCTGTTGCCCAGGACGCTCGGCGAGGACGTGTCAATAGGTCTTGGCCAGTATAGAACCCAGCCCTGGTGCCTCGGAAACACCTCTGTGTCCCACGTATATTTGATGTGAATGAACTTATAACCACTCAGCAGGCAAATGGGCTAGCCAATTCACCGCCAGGGCTTCCCAGGGTGAACTTCTTTTTCTTTTGCCCTTTATCTCCAGTTGGACATAGCTTTCAACCAGCTCACTTGAAGCCATCCTCTCTTTTGCTTTTTCTTGCAGCTCTGTTCATGTCCTCCCCATATTGTTTGTTAATCTCTGCCTCTAAAATAAAGTTACATCAAATCAAATCAAATCAAATCAAATTCTCTGTGTGTTTTAGGTCTTCCACTATGTTCACGGTTGCTTGCATTTTGCAGGAATAGTTTTTCTACGGGATGGGGAAGCCAGCCCCAAGCCCAACCCTCCTTAGTTGCCTCTTATGACATAGATTGATTGATTGATTGATTGATTGATTTAGGAACAGACATCACAGCATTCAGGGCATTCCCATAAGCGCTCCATCCCCATCCTCAGCAGCCAGCGAAGAGTTCCAACACCAATAGTACCAGTAGCAATCTGATTATATGTCCGCCTCGCCTTTCCTCTGAGCGTTGAGTGTCAGCCAGATCCCCTCGTCACTCCTCCCTGTCTCATTCTTGCCAGACCATGGTGATCTATTTGCTCCTCCGAGGTGTACACTTGCTCCCACAAGGTCGCAACCACGCCTGCCTTGTCATGCATTAATACTCCACCAAGTTTTGCAGAGCCAGCCACTCTGTCCGCCTGTTCATTCCCCAGCACACCGGCATGCCCCGGAGAAAAGATCCAGGCGATGCTTGCCACCCATGACTTCAGAAGCGAAGCAAGCCACTCTGCCTGAAGCTTGCCTGTCCTCACCTTCCTCAGCATGCTTTCTGAGTCTGTTACAATCACGATGTGTGTGTGTATCGTATTTTCCATCCAGCGGAAAGCTGCACTGACCGCCTCCACCTCCATTCTTAAGCTAGATGTTGTGGTATCATATGCCAGGCTCTCCTGCACCAAACATCGACCATTAGCTTTTGCTAAGAACCCCCAGGCACTTCTCCTACCTCTCAACACCGATCCATCTGTATAGATAATCACATCACTCGAGCGAGCATTATCCTGAATTAGTTGCTGAATTTCCACTTCCGTGGCCTCTGCTGGCCACTCCCTGCACTCCCGGCTCAATGTGATTATAACTCTGCACAAGTCTGACTGCTCCGCTGGCACTCTGACCCACTCCTCTCCTCGCCTAATGTTCTCCAAGATGCACACCTGTCTGATCGTATCCTCCGCCTGAGCCATCCATGATTTCCCTCTTATCAGTCGCTGACCCTTAAATGCATCCAGCACCTCATGCAACGGGTGATCTGTGTCTGCAGCTACTCTGAGGTATGCCTTTGCCTGCATCACCTTGAGCCTACCAGCAACAGTCGGCAGACCAAGGATGTAATGCATACATACTACTGGGGTGTCTCTGTCCCGCATAGCTTTGTTCTGTAGCACTCTAATTTCACCAGCTGACTCTTTGAGACAGTGAGCAGTCCTAGTCCATAATCAATCACTGAGAGGATCAAGTGCTGGTATAGTGTGAAAAGCATTCTCTGCTCTGTGTCCATTGCAGCCATAGTTTTAAGTGCATTGAGTCCCTTTTGAGATCTTGTCACAACCGTCTCCACATGGTTCTTGAAGGACAGGCTCCTGTCAAATGTGTTATGACATAGATACTGATTATAGTGTGTTACTACTTTATACTTCCCTTAAGGTCCTGGTAACACACCGATGGAGACCCCCTAAGTCGCCTCATATGACTTGCATGGTAGGTTATAGACCTTTCCCCAAAAGGTCCTTGGTAACACATGGACAGAGACTTCCTAAGTTGCCTCTCTTACAACATGCAAGATAGGTTAAAGTGTTACTATACTTTGCTTTCCTTAAGGGTCCCAGTAACACATGAGTGAGGGAGGGCAAACTGTGAATACATTATCCAGATGGCATGTTTGATGTGTTTGCACCCTGGCCTATCAAAGAAAGATTACTGCATATTTTTACATCATTTTTGTTGTTGTTGCTTTATTTTCTCTGTTAGTCTTTTCACAAGGTGCACATGAGGTACCATCAATCTTTATTGACGACGCCGAACTAGAGATAGTAGACCATTTTACATATCTAGGATCAGTGGTAAATAGCAAATTATCCCTAGATCAGGAAATCAACATCCGGATTGGTAAGGCAGCAACAACAATGAACAGGTTAAGAAAAAGAGTCTGGGAGAACAGGAAGCTTACTGCCAAAACAAAAGTCCTTGTCTATCAAGCCTGTGTCCTTAGTACTCTTCTCTATGGCAGTGAAACCTGGACAACTTACTCACACCAAGAGAACAATTTAAACAGCTTTCATATGCGGTGTCTGCGAAGAATTCTTGGTATTAAGTGGCAAGACAAAATCACAAATACTGAAGTATTGGAAAGATCAGGTTGTGTGACAGTTTATTCCATGCTCAGTCTTCGTAGACTTAGATGGATAGGACATCTTAGGAGGATGGATGATGGTAGAATACCAAAGGATATCTTTTTTGGTGAATTACAGATGGGTAAGAGATCTCAGGGTCGGCCTCTACTACGATACAAAGATGTGTGTAAGCGGGACATGATTGATACAGGCATTGATAATGCACATTGGGAGCAAGTCGCCGCTGAACGTGTTGCATGGAGGGCAAATATCAGAAATGGAATAAAGTCAAAGGAGAAAATTATTGCAGAAAAGTCACACACCAAGCGTTTGAGACGTAAGATGGTGCATGATGGTGGAAATGACCACGTGTTCACATGCACCCACTGTGAACGGACATTTACAGCGCAAATTGGCCTTATCAGTCACACTCGCTACCGCCATAGTTAAAAGTTATTACGCCTTTTTAAAGCACAAACTATCGTCTGTCAAGACGGCAAGGTGCCAATGGGATGGGATAGTCTTTTCGCTCTATACAACTTTATGTCATTTATCTTCCATTTAGTTTCCTACTAATTTTTTTTTTATCAGGTACTTTCAGGTCCTTTTCAGTAAATACCTGTGTTCATTATTCACACAGCTACTTAATTAATTCCATTATTATTTATTTTTGTATACTTTGTCCATATCCATTACTTTCCATACACATTTGATTAAGAACAAATTTCACATATGTAATCGTTCTGTATCCTTAACTCCTTCTCTCCACCCCTTCCTCTCTCACACTCTCTCTCTCTCATTCACATGTACAGAGATACACACACACGCATGCACGCGCACAACACACACACACACACAGCACACACTCTAGCATGGTGACATGGTTATTTAATTAAATTAGTTAAATATGTACCATAATATTTTGTTCACTAATTTCTCAGGTTTGTGAACCTTCGGTCTCTATCCCCTGAACATATACGTTTTCTGAAAAAGGTGTCTCTGACGGTGAGTAGTTCAATTAAATAGTGCAGAAATTGATAGTCAAATCATTGTCATACAGTCTAGCAGGGAGTATGTATAAATAATTTTAGAGAACGTATTTTAGATGTGTATCCATTGTTAGATCAGTAACATAGTTTGATTACATGAGCAAGTTCTGATGTAAGTTTCTATCAGATTATTTGGTTAAAAAGTCTCTTTTCTCCTTCTTCTATTCGCTTGAAATGTGACTATATTGGCAATGTTGTCTCTTGTATGAATTTTACAGTGTTTAGTTCACTCAGCAGTCCATAGAGTTTATCTTCCATTTTTGTTTCTCTAGGCTAGGAGAAAGAAAGTCTCTCAATCACTATGTAATGCTTGTTACCCAAGGTGGCTTTCATCTTTTTGATTACTCTATGATGCCTATCAGTGTTGGCGTTATAAGAACTTTCTGGGCAAGGTCTTTGTGTGGAATAAGTACAGTCTGGTGTTTGCTGTCTCTGCTATTCCATTACTCCAATGCTCTTACAGTGCTTATGGGTAGAAAATATCTTCAGCATTTCTAGCATTAAAATATTTGTAAATTGGTGACAGCATAAAACATCATCTTTATAATAAAAAAGACAAACAATTGTTCACTTAGTTATTTTGAGAACATATGTATCTATTTTCTATCCTTGTGTGAGCACTGGCTTGAACTCCATATTTGCTGTTAAACATATGGAAGATTTTTAGATTTTAGTATAGAATATGCTTATATATATATATATATATATATATATATATATATATATATATATATATATATATATATATATATATATATATATATATATATATATATATACTCTTTATGTGTTTCCTGGGATCCCAGTTACTAATGATATCATTGTGAAAGACACTTATTATAGAATGTAAACAAATTTTTACTATTATTAATGCTTGTGTAAACTCATGTTTAGTTTAAGTTTTATCACACATAGCCATAGTTTTTGTTTAATCTGAAGTTTTTGGTTCACAGAGTTAAGTGATGAATGAAAAGTCAATGTGTTTAAGTAGGTAAAGTAATCCCATAGCAGATACACATAACCCACCGTTTATAAACGTGTAGTTCACATGCACAATGCACCTTAAGGTATGTAAAGGGATCCATGACTTTACTTACTTACATATCAGATATTGCCATTCAGGTATGAAGTGTTAAAGATTCACATACACTAGGCAATGGCACAGTGATGTGGGGTGACCTGGCCACTATGTGACTTTTTAACCACATCTTCTTCTTCTTCAGCGTTCCATGCTCTCAGTTATTTGTGATTTTGTCCTGATAAAATGAATAGTTTCTACATTTATATATGTCGAGAGACTACTAAGGAGTATGATGATAATAATAATACTGCTGCCTAGCAATGATGTCTAGATCACTCGCTCACACAAGATTCTGGCAGATGATGAAATAAAAGGACTAGCACAAAATCACAGCAGCTGGTATAATAATTATTCCCTAAAAGTACACACTTTGTGTCCCCCCACCCCCTACAGCAGGCTGAACAGTATATATAGCAATTGTTATTACAAGTTTATACGCCCATCAACTGCGAGACTAACACTCATTGGATCTTTACACATTATATTCAGTACAATCCGTGGCATACTCTCATCACTATAGTCTTATCTCCTGTTTTAGTCTTGCTGTTGTCTGTTTCAGCTAAACTCTTGTATAACTCTCTTAATTATTTAATTCCCTTCTTTTACTCATGATGACCCTTATCTAGATCCTGACATTGTGTTATTTAATTCCCTTCCTTAACTCAAGATGACCTTTATCTGGATCTTGACACTGTGTTTCTTTTATTCAGTGTAGTTTTATAGCCTGATTTTTTTCAGTAATATGGAAGTTGGAAAAAAAAAACAGCTCAAAACTACTAACAAATTTATTAACATCATGCATTCTATTCTCATTAATGTCATTCAACTGTTTTTAAAGTAAAAATATAATTTCATTTGTTAGATCATAAATTATCTTCCTGATATTGTTGTATTACAGGCACCAGAATTTTATTACAACTTCATGGTAGATTTTATGTCTGGAAAAGTGTCTTCAGAGGATTCTAACAAGGCTAATGCTGGTAACAAATGCACTTGAGAATGTACCTAGGTAGTGCCACTTCATTACAGCTCAACACTGGACAAGTAAGACCATTAATATACATCATCATCACCTGGCTTGCCATCGGGCATGGAGGATCATGCTTCTTCACACTTCACCATCTCCAAAAGAATGTGTCATTTCATGTGCTTGTATTGTTCAATGCCATGATGAAAAGTTGTTAAGAATCTTCTCTTGCTGTCTTCATCAAATATTCACTGTAGACCACAAATTACAAACTCTGCGGAGACTTAAAACTCCCTAGAAGCTTTGAGCAGAATAAAACAACTGACTTCTGACTACATTTCTAAATAGAAAGTGTTTCTGTGCATTTGAATCTCCTGGAAGAATTAAACTAACTCTGTGCCATATTCTTCTTACAGGCCATGCCATGTGGTGTTAGTGATCATGATGGTCATGTCTGTCCAGAGCCTTCTGTTTTGTGTACTGCTATCATTTCTGGCCGGTCTCCCTTGCTGAGGGGTTAATGACATTGTTCGCCATCCCGTATATTCACGTGAGGAAAACAGCTGCGTACGATTTGGTAGCAGATCAAGCCGCGCTGGTAACTTACGGGGGTATGTGAGCCAGTTGTTCAGAAATCAATGGCAAACTACTCAACGTAAAACTTGCCTAGTACATCATTTGTCAAAGTGAGGGAAAGCCTGGCCATGTATTCTTCCTTGCTCTCGGGCCTATTAAATGTGTTGATGTTATCACATTACAGACCCATACTAGGAAACTGCTTTGGGGAAAAACTATTGGTTGTGTGCTGATGTATTTATTGGTTGTGTGCTGATGTATTTATTGGTTGTATGTTGATGTCTTTATTGGTTGTGTGCTGATGTCTTTATTGGTTGGATTCTGATGTCTTTATTGATTGTATGATGATATCTTTATTGGTTGTATGCTGATGTCTTTATTGGTTGTATTCTGTCTTTATTGGTTGTATGCTGATGTTTTTATTGGTTGTATGCTGATGTCTTTATTGGTTGTATTCTGTCTTTATTGGTTGTATGCTGATGTCTTTATTGGTTGTATGCTGATGTCTTTATTGGTTGTATGCTGATGTCTTTATTGCTTTTATTTTGATCTTGTTACTCTTGTTTTAACTGTATTTCTTAATGTTTTAATTGTTTTCTTATTATTCCTTTTGCGTTTTACCATTTTCTATAGGTAGGTGTTTGTGGTAGGCATATTACTCGTAATAGTAACATTTTATGCAACTAAGAAAACAATATGTGTATACTTTTGAGACATTTTAGTATGAATGAATGGTAATAAGAATTAAGTGATGGAGCTCTAGAGTAATACTGACAATACAAAACTGTACTGCCAATATAATCACATCAAGCCCAAAATATAAGACATATATTGTTCTACATTTGACCTTTAAACAGGTACGTGGTTGACTAACAGACAATTTTCAGCAGCATTCTCAAGCCAAAAGTCTTTTTTTTTTATTTTGTAGAAAATCTTGATATAATCTTCAATTCTAAAACAACCTCTACATAAAACA